>CM054140.1:31721392-31778892 GCA_028751875.1 Rapana venosa
TATCTGACACCAGATTGTGACATTCTCTGCGAAGAAGTCACAAAACTTGTTCAACTGGATTAGTTTATATCAGTATGATGTACGAGGTCAGTTCAACAATACTTTTCACTCCCTTTCAGTTAATTAAATTCACTGCATCAACATGCAATGGTAATGCCTTTATATACAAGTATGAGTTTGAATATGAAGTGACGCTAATAAAAACCAACCAACCAACCTCTCTCACTTTACTGCCCACCATTCTTCAAAACACAGCATCCACCCTCATATAATAGAAGCAGAAGGACATTTTAACATTTTTATTGTACCATCTGATAACCAAAAAAAAGACAAGGAATATAGAGAACAAAAAGCATAGCCATTCACTTTACTCAGATGTTACCGGTACTTGCGTGTCCTGGCATCAGGACAAACCATTCTTGCTTCCTTCAATTTATGTACACGCCATCTGGATCAAATGCAACTATGCTTTCGGAACTGATCAAAGTCTGTACAACAAGATCTGAAATTCTACTTTTGACGATGGTTACAAAATAGTTCCTGGATGGTAAACATATATGTGAAAGAACACGGAAATAACAGCTGTTCAATTAATCAATGTTACGCTACATTTTTCCCAGTCCCATCCTGAAAGAAAATACCAATAGTTTCTAAGACTTTCCACTTTAGTTAGACCAGTAAAAAGCTAAGAAAATGTACCACCAAGCGCGATGATTTCTGTTGTCAGAGGAAAACCTGTGCAAACACAATGTGCATTATCAAAGCAAAGACACCAACTATAAATACATGGCATGTTTCAAACCTTAAGCAACAACAGCAATACAAACTTCACAGACTTCAAATAGATGAAAAGAAACAAAGCAACTGTATTATGGCCACTGGTAACCAAGAAGTGATGGACCAAGCTAATCTGATCATGGCAACTTCAGGTCATTAAAAAAGCCTTTCTTAACCAGCCAGACCTTTGTTGATTTGACTGAAAGTTAACTCCTTCTGGGGCATTAACTTGTCTTTTTTTCCCCCACATATGGGGCCAAGAAAGAACACACAGAACACTGTCTAATGAGATACTGAAGTAAAACAAAAGCACACTACTTGTTACACAATTATTTAAGAGATGAATATTCTGAGAAAAGAAGGAGCACATTTAAGTCTCTTGAGTACATCAAGATTCCTTTTGCTTCCTCAATAGCACTACTGTCATCAAAAGACAAAAAAAACACCCTTTCTTCTCCATTAGTAAAAGAAATGTAGGGAGATACAGCCTTAATACATGTGACTTGTAAAAAAAAAATCCACACAATTTAGAAGTATTAAAGTTACTTGATATCTAATGTGACAAAAAGACACCATGTGTACAACACAGAAAAACAGGAAAATAAAAACCGGGGAAAGGGGCAGTAAGAAAGGAGTAAAAAGGTCACAGCATCATAACTCCTGAGCTCTTCAACAGTCTAAGAAATTGGCAGCCATAAGCAATTCCAGAGCAATTTCGGGAGCAATTGGAAACTCTGGGATTTCTGTGGAACTGTTGGTGTAGCGCACTTTGTAGGTGAAGTACATGCACACTTTCTGCAGGACATGAGACCTGCAACAAACAGAAACAATACTTAGTTGATGGGGTTGTTGTTTTGTTAGGTTATTTATTTGTTTCTTTTAAATAATCTGTTTTCTACATAGAATTTGTAAAAAAAAAATTTAACTGTTTAAAGATGGGTTTTGTTGGGTTAAAAAAAAATCAAATTCTATCTGCTTTCTGCACCGAGTGCTTAAAAAATTTAACTTTCAAAACTTTTAAATTTCTCCCACACAATCCCAACCTCACTTCATGAATAAAGTTACCATACTATGATCTACAGCAGTAACAATCCAACCATTTAACTTTCCATTTTTTCTTACGATGAACATCCTAAAAACAAAGTGACCACAAAACCTATTTCCTAAAAGAGACCACATCAAAGGCCAACATCCTGAAAATGAACAGGGCACAGGACCAACATCCTGAAATTGAACAGACCACAGGACCAACATCCTGAAAATGAAGAGACTACAGGACCGGCAACCTGAGTGAAGTGACCACTGGATGAAAATCCTTAAAGTGACATTCCTATTTTCGCCCACCAGAAAGCAGTTGAAAACCATACCCTTTCCTCCAAAATCAAGCATTGCAAAAAACAACAAAAAAACCAACCCCAACAAAAAACAAAAGAAAAACCCCATTCCACACTAACACACATACAACACGTTCACCTGTGTCCAAATGCAAACATACAAGAATTTTTTTTTTTTTTTTTTTTTTGGGAGGGGGGATGTGAGGAACAGAAAGAAGAGGTGTTCCCAGACTAGATGAATGAAAGGAAAAGTTAACACTGCATTACATATGAGACTAATCATAAACACTGAACATTAAAAGTTATCACTGATCACATATTATCAGAATGACGTACACTATAGCAGTGTGGTTAAGACTTGCTGATTTTAATCCCATGGCTCCATTAAGTTTTTTTGGGGGAGGGGGAGATTGAATCTCAGTGGAGTCTGGTGAATTTGGTGTGTGGATTTTTATGATCTCCCACATCATCTTCAAAAGCAGACCTGCCATTGCCTTAATTCCCAGCAGAAAATTAATGTGCATATTAAAGATCCAGTAATTCATGTCAGTGTTTGGTAGTTATGGAAACATGAACATAAACTGCATGCAACCTGTACAATAAAAATTAAAATGGGCTGCTCTTAAAGAAAGAATGTGTCAGCTGAGGCCAGTGCAGACCTCCTGTATCGATAAGCACGAGAGAAGACCAGGCACTACGCACCCTACCTGGTACTGGAATGGAGAACTCGAACTCGAAGGATTTATTCACAAAAAGGCCATTGGCCCATACATGAAGGGGGTTGCCGAACTGCTTAGTATTTTGGTGGGGGTAAAAGCAATAGTAACGACAACATGTTACTGTATAACAAAAAGTCAGCTACAAAAATATGACTTAGGATAACAATATCAGTCTTATTCTGAAAGCTTTACACAAATATAAAGTGAGGCGGCGCACAACCTCAGGATGACTTGATGCCAGGAGTAAACAGAGTCTAAATAAATTAGGCTGTCTACTATATTTAACAGGAATGGAGAAAGAGAGAGGGAGAGAGAAAGAGAGAGAGAGAGAGAGAGAGAGAGAGAGAGAGAGAGAGAGAGAGAGAGAGAGAGAGAGAGAGAGAGAGAGAGAGAATCATCAGAATACAGAAAACAGCATACACCAGAGCAACAATGAACCCCAGACGAATGTTTTAACATACATTTTAGAACACACACAGTTTCATACTAGGGTATTTGATGCCCCAAAAGTAAGCAAAGTGGGAGTGAAAGATGCATCGATTTTTCTGTAAAAATATGTGTTGAAACTGATGGTTCCCCCAAAAGGAATGGCAAAGAAGGGAGGCCAAGGAAGAGAGATCAATACGTATGTAAATCACTAAAATTATCCCCCCCCAAAAAAACCAAGCAAAAAAAGGAAAGGAAAAAAACCCCAAACAAATAAGAAAATGGTGCTCAATGGTGTGTATGCAACTAAGGCCACAAAAACAAGAAACCCCCCAAAAAGTCACCCCCCCACAGAGGAAAAACAAAAAAGTAGATCAAACAACAATTCATCATGTTACAGTTTCTTCTTCGAACGCTCAACCAGGAACTATTGTTGTCTGTCATATGAATGAAAATGTGTTGCGCTTCCGTAAAGCAACTGGCAAGCCCAGCCCAGCAATTATACAGGTTTAAAGCAAAAATAAAAGTTTGACAGATGCTACATTTCAATCCCATGTGACCATGAACTTGTGAGTTAAAATCGTGGCAGCATCTGGTGAATCAAGGGTGAGGATTTTTACAATCTCCCAGGTCAATTTCAAGTGCAGTACTGCCAGTGCCTCAATTCCCTTCGCGTTTATACACATGCAGAAGATCAACCATGCACGTTAAAAATCCTGTCATTCATGTCAGTGTTCAGCATGTTACAGAAACATAAACATATCCAGCATACATCCCTGAAGTCAGAAAGCAGCTACCTTCATGGTGGGTAAAAACAGTTGCATACACAAAATGTCCATCATTGGTGAACTTCGGAGATCTAGCCGAAGAAACAAAGCAAAAAACCTCCCAAAAACAAAACTAAAGTTACCAATGCACAGAACAAGAAGATACATCACATCACTGTTCAACTCAATCATGAATAAATTTCTTCTTTTATTTCCCATTGTGTGTAACCGCCAGGAAAAGTGAGGGAAAATCGATGCACTGGCACCCTTCCACAGCCAACTGGCTCAACTCCTGAGCTAGCATACAGGCACTGAATGTCAACTGCCTCCTTTATCCACCTGGCACCTTGATCACTTAAGTCGTACATTACATGTGGCCACTAGTAGCACCCCATATGTTGATACCTGGCCATGATACACATCTCACACCACAGTATCTTTGATATGAAACCATAAAAACATATGTAATCAAATTTTAAGATAACATCCATTTGAAAAAACTGCAACTTTTTTCCTTCCAATATTTTCACACACAAAAACTGCTGCATTCTCTGCCACTTGCAAGCAGCATGTGAATGAAATTGTGGGAAACCTTTATCTGTTCATTTTGACGAGATCTCACATGGTATTCATAGAAATTTCCTAGATTTTTGACACATTAAAGATTGCCGACTGCTACTTACAAAGCAGGTATTTTCAGACAGTTTTCCACCCTCAAATATTGTCCTTTGCGATTAACTGTTATGATTTTGTTCTACAACACCTTTGCTTGTAACATGACTTAACCCGTTTGCTGCTAGGGACTTCAGCTTGAAGTTAAACCCTATTTGCCAGGGGTTTTTCCACCGAAACAGATAAAAAAAGATATATTTTTTTAATCACCCAAAAAGAGGGGATTTCTTGTGATGAATGCGAGATTACTGGTTATCAATAGAATCTAGAGACCTTTACCTTTCCAAAAATATCCTCCATTTTATACACAGTCTAAATATAAGATGACGAAAATTCTGGACTTCCCCGTGACGAGTATATTAGATGGACATGGCAGCGAAGAATACACACTATTGCAGACGAGTTATCTTGTTAAGTAAGGCACAGAACAGGTTAAATCAGGTTGAATCATTAGCTAAATCTCCTGAATGTAATATGCTTTTAACCCTTTGCTGGGCATAGCGTCCCAAAACGTCCGAACCTATCCTTGGGCACAACGGCCAAAAACGGCCGGCGTCGTGACCGTCACTTCAGTGCGTTCATACATTCGAAATTCCCGCCAATCTCGCTTCAAATCTCGTCAAAATAAAAGCAACGAGACTGCCCACGTGACTTCCGCATGTACATTGCAAATGGCGGCGGTTGGAATGTGTTTGTGGCAAGTTTTGGAAGAAAAAAATCGCAATTTTTCCCAAGATGGACGCTATCTTCGAATCCGACATGTACAATCGTTTTTATGGCTTTCATGCCGAAAATATGACGCTGTGAGATGTGTATCCAGGCTCAAATATCGATGTAAGCGATCTGAGTAGTGTGTGCGCTTCTGACTTTGTTGATTGAAGCGAGAAAGACCGGCTTTGACAACAACGAAGTTCGAGACGTAAATCGATCATCAAATCTAACTCGCCGATGCACGTTTTGAATTCTGCTCATAGAATTGGGAAATTATCGCGGATTTCGAGTTTGGCAATGGTTCACACTTGATATATTTTTGTGAATTGATTGCTATTGGACTTTTGTTATGGTAGCGGCTCGAATTTGTAAAGTTAACATGCATCGCGATCGTTGGCAAACAAATGGCGACCGTCGGAATGTTTCATGTTTTCGTGCATCATTCATAAAAAAAACTAAAAACACAACAGTAGTTGAAAACTTTTCTTCTGTAATTGTTTCTAAATGTTTACTTTTTATTTTATCAAAATCCATGCATGCATTCCAAAGCTATTGCAACACTAACTGTGACACATACAAACCGATCAATGACCTTGTGTTTATGCATAATCAATTCTTTTTAAAAAAAATAACAACAACACACAATAGCAAATAGCAGTTTCTTTATTCATTTCTGCATTTTGCTGTTTTTATTTCATTACAATCCATTAAGCCATTGTGGAGTTATTGCATGTTAAATACACCCACCCACTCAGAGGCCATCCACCTCCATTTTGCTTGCCCAGCAGGAAGTGAACAAATGATTTTGCTGTGCCCAGCAAAGGGTTAATACCAACAGTAGTTCAGAAATCTGATTCCAAGACTTTTCTAAAGACATTCAACACTACAAAGAAAAGGTGATCAAAATCTTAACAGAATGTCGGTAGTGGCAGCACAGCGCAACTCTACCACACACCCTAGGAAAATGTGATTCAGTTACTTTCTTCACACACTTCCAACTCGACTTCTACTGCATCATTATGATTTTTATGCATATGTGAATAAAGAGAATTGATTGGTCTTTCATTACATTGTCTGATTTTATTGTATGAAAGGAGGTAGGAATGTAATGCGAAGCCCAAAACTGCGAAAAAGGGCAAAAATTGGCAGTTCTCTGCGATCCGTGAAATTGCAGTGTTGTAGAAATATCGCGAGGGCTCGCTCTTACAACCACCAAAACATCATTAATGATAATGAATAGAAAGCTGAAAGTTTATACTTTATTTTCATGGGTTACAAACGTAATGCAATAAAAATTATGTCACCGAACAATGCATTAAAAAATGTCAAATAAATACTTCGTTATCATTCTTTGAACAATACCAAGCTTGCTGGGTACCAATCGAAAGCTTAGCCTATCAGCTACAAGAAGACAACCACCTTTAGGCAAAAGGAGGCTCAGGGAGAAGGCCCCCTGACTTACTTCGCCTCTGATTGACTAATTCTACCAGAGCGAACTTCAGCTATGGCTTCGAGTGATGTTGAAACCAATGTGGTGAATTTGACGAAACTGCGCCACTACTTGATAAGTAATCCATTATAGACTTTAACAATTGATTACTAAGTTAATTCTACGTCGAATCTAAGTAGTTTTATGTTGATTTTATGATTATTTTGTTTCTATTTTGATTTGAAGTGTGCGAACATTTTCGCCAAGTTAACAACAGTGGGATGAATTGAACAGAGAATCAAGGACTCGATCGCTTTGATCAAAATAAAATTATTTCTTTATAAGTATGCAGTTCGGAATGCATTGCAATGGCTAGAATAATACTTTTAGTACTTATCTAATATTTTTTGGACACAAGTCTGATGACATTATATTTTAAAATTTTCTGTTTTTTTTAAACTACCGGAAGTGGCTCGCCTTAATTCGGGAAAAGTCGTCTGCTGTGAACTCGGTTGATCCGATGGGAATGTGTGTGTGTGCATGCATGCGTACACGCGTGTGTGTGTGTGCATGCGTGCTTGTGTGTGCGAATAATTTAAGACACTCATAAAAATTAGTTTTTAGCTCGTAGACTAAAGAGTGAACATAGACATTAAATACTGACTGCGCACAGTTCAGACTGATGCATCATTGATTGCTTTGTAGTTGCATTATGATACACATAAAAGAATGACAGTACATTTAAATAAAGCAAAACTAAAACAAACAAAACTTCAAAACATTCATTCTCTATCTACAGTAGACTCAGTAGTCAGCAGACTGTCCACACACACATTTAATTTGACAAAACTGCATACACATGGTGACTGGATATAAAATAAAAAATAAAAAAGCACACGAGTGCTTATTCCATTATCCTCAAAATAAAAGAATAAAATAAAAATTTAGAACACTTACATACTTTGTCAATCAGTTCAAAAACTCATACTGCATTTATTTATTTAAATCTATTATTTGTAACATTTCAGAGGATGATAGCAATGCTGATCTGAAAAAAGCAATCTTTGCCCAAGGGTGAGGTGCAAGAAACAAAAATAACTTATGCTACAGATGCAGCTTCTGAAACAAGAGGATGGGAAAACGAGCTGAAACTGAAAAGTTTTTGATAACTTCTGTGGTGGTGTTCCAGAGCACAGATTAAAGAATATGATAGAGAGCAGTGCAAGAGCAGCAGAAAGACAATCTGTCAACAATTCTGAAGCTGACAATTTACAGTTCTAACAGACTGAAGACCACATTGTTAATGAAGGTGTGGGGCAATATTCCAAGAAGATTGGGCTAACTTCATCATCAATGGACTTCTCTGGTTTTGGTTTTTGTTATTTTTGTTATTGTTGCATATCAGCCAGCTGGGGATCAGTCACCCAGAACATGCTCTCATACTCGCCAATCCCACCTGGGAATCACTGAGATTAAGATTCAAGTGCACACTGGATGAGAAGATTGTATACTGTTTTTAAGTACCTCGCCACATACTGATACAGGCAACCATTCTCTACTTCAGACTTTTTGTTCCAATTTTTTTCCAATTGTTGGCTTTGCTTTAAAAAAATTTTTTTTTTTTTTAAATGCTTTAAACTAAGCACACGCACACGCGCACATGCATGCACTCACGCACAAATGCATGCAGAAAAATCAATTCCAACAAAGTCTTTTTTTCACAAACCAATTTTGATTGCACGTGGTCTAGAATTGTTGTAGGTTCCTGTCAGGTCACATTGTTTTCATCACAAATTATGGTTACATAACACATGTAAACCATTTTTTCTTCCCCTTTAGAATATTTTAAATCAAGTAATGTCAACTTATAGAATACAATATAAATAATATTCTCTCCAAATTTGAAGTGATTTGGTTCATTCATTCAGAAGTTATGACTATTTTTGTAATTTTTCTGAAATGTGCCTTCCGCACTGGTCATTTTGGCCTTTTCTCCAACTTTGAGGCAAAATAGCTGCTAAAGGGATGACCCTACCACTCTTTAAAAAAAACTAGGATTAATCTGCACATATATAGAAACACATTCAAACAATTTCAAGAGAAATGATTGAAAAATCTTTAAACTGATGGGTCCCAAACATGGTACAATGAGAAATTTCGCAAATTTAGAAATAAGGATTTTTCCATTTTTGGCACTTCATAATTTTTTTCTACTGATCAGATTCTTTTAATTTTTTGTTTCCATATTCTGTGTAGTAAGTAAAAGAGAGACTGTGATGATTTAAGGGTGCACCTTGCCATTTGAAAGAAATATGATCTGTCAAAGTTGGCCAATTATACGTTTAGCGAGCACTTCACAGTAGTGTCAAACTTCAAAAGGCCTTATCTTGAAAACTATTTATCACCATAATTTTTTGGTGTAATATGTTTCTTTTAATAAGATCTTAATTTCTAAAGCAAAAATATAAGCCATAACTGCATTAACATTTTTTTGCTGCCGCTACCTACAGAATGATGAAACAAACCCATGCCATTTTCAGTAGGGGGGGAAAAGGGACAGAATTTAAATTTTTTTTAAAAAGCATTATTGCTGACAGTGCCATTCAAATTGTCTTTAAAATGATTTTTCAAAAACGTCCAATACTCACGGTATCTCCCTGAAGTTGATTTCATTTGTCTCATTTTCGCTGAACTGCCCTGTAGAAAGAAAACAAGAATAACCTGTCTTTATTCTAGAGCATGTCTATTACACTGAATCATAAAATGAAAATGATTAAAAAGGGAGTAAATGTTTTTCCTTAATCACAATTTACTAAAAACAAATAAACAAACCATGCAATCATGCATATATATAATTAAATATGTATGTGTAGCATAGAAAGGTGTGTGTGTGGGGGGTGGGGGGTGGGGGTAGAGGGTTTAGAGTAGGATGGGGTTGGGGTGGTGGGGGAGGTGGTAGAGTGTCAATTGAAAGGGAATGGATTTTTGTTAAACACAAAAATTAAAATTGAGGCACAGATCTATCCATTATGATCAATGAAGACAAAATTGGGAAAAATTTTCTATCCCTCTTCATTATCTTTCTGTTTCTCCTCATTCCCCTTAACACACATTATCTTTCTCCCCTATTCCCCTAACACACAAGAGCTGCCCAACCTCCCAGGGGCTGGTTTGATGAAAGGCAATCACATTTATACATCTGCTATTGTTCCAGCTGACCACCACTCAGATGAAGTCCAACACTCTGTTCTCAACTAATGACGACATTACGCATAATAACAAGAAGTAATGATTATTAAACAACAAGCTATAATAAGTGATCCTACACAGATGATTCACTTTAAAAATGGAGGGAAAAAACACATCAGAATAATAATAATAATAATAATGTATGGAATTTATATAGCGCTGAATCTTGCAAAGCAACAAATCAAAGCGCTCAGATTTCATTTCATACCACTTTAAGTCACGGCAGATTTCTTTCCGTGAAATTCGGGCTGCTCTCCCTGGGGAGAGTGGGAGAGCGCGTCGCCATAAGCGCAGCGCCACCCTTTTTTATTTGTTTCCCTATCAGAGTGGCTTTTTTCTAAGAATTTTGCCAGGGACAACTCTCTTGTTGCCGTGGGTTCTTTTACGTGCGCTAAATAATTAGTGTAACACACGGGACCTCGGTTTATTGTCTCATCCGAAAGACTAGCGCCCAGACCACCACTCATGGTCTAATGGATGGGGGAAAAGTTTCCGGTCCAAACGGGGTACGAACCGCCGCACACTTCAGACCCGGACTTTTCGCTTTCTAGACAGGCGCGTTACCTCTAGACCACCGATCCACCACAATCGTGAAGAATTTCAGAAAGACTGGCTTCTCAATTTGTAGACTAGTATCTGTACTACTGTGCAGTTAAGATTACCTTCCCTGACATTCTCTAACACAGCAAAACCATGTTTAACATTGAAAAGGAGTTCTGAAATCAGCCCTAAAATGGCAATAACAATAGAAAAAGTTTGCTGACAAATGGACTATGCTCAATAGTCCTCACATCAAATGAAAAGTACAGTAGTTTGGTGGGTTATAACTTTCAGTCAACTTGACGTAAGTCTACTGACTGGTGTAACCACACTTTCATCAAAATGGCCCCTAGGATCACTGCGAGATCATAAGTAGACATGGGATGAGTAGTTTGCATGTGTGCCGGTATGAATTGAATGCCTCATGATGCAGGCAGTCATACTCCAGCTAAGGATATCTGTTCTCTCTTAGATTTTAAAACAGAGAATTAATACAGTTTGTTATACAATGAGCTTGTTATGAATAAGACAATCTCAATATCACATTTTAAACGCACAATAATTGACAAAGCTTCTGCCCTGGGCCAATAATGCATTTCAAGATGAAATCTTCCAAGCTGGACACTAATTTTTTTCCCCCCCTTTTTTCTACTATTAAGAATGTAGCGATATTCATTATTATATTGGATATGGCATAAATTGTGCAATGTATTATAAATCCTATCAAAGTAAATCATTTCTCAAAAAAACTGGTTTGGTAATGCAAACGGTTATAATGCACTTCTCTGTGAAGCAACAAGTCTAAGTTTAAACACTGAGCAAGTGCTATCAGTGAGCTTCAATTTCCATTTCCCTACAGTCCAGAATGACAAGTCTTTGAAAATACGTGTTTCATGTCAAGTGATGCATTTTATATGTTCACTGGCACTTGTAACAACAACAACAAAGGTTTCAAATCAAAAGTACACAGAGACACTGCCACATGTACAACATACCCGGTCCACTAAGCATAGCTTTGATGGTGCCAGAAGTCAGAGCATGGTCACGTTTGACGATGAACTCGTGACCATCTGAAGAAATTAGCTTCACGTACATGGCCTCTGGCCCCTCACACCCGCCGTATACCTTTTCTTCATCCTTTTCTTCTTTAGAGTCAGACATTTTCTGAAAGAGAAACATTACAATGTTGACATGTATCAGTTGAACTACAAAACATTAATTTTAATTGCGAAAAAAGTTGTAATCCTACGAAAGATGCGGAGACACTGATGAGGACCTTTCCCCCCAGTATATTGTGTTAAACTATATTAAAAGCACCATAGTATAACAGACTTGCTGAGGACCAAATTTCAAACAAAACCTGTCTTGCTTTCATAATTCATTGGTTCACTCTAGTCTCTAGTCTGACTCATGGAGCCATGTTATATATATTTTTTTATTTAAATTTTTTTTTTAATACTCATGCTGTCAGCTTTACTAATAATATTACAGCTTCAATCACACTGGGAGTTCCCTATGCTTTGTTCAAGATTCACACAAAGCTTCCAAGGTTATATATATATTGCTGGATCAATGGGTATAAAACCAATGAATGGTGGTGACTTTTGCAAATTGTAGTTTTGATTAGGGCTTTAGGTAGAAAAAAAGGACTGCTGTAGTTGTGGGCTCACCTTATCCAATCATTCTAGAAAATCCGGCTAAACTTTAGGCCTAGGCTACCCTAAAAATATCTTTTTCATCATCAAATGAGAGATTCTGAGAACCACAACAATCAGGCCTTTAAGATACTTGTAAGAACACTGAACACATTCCAACCAATGATATTAGAGACGATGGTAGCATTGATAAGCCCACATATGGAAAACATGAGTAAAACCTCTGATTTTAAAACATTAAGATATATACGAACTAGTATTAATGGTCAAAGTAGTGTAATGAACACAATGAAGACAGGCAGTTTTACCGGGGTCGGCTGAGAAAAATCGAAATCACATCAGATACGAGAATGTGGAGAGAATCCATCAACATTTGACACTGGAAGTAAAATAATGGTGGTACAATCAAATTATCTCAGATGATATGGAATAAATAACATGATTAAGACTTAATCAATGATGAAGTAATATTCAGTATTTTGACACAGGAATCAGCTTGTCCCGAGTTGTTTCACAGAGTTGTAGACCCCTAGTGAAATGCCATAATACGGCGTAATACGCTGCTATCGAACTAAGTCAATCTAATATATAATTTTATCTTTTTGCTTTAACCAAGAAAGGTACAGCTTAAAGGCAAAAGAAAACGAGATTATAACTCACCGAAAACTCCCAGTGAACCAGGGACCACCCTGATATGCACACGAAAACAAGACTGCGAGAGCTCTCTTACACTCTCGTGTGTCTCCCGTCCTTATCAACCTTAATCACCCGGATGGAGGTCACATGACATTCGCTCTAAGAAAATGCCTTCTTACCTAAAACATACCGATTACTATATTGAAGAGCTCGGCAATGGACTTCGAGAAGAAGCCCCCTTCTAACAAATATTTTGGCCCTTAATTTCTTACACTACTTGTCTGTATGAATTGAGCGCATTTTAAACTGTGTTGGTTTTGTTTTGTCTTATACTATGAGGTCTTGTTTGATTTTTCCAGTTTTAGTTCTTTTCAACATGTCAACATTGTCTTTTGCTTGTTTTTAATTAGTAAATTTTCATGACTTTTTGTGCGGGCAGGACGAAAAAAGGTGTGGAACTTAATTTTGTACCCTCCTGAAGGTGTGTGTGTGTGTGTGTGTGTGTTCTATGTTGGATTCATTGTAGTCTCTTCACAAATTGTGAAGAGATGTAAAATGAAAGTGTGTGTGTGTGTGTGTGTGTGTGTGATTTTTATTTCGAGAATAATGGAATAAGCACTCATGTGGTGGGGAGGGGTGGTGTTGTTGAAATCGAGTCTCCGTGTGTGTGTGTGCGTGCGTAGTTTTACAAATATTTTTTAGCGAGAATAATGGAATGAGCACTTATGTGCTTTTTTTTTTACATCCAGTCCCCGAGTGTATGCTGTTTGTGTGTGTGTGCGCGCGCGTGCGGGCCTTTGTCAAAAGGATAGCTCAAGGATCCTTTTGACTTGACACTCTAGGGGGAAGCTGTACCCAGATAATAAACTGGATGCCCGGTGCAACTTTGTTGTTGTGATTATTAATTTTGTAACCCCCCCCCCCCCCCCCCCGAAGATTTCTGAGCTCTCTGCTGTTGCCTGCGTTAGTCTTTTATTATTTTTTCCTCACAAAACCTGGATTCACACCAGCGATTTGTGACCTCAAGGCCAAATCTTCTTCGTAAGTCCAATATATTGTTTGTATACAGAGACCTGTATTGTTAGTGTAATGGAACCTTTATTCTAATGGAACTAGGAGTCAACTTATTGTGTCAGGAGAGATTGAGGAGGAACAGGAAGAGAATAAAGAAGAAAGAAAAGAAATGGATAAAAACTTACCAACTTTATTCTCTTAGCAGTCACACTGAAGACACAGTGAATGCAACAAACAAAAACATTCATTCAATGTTAAAACTTCTGGCTGGTCTGCCAGCATCATCTACCCATTCCTTTCAACGTATACAAAACTCTGCCGCTCGACTAGTCCTCAGAAAGAAAAAATCTGAGCATATTACTCCTCACTTGCGATCTCTCCACTGGCTGTCTGTGTCCCAGAGAGTAAACTATAAGATCAGTACCCTCTGTTACAAATGCCTCCACAAAACAGCACCTTCATACCTCTGTGAATGTCTTCACCTGTATACTCGTTCCCTCCGCTCTGCTACAGACCTTGTGCTTGCGAATACCTAGATTCAACCAGTTCACCGTTGGCTGTCGCTCTTTTTTTCTGGTCCATCGATCTGGACGACCCCCTTCCCTCCCTTCGCCAAAAGCCTACTTAGGACACTTTTAAATCCAGCCTCAAAACACATTTATTTCAAACCTAAGACTTTCTCCTCTTGTTTCATCTCATTTCTGTCCTTACTCTCAACAGCCAAAACCCCCATCACCCTGCCAAGGTGCACAACCTCTGTGTGTGCATGCGCGTGTGCGAATACATTTGAATTTGTAAAAACTATTAATCATAACTTGTTGCATGTGTTAGAGTAGGATGAATGCAAGGGCTTTGATTTATTTTGTAAGATATAGCGCTCATTGAAGTCATCAAGGCACTGTACGAGAACACAAGAAGTGCAGTTTTCATGAACAATCACATGGGCGAGTTCTTCAAGACCACGGTTGGGGTCCGTCAGGGCTGCGTTCTCTCACCTGTACTTTTCAACCTCTTCCTCGAAAACATCATGACAGAGACACTGCAAAACCACCACACTTCCATCCCCAT
This sequence comes from Rapana venosa, assembly GCA_028751875.1. Lineage (NCBI taxonomy): Eukaryota > Metazoa > Mollusca > Gastropoda > Neogastropoda > Muricidae > Rapana > Rapana venosa. Next base: position 31,736,390 of record CM054140.1, read on the forward strand.
TGGTGGAAGACCCCTGTGCAACCTCAGATTTGCAGATGACATTGACCTCATGGGCGGCAGCAAACAAGAACTGCAAAACCTCACAGATAGTCTATCAGATTGAGCGAGCGCATACGGCATGGAGGTCAGTAAAGAGAAATCAAAGATCATGGTCAACAGCGCAAGTAATGACAGCACGGAAATAAAGATGAATGGAGAAATACTGGAAGAGGTGAGCCAATTCAAATACTTAGGTTCCATCCTAACAAAAGATGGCACATCAAACAATGAAGTGAAAGCTCGCATTGCAACAGCAACATCTGCTCTAGCCAGACTCGAGAGAATCATCAGAAGCAACATCAGCTTCTGCACCAAATATCACCTTTACAAATCCTTCATGATATCTATCCTCCTATATGGCTGTGAATCATGGACTCTGTCAGCAGAGCTAGAGAGGAGAATCCAAGCATTCCAGAACAAGTGCCACAGAAGACTCCTCAAAATATCATACAAAGAACACAAGACCAACAATTATGTGAAAGAAGAAATCAAAAAGCGTGTGGGCCCCCAAGAACCTCTGCTCTCCACCATAAAGAGGAGAAAACTGATGTGGTTTCGTCACACCACAAGACACAACACCTTAGCAAAAACCACCCTGCAGGGAACAGTTGAAGGCAAGAGAAGAAGAGGCCGCCAAAAGAAATCATGGGTTGACAACATCAAAGAATGGACCGCCCAACCCCTGCAACACCTACTAGCCACACAGGATCGTAAAGCATGGAAAAAGATCTCTGTCGCGTCTTCTCTCATGTCCCCCCTACGTCCTTTGAGACATGGGACTGAGTGAGTGAGTGATAGCACTACATAAATTCCATTTATTATTATTAAAACTGTCGCATAAACAAATCTCACCATTGGAGAACCTCGAAACTCTATCCAAGGAACAGATTAAAAAAAAAAAATTCAATGTGGCCACATTCCAAAACTGAGCATGTTCAAGTTCTCAAATATAATTTAATAAAAAGTACCATGCTTAAACCAAAAAAATCGGGGAGGGGGGGGGGGGGGAAGGGAGGAGATAGCCGAGTGGTTAGTGTTGTACTGGCAGTTTGATGGCCCAGAATCGAGCATAGGTTCGAGCCATCATTGAGACACCCGTTCAAGGGGATCTTTTCCCTATAGTCAACATCAGTACTTATTCCACTCCCCTGAAAATCCTTGGGATAAGACTAAACTGAGGCCCCGTGTGTTAACCCATTCTGCCTTTCTGAGGAGCAGGCAATTTATGCTGGTAAGAATGGTTGAAAAATATTTGTAAAAACCAACAAAAACCAGGCACACTGGTGTCATATTTAGACATCGTTTCCTAGCAGGAAGGGGATTACCTTAAGGGTGGGAAAAAACAGTCACATACGCAAAACTCCATTCGTGAACCTCAGAGATCTAACCGAGGAAAGGAGGAAAATCATCACTTCAGAAAATTATACTACCAAACGCTCAACCTTTCATCCCTTAAAAACAAAACAGGATTTTAAAAATATAAATTTAAAAAAACCACAGTCTCAGGTCAGTGGCCAAAAGAATAACCCGTGAGGAAGAAAGGCGATGATCAAAGTGATGATAGAGTGATGTAAATGATTTTCCTGAAATTAAAAGAATGTACAATTAAAACATCTTTTGAACTCATCACAAATTGAAATATTTAACTAGGTCGGGGGTATAGGTCACCAAAATATCAATGTTTTCAGTCCCACCTTTCTCCCCGGTTGTAATGCACTTTCTAGAACAGCAGAGTAGAGTTTGCACCAATAATACATCTTCACCCTTGCACACACATTAAAACCTGTTCCGTCCTTCGAAAAACGTAGACCATTGTGTGCTGGTGGGAATAGATGACAAAATTAACAAAACCGCAAGCACACAGGAACGGGATGTAAAATAAATCACCTGAGTGCTTCTTATTCCATTATCCTTGAAATAGCAGGACATTTTTTCAAAAGCCTATTCCCAACCCCCATGATGATCACTCTCAAAGGAAATGTATTCCTGAAGTCGGAATACAGCTACTTTAATGGTGTACCAATGAGGAAATACAAAATGATATTCAATTTATGATTCATAGAAAATAAAAAGTATTTTCAACTAAAGACAATCTTCATCCCACTCGAAGCATTAATTTTAAGACAAATGTTGGAACGACTTAAGTTAAGTAAGCTAGAATAGTAGACAGAGCAAAACCTGTTCAAGAGAGAGAGAGAGAGAGAGAGAGAGAGAAGAGAGAGAGAGAGGAGAGAGAGAGAGAGAGAGAGAGAGAGAGAGAGAGAGAGAGAGAGAGAGAGAGAGAGAGAGAACTCAGAAATTTAATGTATCTCGGCCTTAGGCCATAATACATGGTTGGCGTAGAAGTTGACAATACCACAGAGTGGGCAAAAACCGGATAACATACACAATACCAAGCTCACTTTCAGTGAAAGAAATAATGAAGACAATGCACAAATGCATAAAAATACATATGTATCAAACACAATTCACTATTTTGATCTTAGTGTACCTTCCTTATGTCTGGAGAAATCAATATACATATAGTTTCTCAAAATCATAACAAAACGATAAACGTATCTTCGTTTGTGATGTAAATCTTAATACAACAAGTACACAACAAAGATTTGTCAAAGAGAAACACACAAATGTTAGAATAAGGAACATCCAAACATTTCACAGAGAGAGAGAGAGAGAGAGAGAGAGAGAGAGAGAGAGAGAGAGAGAGAGAGAGAGAGAGAGAGAGAGAGAGAGAGAGAGAGAGAGAGAGAGAGAGAAAGAAGGGGGGGGGGGGGAGAAAGAAATGTTTTAATGTACTTCGGCCATGGGCCACAATACAAACAAAAATAATGAGGGTGGTGGGGTGGGGGTGACACTCATATCATAGTAATTGTTAACGTGTACAGATACAAATAGTTCTGTACAATAAGCAGCATTATTAACATCATTGACCCAGTTGTCATCTCCATTATCTCATCATGGCTGTTATAATGAAATTAACAAGAGAAATATATACATACGCACGCACTTGCACACACATTTACGCCCACCCACAAACACTCAGACATACAGAAACACACATATGCACGCACGCACATAATCTTTGAGCATAGACTGGATACCTCACTTCGGTTAACACATATGAAAACATTGTAAATTTCTTTCATATAGTGTGGCCTTAAATGATCCCCCCCCCCCCCTTTTTAAAAAAAAAAAAAATAATAACTGTAACACATCAAGCAATAGGTTTTTAACAAATAAGCATCGTTTAAACAGCAACACACACCAAGCTATCTTGCCAATATTATACAAAACCCATTCATTTTGAAAAGAAATTACAATACAATCAAATGCTTTTTTCTTCGGTTAATTGAATGGAAAACATACCTGGACGGTTTATGCATTTCATTATGAGTTGTGACCTGTAGCTATCGGTGGATCGGTGTTCTAAGAAAGTCCTTCAGGAAAAATGGTCTCGTAAATGGGAGTATGTGATGATGGAGTCTCCCGTCGGATCGACGGATGAGTAGGCAGGCAGGCTTATCTGTCAGAATGTATACTCATATGGGAGAAGAGGCCGATTCTGGATGCACAGCACTTCCCACAGGTGTTGCAAGGGAAAACGTCTCCAGAAGTTGAACCCTGCTTCCTTCGCTCACGCTTCTTAATGGCCAGCGTTCTCTTGTTTTCAAACGTTTTCATGCCACTGGAGCACAGCATCCACCAGTGAGAACGATCAAGGGCATCAGTTTGCCAGGTAGCGATATCTATGTCACAGGCTTTAAGGTTTGTCTTCAATGTGTCCTTGAAGTGCTTGTAGGGTCTTCCAAGTTTTCGGAGGCCTTCCTTCAGCTGGCCATACAATAGCATCCTTGAGATCCTGCTGTCTGTCATTCGGACAACGTGTCCTGTCCGGCGTAGCTGGTACTTGATCAGTAGGCTTTCGATGCTGGGCAGGCTGCTCTTCTCTAGGACCTGGAGGTTGGAGACCCCGTCTTCCCACTTTATTCCGAGGATCTTTCGTAGGCATCTCTGGTGAAACTGCTCAAGCTGTTGAATGTGACGGCAGTACGTCGTCCATGTTTCACAGCAGTACAACAAGGTGGTCAGCACGACAGCTCTGTAAGTTTTGATTTTGGTGCTGAGCCTGATGCCTTTGTTGTTCCACAGCCTGTTGTTGAGTCTGCTGAAGGCAGAACTGGCCTTGGCGATGCACACTGTAACTTCTGCATCAAGGGTTCCATTGCTGCAGAGGGAGCTGCCCAGGTAGCAAAACTTGTCGACTGACCTGATCTCTGTGTCATCGATCTTAACTGCAGGTGGGGGGAAGGCACTGGTGTTCTGTGAAATAGCTGGTTGGTACATGGACTCGGTCTTGCTGAGGCTGATGGTGAGTCCAAAGCGCCTGCAGCAGGTAGAGAACCGGTCCATAATGAACTGTATGTCCTCATGGGTGTGTGCGGCAAGCGCACAATCATCAGCGAAGAGGAACTCTCTCAAGAGTGCCTCAGACACCCTGGATCTAGCATGGAGTCGCCGCAAGTTGAAAAGTTTGCCATCAGTGCGAAACTAAATGTAGATGCCCCTGTCAGTCTTGGAAGGCGTCAATCAGCATGGCAAAGAAGAGAATAGAGAACAGTGTGGGTGCCAGGACGCAACCCTGCTTCACCCCATTTACCACAGGAAATGGATCCGACATGTCAGCATTTTCCTGTACTCTCGCCTGCATGCCATCGTGGAGTGACACAATCAGCTGTATTAGGCTCTTTGGGTAACCAAACTTTAGGAGGATCTTCCACAGCCCACGGCGGTTCACCGTGTCGAAGGCCTTGGTTAGGTCTACAAAGACCATGTGGAGCTCCATGTTCTGCTCACGGCACTTTTCTTGCAACTGGCGTACTGCAAACACCATGTCACATGTTCCCCTGCCTGAGCGGAAACCGCACTGTGTTCAGGGAGGACTGTGTGGGGGCATGGTCAATCAGTCGTTCAGTATAATACGGGCGAAGATTTTGCCGGCGATGCTAAGAAGAGAGATTCCACGGTGGTTGTCGCAGCATGTTTTTTTTTGCCTTCCGTTTGTAAATTTGTGGACAATTAAAAGCATCCTTGAAATCCTGGGGACCTCCCCTTTCTCCTTTAGATAGATTGGAACAGGGCGGTCAGCTTGTCTGTCAGCACCTCGCCTCCCACTTGTAGATGTCGGCCTGGATTCCATCCGTCCGGGGTGCTTTTCCTGACGTTGTCAGTTCAGGGCTTTCCAGGTCTCGGCCTTTGGGGGAGGGGCAGCTATGTGAGTCACTGATGGTAGGTGGGAGGGCTCCAATTGCCTCATCAGTAGATGAATCCCTGTTGAGGAGGGTGTTGAAGTGCTCTGCCCAGCGTGAAAGGGATGTCTTTCTTGTCTGTCAGGAGGGTGGTCTGGTCCAAGGTTCGGACAGGGGTTGATTCTGTGGCTCTTGGCCCATATACAGTCGGGGGCCCCATCATGGAAGGTCTTCATGTCATGGCGTCAGCAGCTGACTAAAGCTTTTTGGACTTTCTTTCCAACAGTTGTTCTTCATCTCACGCAGCCTCTTCTGTACAAGTTGCTTGGTTTGCAAGTCTGGTTCTTCTTTCCTGGCAGTCTTTATCAGAAATGTGATCCTGATGCCGCTTGTGCAGTGTGTTCAGGAGCTTGGAGATTCAGAGGGCATTTTCGTCAAACCAGTCTTTGTGGCTCCTCTGTCAAAGCCCTGTGTGTCAGCTGCTACTGTGGATACAGGCGTCTTAAGGTGCCCCATATCTCTTCTACATCAGTCGATGCAGGGGTTTCTTGGAGAGCTGCTTGGAAATTTCTGCTGTAGTGGTCTTTGGTGATAGGGAGGCGGTGGATGTTTAGCTTCCTGGGGGTTTCTGCCTGGGGTGGTTGGAGCTTGCGTGCAAGTCTGATGTTTATCTTGCTGCGTACCAGGCGATGGTCCGACCGATAGACTGCTCCTCTCATGCAGCGTGTAATGGAAACATCACCTCTGTCCCTCTGCCGGACGATTACGTAGTCCAGCATGTGCCACTGCTTCGAGCGGGGGTGCATCCATGTGTTCTTGTACTTGTCTGTTTGTTGAAAGAGGGTGTTAGTGATGGTCCGTTCATGCTGCGCGCAGAGCGAGAACAAAAGCAGTCCGTTGGAGTTGCACTTGCCAGTGTCGTGCCGTCCTAGGACTTTTGGCCAGGAGAAGTCCACGCCGACGCGGGCATTGAAATCCCCGAGGATAATCAGCCTGTCCTTTCTGTCTACCGCTGAGATCGTGAGGCTAAGCTCTTCATAGAAAGCTTCTTTGATGTCATCAGGGTTGGTCATCGTTGGGGCATAGCAGCTGATGACTGTGGAAAAGCGATCCTTGGACAGCTTCAGACGTAGGGTCATCAGCCTATCGTTTATCCCACGTGGAAGGCTGTCAAGCAAGTTTTTTTTTAATTGCAAAGCTCCACCGAGGTTCTTGGGTTCATTGGTTTCCCAATGAAAGGGGTGGGGGACCTATTTTTCCGGCTTTAAACCTCGTTGCCTGACCGAAAACGGGTGACTTTTTTTAAGTGAAAGGAGTTGGCGCCCCTTCTCCACCCCCTTCCCCTCCAAACGCTCAGAGCCCACGGGGCAAGGTACTGCCACTGTAGAAAACGGCTTCGGTAAGTGCAGGTTTTTTCTTCGGAGTTCCAACTCCTAGGAGGACTTCCAGCCAAGGATAAGAGCTCCCCCTGCCCTGGGAGTATGTAGGGCAAACAAAAAAATGCTGTTCATCTTCCCTTGCTGTCCTGCAAAATGGACAAGCTTTCTTCTGCATTAAACTACTGAAGCGGTGTGCATTTGCATTAAATGGGAGCACATTAAATCTTAATTGCGATATAGCAACCCTAAAACAATAGTATCAACATTGCAAATATATTTATCTTTTTCGAAGATGATTTTAAAGGAACGTAACAGTCATACCTTTCACGATCTCTTATTGTACCTGTCCATTCTTGAATGAAAAAGTCAATGAGTCTTTGTTTAATTAATTTCAAAACCATTTTAACATCCCCTACTCCTTGCTGCAACCAAACAAAATTAAATCATCTCACATAAAATTTCTCTACTTTTGGACACCCAGCAATATTTTCCATTTCTGTCTAGTTAAAACATTTGGTGTGCTTTATATGGCAACCTTTCAGTACACATATGCAGTAATTTAAACCAATATCTTAGAACAGAGACAAAAGAATTCATATATAGAGGATATCGTCCCAAATCGCCATAAACCATTCTATTTGGGGTTTTGAATGGGACACCTAGGAACGTTTGCATGCCATCATATGAACTTTTTCCACGTGATCTAGTTTTGATAGCCCCCATATTTCTGATGAATAGAGCAAGATAGGCTGCATTTTTGCATAAGAAATCTTAAAGAAAGTATTTGCAGTCATTTCTTTATACTTTTGGAAAGCTCTGTTTAATTGTACAACTGCTTTTTTACCCTTAGTTACTAAGTGCTTAGTGCCTCTCTTCATACTAATCATTGTTGTAAACTGAAACCCTAAATAACTATTGACTACGTCTAGCTTATCATTGAAATACCATTGCTCATGTCGACCTAAATATCCTCCCTTTCTGAATACCAATACTTTCGTTTTGTCAGTGTTTACATTTAGTTTCATTTCATTACAACTCCTGTATAATACATGAAGCTGATTTTGTAAGCCATCTGCAGTTGTTGACAATAAGACTACATCGTCAGCAAAAAGTAGGATACACACTTGCATTTGACTTGGTAAAAGTTGGATGCCATGTTTCACTCTAGTATCTATGTAGTTAGCTAAAAGATTTATATAAACAGAGAATAATGTAGGGGACAGTACACAACCTTGTCTGACCCCAACCGGGCATTCAATGAATTCTGTGAGTTCACAATTTACACACATACAGGAAAGCAATGAAAAGTACATAGATTTCAAAGACACTAAAAACTTTCGTTTACACCCTGGTTTTTCATACATTCTAGAAGTTTATCATGATGGACAGAATCGATTGCTTTTTTGAAATCTACAAAAGCAACCTATAACTTCTTACCTTTCTTTAACATACATTTTTGTACAATTGCATATAAATTATATAATTATTCAATCGTGGAGAACCCCTAGGGAAACCTGCCAGACTCTCAGAAATCATTTCATTATCTTCCAACCAGCTGTATAACCTTACATTTAACACTGTAGTGTAACACTTTGATATTTTACTCAGTAAAGATACTCCTCTGTAATTGTCTGTTTTTTCACTCACTCACTCACTCAGTCCCATGTCTCAAAGGACGTAGGGGGGACATGAGAGAAGACGCGACAGAGATCTTTTTCCGTGCTTCACGATCCTGTGTGGCTAGTAGAAGGTGTTGCAGGGGTTGGGCGGTCCATTCTTTGATGTTGTCAACCCATGATTTCTTTTGGCGGCTTCTTCTTCTCTTGCCTTCAACTGTTCCCTGCAGGATGGTTTTGCAAAGGTGTTGTGTCTGTGGTGTGACCAAACCACACAGTTTTCTCCTCTTTAGGGGGAGGCAGAGGTTCTTGGGGCCCACACGCTTTTTGATTTCTTCTTTCACATAGTTGTTGGTCTTGTGTTCTTTGTATGATATTTGAGGAGTCTTCTGTGGCACTTGTTCTCGAATGCTTGGGATTCTCCTCTCTAGCTCTGCTGACAAGTCCATGATTCACAGCCATATAGGAGGATAGATATCACGAGGGATTGAAAAGGTGATATTTGGTGCAGAAGCTGATGTTGTTGCTTCTGATGATCTTCTCGAGTCTGGCTAGAGCAGATTTTGCTGTTGCAATGCGAGCTTTCACTTCATTGTTTGATGTGCCATCTTTTGTTAGGATGGACCCCAAGTATTTAAATTTGGGCTCACCTCTTCCAGTATTTCTCCATTCATCTTTATTTCCGTGCTGTCATTACTTGCGCTGTTGACCATGATCTTTGATTTCTCTTACTGACCTCCATCCCGTATGCGCTCGCTCGATCTGATAGACTATCTGTGAGGTTTTTCAGTTCTGTTTGCTGCCGCCCATGAGGTCAATGTCATCTGCAAATCTGAGGTTGCAAAGGATCTTCCACCAAAGGAGATGGAAGTGTGGTGGTTTTGCAGTGTCTTTGTCATGATTTTTTCGAGGAGGTTGAAAAGTACAGGTGAGAGAAAAGCAGCCCTGACGGACCCAAAACCCTGGTCTTGAGAACTCGCCCATGTGATTGTTCATGAAAACTGCACTTCTTGTGTTCTCGACAGTGCTTTGATGACTTCAATGAGGGAGTTTGTCAATGTGAAGTGCCTGAGTACTTGCCAGAGGCCGTCATGCACCCTGTCAAAGGCCTTTTTGAAGTCTATGAAATTGTGATACAAGTCTTTTTGGTGTTGGAGATATTTCTCTATCAGAATTCTCAGATTGAAAATTTGTTCCATTGTGCTGCGTTTTGGTCTAAAGCCGGCTTGTTCTTCTGCCAGGAGTTTTTCCGCTTGGTTTTTCAGTCTGTTGAGGACTACCCGCAGCATGATCTTGCTAGGATGGCTTATGAGACGGATGGTTCTGTAGTTCTGGCATTGCTTGAGGTTTCCTTTCTTTGGTAGGGGTATTACAAGAACTTGTCCATTCTTCTGGCCATTCTTTGGTGTCGTGAATCTTCTGACAAAGTTAATCGTGTGTTTCATTCCCTCCATTTTTTATGAGTTCAGCTGGGATGTTATCGATTCCAGGGGACTTTCCCTTCTTCAATTGTTTAATAGCTGTATCTACTTCACACCTTAGTATTGGTGGGTCTTTATCTTGGTGTTCAGGGGGTTTGTCAGAAACTATGTTGGTATCTGGCGTAGTGGGTAGTTATACAATCCCTCACAGTATTCCGTCCAGCGTTGGGGGAATGGCATTGCTTTCCGTTAAAATATTTCCCTTTTTTTGTCTTCAATAACAGAGGCTTTTGGCTGTGTGGTTTTAGTTAGTGATTTCAGAGTGTCCTAAGCTGTTTTGCTGTTTCCCTTGGCCATTCCAACTTCGATTTCTGTGGCATTGTTCTTCTTTCCACGCTTCTTTGGCTTCCTCATCTTTTTCTCAACTTCCTGTGGCTATTCCTGTATTGTTGTTGGCTTCTTGACTTGTGAACTTTTGTTTCTTAAGCCTCTTCTTTTGTCGCAGAGGTCAAGAACCTCATTTGTCACCCAGGGTTGTTTCTTTGTTCTGCTTCTTCCTAATGTTTCTTCTGCTGCTGTCAATAGCACTTCTTTGATGTTGTTGGCTAGTGTGTCCACATCATTGTCGATGGCTGTGAGTGCGGCGAACTTTCCTTCAATATTGGCTTGGAAGATCTCAACCACTGTTGGGTCTTTGAGTTTTTCCAGATCAAATCTTATGCGTGGGTTTTTTGGCTGTTGTTTTGCTTTCAGTTTCAGCTTGATGGTGGTAAGTACAAGGTCGTGGTCACTGCCAATGTCAGCTCCTGGGAATGTTCTTGTGTTTGCCTTGTTTATGCTGGATTTGAATCTTTGGGGTGACAGAATGTAATCAATTTGATTGTGAATCAGACCATTTGGTGAGTGCCAAGTTGATGTTCTAGATGGCTTGTGAGGATGGAGTGTGTTTGCCAGAGTTAGTTTGTGCTTCTGTTTTTTTCAGATCTCCTTTTTAATGTATTGGTATGATTATAGCTTTAGACCATTCCGATGGATATACACCTGAGGTAAAGACAGCATTAACAAGATTTACCAGGAACCCTAACACACTTTTACCCCCATTTTTTAACATCTCACCTGACACCTCATCCATCCCACTTGCCTTTCTTAATTTGAGTCTTGCAGTTGCATGAACTATCTCTTCTTCAGATATATATTTGTACAAAAAATGATTTACATCATTCAAAACATCAACATTGATATCATAGCTTTCAACAGTTTCCTGGTTATTGCAAAAACCTTCTTTAAAATAGTTAAACCAATCATCAATGCTAATGTAAATTATTTCCCGATTGCCATATCCCATCCTTTTAACTTCTTTCCAGAAATGACAAGAGTTTGTAATGTTTTCTGCTAAAAGTTCCGTTTTCTTTTTCCTGTAACTTTTGGTTTTTTGCTTTTAATAAATGTTTATATTCTTTCCTTTTTTCCACGTAAATCAACCTGTGCTCTTCATTTCTGGTCACTCTAAAGTGGTTTAATTTCTACTCTATTTTTTTGTGTTGCCATTTCACATTCCTTGTCGAGCCATTCAGACTTAATGGTCTTGTGCATGAGTACTTTTCTAGACATGCAAGTGCCTGTCTCTTTTAAGCATTTAACAAAAGATTTCCAGAGCAGTTTCTATATTGTTTTCCGAGGCATTCGTGGCGACTGTAAGTTGTTTTTGAATGTCTTTGCTATTTAGTGTATTTACAAACTCATTTATCTTGGCTTCATCCCACACTACTTTCTGGCAGATAGTTTTGGTCGATTTCTGTTGTAGTGTTCTTTCTTTACTGCTGCTATTAGTTTCCATCTCCATACAAACTGGCAGATGGTCAGATTCTATTACGTTTTCAACCAGCAAAGATAGAATTCTGACGGAACTAATTAAACCCAGATATGCAATGAAATATAATCTACCACACTCGAACCTGAAGGTGCTATAAATGTATAGCTATCATCAAAGCCTGGGTCACAGAGACCATTTAATATGTCACAGTCAAACATGTCGCAGATCTCAATCAGCTGATTACCAAAAACATGAACCCCCCCACCAAAAATAAAAACACCAACAAAAAACAAAAAAGAGAAGAAAAACAACAACAAAAGACCCACAAAAAAGAAGAAAAAAAGAAAAACAACAAAAACCCAAGAAAAAACCCAAACTTCTAAATCATAAAAATAAACATCTACATATTGTAAAATGGTACACATAGTTGTTACACGTAACAATAAGATATTGAAATAGGGCATGCATCAAAACTCAAGTACAGCCGACAAGCCCAATAAAATATTGAAAATATAAAGTATCGTACTTCATCAGGATACACAACTACTAACTATAAGCAAAACAATAAAGAGACAACGACAATTTCTTTTATTTCGAGGATAATGAATAAGCACTCATGTGCTTTTTTTACATCCAGTCCCCGCCTGTAGGGATACATCTTAATAATAATCCAATACTTATACTCACACAGTAGAAACAAAGGGAAATTATCTTTTTCAAAACAAAACAACAGCAAACACTCCCCCCCCAAAAAAAAAAACAACAAATAAAAGAAAGAAAAAAAACAAGCCAACAAAAAGAAGAAAAAAGAGAAAAACAAATAACAACAACAAGAATAACAAAACCAATAAAAATAACAACCAAACTTAATAAATCAGAGAGAGAGAGAGAGAGAGAGAGAGAGAGAGAGAGAGAGAGAGAGAGAGAGAGAGAGAGAGAAATTCTTTTTTTTTATTTCGAGGATAATGAATAAGCACTCATGTGCTTTTTTACATCCAGTCCCCGCCCGTAGGGATACGTCTTAATAATAATCCAATACTTATACTCTCACACAGTAGAAACAAAGGGAAATAATCTTTTTCAAAACAAAACACAGCAAACCCTCCCCCCAAAAAACAAACAAAAGAAAACCCTAAAAACGCCCCCCTCCCCCCAAAAAAAATCATTCAACCAAAATAAACAAAAGAAAGAAAAAAGAGAAAAACAAATAACAACAACAAGAATAACAACAGAACCAATAAAAATAACAACCAAACTTAATAAGTCAGAGAGAGAGAGAGAGAGAGAGAGAGAGAGAGAGACATTTTTTATTTCGAGGATAATGAATAAGCACTCGTGCTTTTTTACATCCTGTCCCCGCCCGTAGGGATACATCTTAATAATAACCCAATACTTATACTCTCACATAGTAGAAACAAAGGGAAATAACCCTTTTCAAAACACCCCCCCCCCCTCACACACACACACAAAACCCCACAACAAAAACCAAATAAAAGAAAATCCTAAAGACACCCCCCAAAAAACCCAAAAGCAAACAAAAGAAAAAGAAAAAACAAACCATCAAAAAGAAGAAAAAAAGAGAAGAACAAACAACAAAACCAAGAAAAATAAAAACAACCAAACTTAATAAGTCATAAAAATAAACATCTACACATTGTCAAATGGTACACATACTTACTACATATAACGATAAGATATTGAAATTGGGCATTCATTAAAACTTAAGTACAGCCGACAAGCCCAATAAAGTATTGAAAATATAAAGTATGAATCCTTTATCAGGATACACTATAACTATAAGCAAAACGATAAAAGGTGAGTGAGAGACAGAGAGAGTGTCTGTGTGTGTTTCAGAGATAATATCAAATATATAATTATCAAAACAGTACACGATCACCACCAACACTCATTTTCGATTATACTCATTCAAATTATATGTCATGATAATGAAATAAACTCAATACCCATACACTCACACAATACAAAAAGAAAAGAAGAAATCCAAGCCTGTACAGTCATTAAGGGAGAGAATGTGTGTGTGGGGGTGGGGGTGGGGGAGGGAGGGGGTTGTTTCAGGGATAATGCTAAATATATAATACTCAAGACAGCACAGATCACCATCAACACTTTTTGATTATACTCATACAAATTGAATGTCATGATGATAATGTAAGCCCAATACCCATTCACTCATACAGAGGGGGAAAAACCCAATAAAGTCATAAAAAGAACATCTACACATTGTAAGTAAGAGAGACAAATTCTTTTATTACCAGGATAATGAATAAGTACTCATGTGCTTTTTTTACATCTAGTCCCCGCCCGTAGGGACACATCTTAATACTGAACCCAATACTCATACTCTCAAACAGTAGAAACAGATTTTTTTTAAAAAACACACAAAAAAACCCAGACAAGCAAAAAAACAAAAGCCCCCCCCCCCCAACAAACAAACAAAAAACACAAGAACAAACAACAACAAACAAACAAAAAAGAAAAACAACCCCCCCCCCCCTAAAAAAAAAAAAACCCACGAAAGAAACCACCAACCCCCCCCCCCCCCGAAAAAAAAAAATTTAAAAAACAACAACAGGACAACCCAAAACAACAACAAAGAGAGAGAGACAACCAAAAATGAAAAAGAAAACCCAAACTTATAGAGTCATCAAATTGAACACCTTCATATTGTAAAGTGGTACACATAGTTGTTATACGTTAACAATAAGATATTGAAATAGGACATTCACTGAATCTCAAATACAGTCAACAAGCCCAAAATGATATTGAAAATAGAGTATGAGTATGTCCTTCATTAGGATACACAACTATAGCTATGAGTAAATCAATAAAAGGAGAGAGAGAGAGAGAGAGAGAGAGAGAGAGAGAGAGAGAGAGAGAGAAGAGAGAGAGGAGAGAGTGTGTGTGATTTATTTGTACATCAGCCTTAGGCCACAATATACATATATATATCTATATATATATATATATAGAGAGAGGAGAGAGGAGAGAGGGGGAGAGAGGGAGGAGAGAGAGAGAGAGAGAGGAGAGAGAGAGAGAGAGAGAGAGAGAGGTGTGTGTGTATTTCAGAAATAATATTAAATATATAATTCTCAAAACAGTACACGATCACCATCAACACTCATTTTGATTATACTCGTTCAAATTATGTCATGATAATGAAATAAACTCAATACCCGTACACTCGCACAATGAAAACAAGAAAGGAAAGAAAAAAGAACAAATCCAAACCTATACAGTCATTAAGAGAGAGAATCTGTGTGTGTGTGTGTGTGTGTGTGTGTGTGGTGTGTGTGTGTGCGTGCGTGTGTGTGTGTGTGTGTGCGCGCGCGCTTTTCAGGGATAATACTAAATATATAATTCTCAAGACAGCACACGATCATTATCAACACTTTTTGATTATACTCATACAAATTGAACATCATGATAAAAGAAACCCAATACCCATACACTTAATAAAGAGGACCCCCCACCCCAATAAAGTCATAAAATGAACATCTGCACATTATAAGAGACAAATTCTTTTATTACCAGGATAATGAATGAGTACTCATGTGTTTTTTTTTTACATCCAGTCTCCTCTCGTAGGATACATCTTAATAATGAACCCAATACTCATACACACCCAGATAGACAGAAAGTATACCTTCAGATTGCATCTATATAAAAAGAAACGCCCCAAAAATGATACATGCACATATAAAAATATTGCACAAACGTTGGGGTTTTTTGTTTTGTTTAACACAATATGAGAGAGAGAGAGAGAGCAAGAAAGAGAGAGAGAGAGAGAGAGAGAGAGAGAGAGAGAGAGAGAGAGAGAGAGAGAATGCGAAAGTTTTATTCATTATAGGCCTTGGCCCCTCAAGAGAGAGAGAGAGGAGAGAGAGGAGAGGAGAGAGAGAGAGAGAGAGAATCCAATCCTGTTGTTTATAGCCCCGCCAGAGAGAGAGAGAGAGAGAGAGAGAGAGAGAGAAGAGAGAGAGAGAGAGAGAGAGAGAAAATACACAAGGTTGGCACACACACACACACACACACACGCACGCACGCACGCACGCAGTTTTCCAAAGGCAACTTCAATAAGCAAAAAATGTCATTGTCAAAATAGCAATACAGCTACTAGACCAGAGTATTTCAACATTCCATTCAGAAATAAAAATCCGTTCTCTTGTGTGAAGAAACACTCGTACCATACACGATCGTCTGACATAAAAATAATAACTGTTATAAAACAAACATTTTCTCATCTCATTAACAGATATATTGTAAACCTAACATAAGCAGTTTCAGAAATGTGTCAAGTGAAATGTGAAAAACAATTTTTTAATCATGAATATTTCTATTTAAAAAATGCATAAAATTAAGACAAGCCACAATAAAAAGGAAACAAAAAAGGAAAAACAGTCATGCAATTCACTGAACAAACGTTTTAAGTCATTCAAGTACTGATAACATTTGTTTTTCTGATACCATTTCAATACATAGATTACCCAAAACACACATCCCTTCACAGGCAAGTAAAATGAACGCATACGGTTCCGAGAAAGAAAACACAATGTTCAGAGAAACAAAAACCCACCAAAGAACCCTCCAGGAACAAAACCCAAGAGACTAAACTTCAGGTATGTGATCAAATCAGTAAGATATTGAAAAGAAAAATAGAGATTTAATACGTATGAACATGCAGTAAAACAGATTAAACAAAAACTTTTAAGTAAGAACCCTCCCCCCCCAAACAAAACTCGTCATACATAAACCATTGCCAAAGAAATGTTTATAATATATTAATTTAGTCATAATAATAATTTATTAATATTATTAAGTGGAATTTATATGGCCCTATATCTTGCAAAGACAAATCAAAACGCTTGCATACAACCTATTACAGTCATGCAACCAATAATAACTTAGATTAAATGTGCATACAACCTATTCTTACAGTCATGCAACCAATAATTAACAATTTAGATGAAACAATTTCAAATGTACACTCACACACATAGGAAAAACAGTCTACATGCTTGGGGGGAGCTGAACAAATTAAGCGTTTCTTCGTAATGTGGACTATGTCATTTAAATCTACAGATGATAACTCACAGAAGCACACACATTTGTTTACTAATGCAAAACAACCTTATCACAACACACATCTTTCAACAAGAAAAACCAAGCAACAACAAAAAAACCCGCAACAAACAAAGCTAACTTTGATACATGAATTGCTGCCAAAGTGCTGACAGGTCATTTTATACGCATAAAAAAAATCTAAAGTCAAGTCAAGAACACTTTAATCATCCCATGAAGGGCAATTACAATACTGACAGGCACATTGATACCTATAATTGTCTCATAAGACAAGAAAAATACATTTCAGATTGTTATAAACATTCCAAGAAAGCTTAAAAAAATTATCACACACAAACCCAGGTGTGCGCACACACACGCATCGCGTACACCCACCCACCAATGTAGGAATACAATGTTGTGAAAGCCATTGATTGGAAAAGACAAACTTATTTTTTACGCGTGCACCCACACCCATCCATCCCCCCCCCCCCCCCCTACCCCCCAATATATGAACACAATTTTACAAAGACTATTGACTAGAAAACACATACACACACACGTGCGACCGCGCACCATAATGACCATTGTCTAGTAAAGACAAACTTACACACACAAAATTTAGAAATCATTCTTGAAAGCCAAAAGCAAGATGCAGGAGTACTCATTTTCATTATCACACACACTTGACAATCAGGGGGGTATATCAGAGAATGTAAAACTTGTTTGGCCAGTGCCGTTTTGAATTTAGAATTCGAATGAGTACTGGAACAAAAGAATTTCTTTTTCTATTTGACTGTTGGAGCACCGAAAGCGGCGTTCTGAAGGCAACAACTGAAATTCCGAAGACATAGCATGGGAAGGATCAGCCAAAACCACTAATTCAACATTAATGTAAAAAGATACGTACAAGTAGTAGTTCTTCAGTTTAACGTCCTTCCACTAAATAAGTCATATCAGACAGGAAAGTGTGTGTGTGTGTGTGTGTGTGTGTGTGTGTGTGTGTGTGTGTGTGTGTGTGCTCGGGCACGTGTGTGTGTGTATAAAAATTTTGTGTGTGGGCCTGTGAAGGGGGTGCACATAGCTAATTATCCGCAATAAACAAATATAAATGAGTTTTTAAAAATCAAATGAAACCAAGCGTAAACAAAATAAAGAAAGCTGAAACAAACTTTGCAATTTATGTGTATATGCACGTTACCCATTTCTGTTATGTACAACATTGATATGCATACATGAACATGGGACTGCAAATGTTTAACTTAAAAATTAACGGCAAAAGAGTTGGGTTTTTAAAAAACTTTTTGTTTGGAGGGGTGTCTTTTTTTCCTTTCCTTTTTTAAAAATTTACATTAACCAACCTTTTTCTCTTATCTTACCTACTGTCTGGAGCAATAACTGCCCCAGTGTGAACTGCTGCCTGTGTTCTATTGATATTCAGCTGCAGTGAACATTCGAATGTTTAACATTTATTGCTATTGATAATGCTGGTCATGCATATAAAAATTATGTGTTTGTAACAAAATGAATAAAAAATAATTGTAAAACAACTTTGCAATTCATACAACTAGTAATCATCACTATACTACAAATACTTTATAATAGGAATATGAGTTAATGACAATACAGTGTCTTTCATTTATGGAATGTCTTTCAAGAATTTGCTGTAAGCAACAGACTGGGAAAGCAGGTAAAAAGGATTTTAGATCTCTGCATGGTAAAAACTATCTGCAAAGAAATGTACATGTATTCACAATTATACATGTACTAAAACACAGGTACCTTACCTCAACACACATTCAGGAATATAAAAAATGAACAAAATGGCATATAATACATTGAAACAGACCGAGTTCTCACTGCACAGCTGCGAAATAAAACAAAAGAAAAAATCCCTAAAATAAGCATCCACAATTGTATACCAGAACAATGCATCTTCATCACAAGTCTTCAGGGTGGAGGGGGTAGGGGTGGGGGTGAGGGAAATCAAGCAGCCCTGGTACATGAGAATGCCAAAATCTCTTTTAAAACCTTTTATTTTAAACAAAGATTAGGGGGGAAAGCTACAACAAAAACCATGAGCAAAACCATTCATCTAATACTAAAAACCCAAAAAAGAAAAAGTATACTCTTGTTGCTAAAATCCAGAGACCCCCAACATCGAAAAAATGGCAAAGCACCTAAATTATTTCCTTCCATAAGGCTGATAAAACCAGATTGTGATCATAAGAACGCCTGCCAATCTGCTTAATTTATCCCCAGGTTACAAAATAGCGTTAAAAAAGTATAATGAACGCTTCCATGTACTAAAAAATAATACGGAAGACAAATTCTGTACAGGCTAGTAACACTGCAGAATGGACATCCCATGCCTATAGTTTACAATATCACCAGAACATAGGCAATATGTCACAACTTATGCAAAGAAAATATTGTAAGATTTTCTTTATAAAGAAAAAAAGGCAGAAGAATGGACTGGGCATGCCGACAAATACATAAAAAGCCAGAAAGATGATAGAAAGCTAAGGAAAAAGAAATAGTGATAGAAAAAGACACTTTCTAGCACAGAGTTTCCAGAAAGTGAGGGTGCTATATATACAGAAAGAACCCCAGGCAACCCCATGAGGTAAGTTGTTTTTTTTAAATTACGAGCCTTTTTGAAGTAAAAAAATTTTTTTAATGAAAAATCTATCCAAAATCATAAATTTTAGTATCTAACTTTCTCTTCATTACAAATTTGTTTAATACTACCAACAGGAAACATTGAGGTCAAAATAATGGCAAACAAGGTCATCAGATTTTTGTATGTACACACAGAGAAGCAAAACATGCATGCTCAAACAAGCATGCACAAGACCCAAAATGCATCTTTTCCATATTCTTACCACCTATACAATAGTCACCTTTGTCATTTACACCCCCCCCTCCCCTCCCGCCCCCCACAATGTATACATTTGATCAAAACATAGATTATTCTTTCTTCACAACTACAGCTGTGTAACTGTAAAAACGGGCAGATATCTACTGGGGTGGTAAATCAGTGGCAATAACACAAACTATAAAATGTCTTTATTTATCTATTTATACCATTTTAAGTCACGGAAGATTTCTCTGTGTGAAATTCGGGCTGCTTTCCCTGGGGAGAGCACGTCGCTGCAAGAGCAGCGGCACCCTTTTTTTTTCCCTGTCTGAAACAGGATTTGTTTCCCTATCAGAGGCGCTTTTTTCTACAGAATTTTGCCAGGGACAACTCTCTCGTTGCCGTGGGTTCTTTTACGTGCGCTAATTAATTTTGTATAACACACGGGACCTCGGTTTATCGCCTCATCCGAAAGACTAATACCCAGACCACCACTCAGACTTGTGGATGGGAAAAAAGTTTCGGGCCCAAACGGGATTTGAACCACCGCACACTTCCAACCCGGGCTTTTCGCTTTCTAGGCAGGTGCGTTACCTCTAGACCACTGATCCACTCAAAAGACATGGAATTCAAAGACCAGCACAACCCCCCCCCCCCCCCCCCCACCAATATTTCATCTTGCTTTTAAAAAAAAAGCCACACACATGTGCGCGCGCGCGCGCACGCACACAGTGCAAAAAACTAGGAAATGAAGCAAATACACATTTTCTAATAATCCAGTTATGCATGCATGCAGAACAAACATACACACATATATATTGAGAGAGCACAGGAGGAAAACAAGTGCAGGTGATCAATTACAACTTTCAAAATCACTCAGAAAAACCTAGAAAATAGTAATTTTCAATGGCAGCATTTCAGGGATTTTTTGGGTAGTTTTTTTTTAATTGGTTCTGGGTGCTATACAATGAGGAAGAGCCCATGATAACCCCATGGGGTAGGTTTCTAGTGAACAGGTCTTTTTAAACAAATAAAAACACAAAAAATAAACGAAACCAAATCTAGCCAAAATCAGATACTTTAGTATGTAACTTTCTATCAGTATTTTAATCGATTTAAAGGGTTTGGTTTTTAAAAAAATTGATTCTTGGCTGCTATTCATATAGAGAGAGCCTTTGGCAATCCCTTAGGGGTAAGCTTTTGATTACAGGCTTTTTTAAAGTAAAAATATATTAAAAATAAAAAAGCCCAAATCAGATAAGTATCTATCTGTTCATTGCAATTTTCAGTTTAATTCTACCAACAGTAAACGTAATTAAATGGACCAAAATAATTGTAAAAGACATTCAGAATTTTTTTAATCTACACACACACACACAAACCATGCATGCTGAAACGAGCATGCACAAGACCCAAAATGCATCTTTTCAATACTCTACCACTTATATACAATAGTCACCTTAATGATTTTTGTCAAACTTGTATCACTTACTCCCCAAATGTATACATTTAATCAAAATATGGGTTATTCTTTCTTCACAACTACAGCAAAGTGTTACTCTAAAACAGGCAGTTATCTACTGGGGTGGTAAACCAGTGCCAACACCACAAACTGTAATGACGTATGGACATCAAAAACCAGTACAAAACCTTTTCCTAACCAATGTCTTCTTTTACTTTTAAAAAAGCCACACACACAAAAAGTGCAAAAAACTAGGAAATGAATCAAATACACATTTTCTAATCTTTCATTCATGCATGCATGTATATCATATAATTCAGAAAATGGTAGTGGAGGAAAACAAGCGCAAGTGGTCAGTTATAATTTCTCCATGATTTTGAACATGATTGATCAAAGGTTTAATTTGTAAGAACCACAGAATCAGAAAAACCCTAGAAAATGGTAATTCTCACCGACAGCATTTTAGGAATTTTTTTGTAGCAAGGGCCATGTTTTATATATATATATATATATATATATATATATATAATCAGATACTACACCCCCCCCCCTCCCCAAGAAAGGTATTTCAAATAAAGATTTAGCGAGCTATTTTTACAAGCACAAGTTTCCAGATCAGGTGACATTAGGGTCTCTCTTTCCGTT
Organism: Rapana venosa; assembly: GCA_028751875.1. Taxonomy (NCBI): domain Eukaryota; kingdom Metazoa; phylum Mollusca; class Gastropoda; order Neogastropoda; family Muricidae; genus Rapana; species Rapana venosa. The sequence goes on from CM054140.1 coordinate 31,757,950, forward strand.
TCTAATTAAGTCCTGTCAACATTTTTAGCAGAAAAAAAGTGTGGCGTTTGTCCTAGGTTCTGAAACTGTCCATCAAACATTTGGAAAAGAATCACAGAAACGAGATCAAACTTAAAAACTGCTAACACCAGATTGGCCAACTGTTTTACATGAAAGTGAAATATGGACTCAAAGGTGCAGATGAAAACATACTCATGTGCTGAGATGTATTTATACAAGACTCCTGGACTAAAAGACAAACCAAAGATTGCATTTTGGAGGAACTGAACAAACAACCAAAACTTCAAAGCCTGGTTAGGAGGAAGAACATGCAATATTTTGGAAGTTATCAGAGCTGCCATGTAGTGGAAACTGGCCAAGTTGCAAGAAACCACTGAGTTCAGCCCAGTGGTTGGATTTTCTGAAGGATGAATACTACTGACGGACAGAAGGGGGGGGGGGGGGGGGGGGGTTGAAAACTGAGGCATGCCTCGGGGTCTACCCTGGATAAACGATATACCACTGATAGGTGAACAATAAAGGTGAACAGAGGGAAAAAGGAAAATATGCCCGTATGTCTGGGAAAATAATCGACATTATTTCCACCAGATTTCTCTGTCCTATGAATATTACTAATGGTGTGAAGGTTTATTACCCTTCCTCTCAAATATTTCTTTCTATAATAGTCAACTAGTAAAATTTTACCTGCTGTCAATTTGAAAACAGTCTTGCTACTATTAGACGATCAGATCAACGTTTAACGGACATTTTATTTGAATTAAAATATTTTTAAATGGTCCATACCCCATACACTGGTTCATTTAAACTTATGTAACTAACGTTTAAGCTTTAAAGATATATTATGCAAATCTCAATGCCAACCCCTCTTTTCCTCTAAATGCATACATACCTCCCCTCCCCATGATAAAGCCAAATCAACCAACACACACGCACGCACAGCCTCGTTCTTTCTCTCCCAATCCATTCCATCCCCTTAACGGCCTCCCCCGACTTTTTTTTTATTATACGTTAGCATCCCTTACACACACCCCTACCCAAGTCGGACACTATCATTTTAGTAACTGCACTTACCTCTTTCAAAAATGCATTAACTGCACAGGCAGGTAATCACTTTTATGCTAGTTTTAACTGTATGTAATGGCCTAGTTTAGTAATACGGTGGTATACCACTCCATTCACAAACACACCGCTTTATTCATTCCCACTAACCTGAACATGCTAGCCTACCCTTTCCTTTTGAACACCCCTTACATACAAGTAATACATTCTTAATGCCACACCCTTTCACCCACCCCCATCACTCCACCGATTACAAAATCATAATCTGAAAAGCACCATCCCCCTTTTTATAGTTTTTTAAACACTTTTTCTCATATGTTTCTTCCCCTCTACACAAACCTCACAACAGAAAAGATAATTTCTTAACCCCTATCCCCATTTATACACATTTAGTCATATTCCTTTCCCCCATTCCTATTAACCAGAACACCAATGGTATTCCTCCCAATAGCTCCTTTCCATAATATTCTACCCCACCCCCAGCAAAAATGCCATTGGTTAGCTTGTGCCATGGCATCCACTGCCTTTTGTGTCCACATACTATGGGGCATGGGTTAGAGTTAGTTAATGCTCAGGTTAGGGTTACTGTTAAGAGTTAGTATAGGGGAAGGATTGTCAGTCAGGTCAGTCAGAGCATGTGGACACAACGGCACTTGGACACAATGGTACATAGCTGCAGACATAATGGTATGGAGCTTTATTCATATCACCAACTACTAGTCCGCAATAGCTATTTCTTTTAAGCTTGGGGTTTCGACTTTTCGCCACAAGTTTCCAGTTCTCCCATCAGTAATGTGATTTCAGCTTAGAACATTTTTTAACAAATTCTGTCCATTTGAAAAAACAAACATTTTAAATTAGGCACTAAATATTTTTAAAGAGTAAACCCGAAATGTACAAAACGACCACTCCACTATAAAACCCTCCATTTTTAAATATGCGAAATGATCCTAAGCTTAGCCTTCTAAACACCTCTCCTACCAAACCTGATGTTCCCCAACAGTACCATATTCTTTACACACACACACCTCCATACTATATGCACTATATTCCTAATACTATACAATGCTTTTTTTTTCTTATAATCTGAAAAAAAGATCATCACTTGTAGAAAAGATATTCTTTATATTATTCAGTTTGCGTTATGTCCCTTTTTCCTACCGGAATGCTATACCTGTCACGTGTGGTAGATTGGCACAGCTTTGTTAACAGTACTGTAAAACAGTTCCTTATCCTGCTAACATGAAAACCCTCGTGTATCTTTCCAGATTGATCTATCTATCTACAACACAAACACGTGTACACACTTTTCTGGCATCCATTTCTTCCCGTCTACCCTCAGCTTAAGTTAAACCGGCAAGGTCCTACTGACCATAATAATAAAGGGCAAACAAAATCGAATAGGAAATAATTTTTCAAGCTGGCTTTAGAAGTAATAGAGGAACTGGTTAACCAGTGACATGCACTTCGTGCAAAGTCTAAGAAAACAGTTAAAAAAGAGTTGAATATTGGTGAAGAAGGGCAGAGGATGAAATTTTACGCGACATTCATTGATCACAGTAAAGCATGAACACCTCTTCCAAACCATTAACAAAATAGGTTTCTGAAGACATGGTTACATTGCTAATCAACCACTACACAGATAAACAGTCCACAGTAAGCTAGATAATCCAGAAACTTGTTAGGCAAGGATGCATACTCTCACCACAGCCGTTTAGCTAAGCTTGTACACAGAACAGGTCATGTGAAAGGAAGAGATTGAAAAACTCGGCATAAGACTGAGGCATGCGGATGACTATGCTCTCATATCAAACTGCAAAGACCATATGCAAACAATCATAGACAAAAGTAAATGGAGTAGGCAGAAGTGCAGGACAAACTCAGCAGACTAAGGTCTTGGACGTTTGTGAATCTCTGAATGGAAAAATTTAAGTTGATGTATAACCACTTGCACTTGTTAAACATTTCAAATATCTTGGGTCATACAAATCAGCCGATGCCTCACGTAACAAAGACACTACAAGAACTCAAACTAAGCAAAGAATGGTTCACCTTACCAACATTTGAAAAGAAATTATATTTAAGGAATCAGCTCAAACTTTATATCCGAGAATACTAGTTTAGCCTGTTGTTTTATATGGAAGTGAAAGATGGACTCTTAAAGCTACAGCTTATCAAGTGATACTTTGCAGACTGCCACAAAAAACCTAGAAAATGACTACCCCTCCCCACCCCAAAAATAAGCCAAAGAACATTTCAAATTAGGTTCTATACTATACTGCCACCTCACTTTTTTTCCTCACACAAAGGCTTTTGATGCAAAACGTGTCATGATTCTGGCAAAAACAAGTCGGACCCATCAGCTCGACTTCAATGACTGGGAGACCATACGTACATTTGCTGTTATATCTGCCATGGAAAGCAAATGACAGATCCATACACAGATCTGCTAGTGGCATGCAAGATCATACTGTGAATCTTGCAGCCATGTGTCTTTGGTAACTAGAGAGCAAATTTGCCAAAAGAAAGATCATAAACATTCTTGCTTAATCTTGGGATCAGTTGTTTTTCAACAGATTTCTTTAAAAAAAAAACTTTTTAAAGAACACTTTCCTAGTCCAACCAAAATGGTGTTAGCTAGTGGCAATAACTGAAAAAAGCAACAGAAAGTATGGCAAATCATTTGCTTCAGAGGGTCTATTACAAAAATATTTTCCTAATCATTTTATCTCGTATGCAAAAAATAAACAAACCAACCCCACCAAATTTAAAAAAGCAGCACAAAATCGCCTTGCAGTGTTACTAACGACTAATTCTCTTTGCAATACTTTTCACAAAAACTGTCCCTGAAAGACATTATGTAAAAAAAAAAATTGTATGTATGCACCCGACTCTAGTTTATTAGTGTAGTAATTTTTTGGTATGTGCTTCTGTTAATTGTTGGTCTTATTTTATGTGACTTTTTTTTATCAAGTTTTGCGTCCACCACTTTATGTCTTTGTAAGCTGCTCTCCAAAGTCTTGGCTTTCTGCATTAGTAGGGTCGTGCTTTGGTGACTGATCTTTTCCTCTATGAGAACAGAAGTAGTTTTTTTCTTTGGTGACTGAAGTTTTTCTTCCTTTAAACTGGAGTCATTTTCTTCTTTGGCGACTGGAGTTTTTCTTCCTTGATGATCAATGTTATTTTGTGCTTTGATTGCTGGAGGCGTTTTCTTTTGCGTCTTTTTTTCTTTGATAACTGGAGTCATTTTCTTTGGAGTTTTTTTTTCTTCGGTGATTATTTCAGTTTTCTTTGATGATTTTAGTTTTGTTTTGAGTCATTTTCTTCTGCGATGACTGGAGTTATTTTCTTCTGCAGTGACTGGAGTTTTCTGCGATGACTAGAGTGAATTTTCTTCTGCGATGACTGGAGTTGTTTTCTTCTGCGATGACTGGAGTTATTTTCTTCTGCGATGACTGGAGTTATGTTCTTCTGCGATGACTGGACTTGTTTTCTTCTGCGATGACTAGAGTTATTTTCTTCTGTGATGACTGGAGTTGTTTTCTTCTGTGATGACTGGAGTTGTTTTCTTCTGCGATGACTGGACTTATTTTCTTCTGCGATGACTGAGTTATTTTCTTCTGCGATGACTGGAGTTATTTTCTTCTGCGATGACTGGAGTTATTTTCTTCTGCGATGACTGGAGTTGTTTTCTTTTTGGATGACTGGAGTTATTTCTTTCTGTGATGACTAGGAGTTGTTTTCTTCTGTGATGACTGGAGTTATGTTTCCTTCTGCGATGACTGGAGTTTTCTTTGAAGTTGTTTTCTTTGGAGTTTCTTTTCTTCTGTGACGACCGGAGGTTTTTTCCCTCAATGACTGAAGTTGTTTTCTTTGGAGTTGTTTTCTTTAATGACTGGAGATGTTTTCTTCTTGAATGTGTTTTCCTCTGTGATGACTGGAGTTGTTTTCTTCTGTGATGACTGGAGTTATCTTCTGTGTTGACTGAATTAGTTTTTTCTTTGGAGTTATTTTCCTCTGTGATGACTGGAGTTGTTTTCTTCTGCGATGACTGGAGTTGTTTTCTTCTGCGATGACTGGATTTGTTTTCCTCGGTGATGACTGGAGTTGTTTTCCTCTGCGGTGACTGGAGTCAATTTTCTTCTGCGGTGACTGGAGTTGTTTGTTTTTTCTGCGATGACTGGAGTTGTTTTCCTCTGCGATGACTGGAGTTGTTTTTTCAGCGATGACTGGAGTTGTTTTCCTCTGCGATGACTGGAGTTGTTTTCTTTTTGTGATGACTGGAGTTGTTTTCTTTTTGTGATGACTGGAGTTGTTTTCTTCTGTGATGACTGGAGTTGTTTTCTTCTGTGATGACTGGAGTTTTCTTCTGTGAACTGGAGTTTTTTTCTTCTGTGATGACTGGAGTTTTCTTCTGTGAACTGGAGTTGTTTTCTTCTGTGATGACTGGAGTTTTCTTCTGTGAACTGGAGTTGTTTTCTTCTGTGATGACTGGATTTGTTTTCTTCTGTGATGACTGGAGTTGTTTTCTTCTGTGATGACTGGAGTTTTCTTCTGTGAACTGGAGTTGTTTTCTTCTGTGATGACTGGAGTTGTTTTCTTCTGTGATGACTGGAGTTGTTTTCTTCTGTGATGACTGGAGTTGTTTTCTTATGTGATGACTGGAGTTTTCTTCTGTGAACTGGAAATGTTTTCTTCTGTGACGACTGGAGTTGTTTCCTTCTGCGATGACTGGAGTTTTCTTTGAAGTTGTTTTCTTTGGAGTTTCTTTTCTTCTGTGACGACCGGAGGTTTTTTTCTTCAATGACTGAAGTTATTTTCTTTGGAGTTGTTCTCTTCTTTAATGACTGGAGTTTTCTTCTTGAATGTGTTTTCCTCTGTGATGACTAGAGTTGTTTTCTTCTTTGATGTAAGGAGTTGTTATCTTCTGTGTTGACCCAATGAGTTTTTTCTTTGGAGTTATTTTCTTCTGCGATGATTGGAGTTGTTTTCTTCTGCGATGACTGGAGTTGTTTTCTTCTTTGATGATTTTAGTTTTGTTTTGAGTCATTTTCCTCTGTGATGACTGAAGTTTTCTTTGGAGTTGTTTTCTTCTGTGATGACTGGAGTTTTCTTCTTTGATGTAGGGGCTGTCCTCTTTGGTGACTGGAGTTTTCTTCTTTGATGTAAGGGCCGTCCTCTTTGGTGACTGGAGTTTTCTTCTTTGATGTAAGGGCCGTCCTCTTTGGTGACTGGAGTTTTCTTCTTTGATGTAGGGGCCGTCCTCTTTGGTGACTGGAGTTTTCTTCTTTGATGTAAGTTGTTCTCAAACAGCTCAACAGTCACCTTCATTCCAATGATCTTCTTCCCACTTTTCAGTCTGCCTATCGCCCCAACCACAGCACCGAAACCACCCTAGTCCATACTTTAGATACACTTCTACTTGCTTCTGATGCAGGAAAAATCTCCCTCCTCACTCTTCTTGACTTATCTGCAGCCTTTGATACCATAGATCACTCAATTCTTCTTTTCTCGCCTCCAAAATACGGTTGGTATTAATGGCACAGCCCTCACCTGGTTTACTTTATACCTCACAGACGGTCCAGAAAGTTATTGTAAACAAAATTCAATCAAAAAACCCGTCAAAATGGAATGTGGAGTCCCGCAGGGATCAGTCCTGGGCCCTGTTCTCTGTACTCTCTACACTGCTCCACTCTCACATATAATAAACAACCACCCTTATTGATCATCATTTCTATGCCGATGATACTCAACTTTAGTGCAGAGATTTCTGTTGAAAACTTGCCTTCCCTCCTGACAAATTTTGTCCTACTGCCTTCAAGACATTCAAAACTGGATGACTCAGAACAAGTTACAAATTAATGCCGATAAAAACCCAAGCCCTGCTCATAGGGGCCCAAATAAACTTTCCTCTATCACAAAAACTTCAAAAGAATTCGGCAATTTCGTCAGTTCCTTTGTCCAACTCTGTGAAGTACTTAGGAGTAGTTCTTGACAACACACTCTCTATGAAAAAATTCAAACACCCAGACCTGCCAGTTTTTGCTACTATCAATTACGGCGCATAAGCGCGATTCGCAAGTATCTGTCCACTGATGCAACTTCCCAAGCTTGTCACATCTCTCATTCTTTCACGTTTACACTACTGTAATTCTTTTTTGGCTGGCCTACCAGCATCTCTATCCACTCTCTTTTAACGCATACAAAACTCTGCAGTGACTGGTCCTAAGAAAAAAAAAATCTGAACACATCACTCCTCTTCTGCGATCTCTTCATGGTTGCCTGTCTCACAAAGACTGGAGTATAAAATCAATACCCTCTTTTCAAATGTCTCCACAAATTTTCACCCTCTTACTCTGTAACTGTCTTCACCTGTACACAATCATCCCCTTCCCTTCGTTCAGCCCCAGATACTTTGTGCTTTCGAACACCCAGATTCAAACAAACCACTGTTGGCCGTCGCTCCTTCTCTGTTTCTGGTCCATCCACCTGGAATGACCTCCCTCTTTCACTTCGTCAAAAGCCTTCACTTGATTCCTTCAAATCCAGCCTCAAAACACACTTATTTCCTGAGACTTTCCCCCCACATATCTGTCCCTAATTTTCTACAGCATCTTTCACCTTCTAAGTGTTGTTCCGTGCGTGTGTGTGTGTGCGCGTGCGTGTGCGTGCGCATGGATTTGAAATCTGTTGCTCATTATGTTTAAGGAGAGTTGCATGCCTGTAAATGATTGAGTGCAAGCGCTTCGATTTGTTTGTTTTTTACAAGATTCAGCGCTATATAAATTCCATATATCATTATCATCATAAGGGCCGTCCTCTTTGGTGACTGGAGTTTTCTTCTTTGATGTAGGGGCCGTCCTCTTTGGTGACTGGAGTTTTCTTCTTTGATGTAAGGGCCGTCCTCTTTGGTGACTGGAGTTTTCTTCTTTGATGTAAGGGCCGTCCTCTTTGGTGACTGGAGTTTTCGTCTTCTTTGATGTTAGGGGTGTCTTCTTTGTTGACTGGAGTTTTCTTCTTTGATGATAGGGCTGTCTTCTTTGGTGACTGGAGTTTTCTTCTTCTTCATTGTTAGGGCTGTCCTCTTTGGTGACTGGAGGTTTCTTCTTCTTCATTGTTAGGGCTGTCTTCTTTGGTGACTGGAATTTTCTTCTTCATTGTTAGGGCTGTCCTTTTTGGTGACTGGAGTTTTCTTTGATGTTAGAGCTGTCTTCTTTGGTGACTGGAGTTTTCTTCTTTGTTGTTAGGACTGTCTTCTTTGGTCACTGGAGTTTTTGTCTTCTTTGATGTTAGGGCTGTCTTCTTTGGTGACTGGACTTTTCTTCGTTGTTAGGGCTGTCCTCTTTGGTGACTGGAGTTTTCTTCTTCATTGTTAGGGTTGTCCTCTTTGGTGACAGGAGTTTTCTTCATTGTTAGGGCTGTCCTCTTTGGTGACGAGTTTTCTTCATTGTTAGGGCTGTTCTCTATAGTGACTGGAGTTTTCTTCGTTGTTAAGGCTGTCTTTGGCGACTGGGTCCTCTTTGGTGACAGTTTTCTTCTTCATTGTTAGGGATGTCCTTTTTTGTGACTGGAGTTTTCTTTGATGTCAGGCTGTCTTCTTTGGCGACTGGAGTTTTCTTCATTGTTGGGGCTGTCTTCTTTGGTGACTGGAGTTTTCTTCATTGTTAGGGCTGTCCTCTTTGGTGACTGGAGTTTTCTTCTTTGATGTAAGGGCCGTCCTCTTTGGTGACTGGAGTTTTCTTCTTTGATGTAAGGGCCGTCCTCTTTGGTGACTGGAGTTTTCTTCTTTGATGTAAGGGCCGTCCTCTTTGGTGACTGGAGTTTTCTTCTTTGATGTAAGGGCCGTCCTCTTTGGTGACTGGAGTTTTCTTCTTTGATGTAAGGGCCGTCCTCTTTGGTGACTGGAGTTTTCGTCTTCTTTGATGTTAGGGGTGTCTTCTTTGTTGACTGGAGTTTTCTTCTTTGATGATAGGCTGTCTTCTTTGGTGACTGGAGTTTTCTTCTTCTTCATTGTTAGGGCTGTCCTCTTTGGTGACTGGAGGTTTCTTCTTCTTCATTGTTAGGGATGTCCTCTTTGGTGACTGGAGTTTTCTTCTTCTTCATTGTTAGGGCTGTCCTCTTTGGTGACTGGAGGTTTCTTCTTCTTCATTGTTAGGGATGTCCTTTTTGGTGACTGGAGTTTTCTTTGATGTTAGAGCTGTCTTCTTTGGTGACTGGAGTTTTCTTCTTTGTTGTTAGGACTGTCTTCTTTGGTTACTGGAGTTTTTGTCTTCTTTGATGTTAGGGCTGTCTTCTTTTGGTGACTGGAGTTTTCTTCGTTGTTAGGGCTGTCCTCTTTGGTGACTGGAGTTTTCTTCTTCATTGTTAGGGTTGTCCTCTTTGGTGACAGGAGTTTTCTTCATTGTTAGGGCTGTCCTCTTTGGTGACTGGAGTTTTCTTCATTGTTAGGGCTGTTCTCTATGGTGACTGGAGTTTTCTTCTTCTTTGTTGTTAGGGCTGTTCTCTATGGTGACTGGAGTTTTCTTCTTCATTGTTAGGGATGTCCTTTTTGGTGACTGGAGTTTTCTTTGTTGTTAGGGCCGTCTTCTTTGGTGACTGGAGTTTTCTTCTTCTTTGTTGTAAGGGCTGTCTTCTTTGGTGACTGGAGTTTTCTTCTTTGTTAGGGCTGTCTTCTTTGGTGACTGGAGTTTTCTTTGTTGTTAGGGCTGTCTTCTTTGGTGACTGGAGTTTTCTTCTTCCTTGTTAGGGCTGTCTTCTTTGGTGACTGGAGTTTTCTTCATTGTTAGGGCTGTACTCTTTGGTGACTGGTGTTTTCTTCTTCATTGTTAGGGCTGTCCTCTTTGGTGACTGGAGTTTTCTTCATTGTTAAGGCTGTCTTTGGCGACTGGGTCCTCTTTGGTGACTGAGTTTTCTTCTTCATTGTTAGGGATGCCCTTTTTTGTGACTGGAGTTTTCTTTGATGTTAGGCTGTCTTCTTTGGCGACTGGAGTTTTCTTCATTGTTGGGGCTGTCTTCTTTGGTGACTGGAGTTTTCTTCATTGTTAGGGCTGTCCTCTTTGGTGACTGGAGTTTTCTTCTTTGATGTAAGGGCTGTCTTCTTTGGTGACTGGATTTTTCTTCTTTGATGTTAGGGTTGTCTTTGGTGACGGGAATTTTGTTCTTCATTGTTAGGGCTGTCCTCTTTGGTGACTGGAGTTTTCTTCATTGTTAGGGCTGTCCTTTTTGGTGACTGGAGTTTTCTTCCTCATTGTTAGGGCTGTCCTCTTTCGTGACTAGTTTTCTTCTTCATTGTTAGGGCTGTCCTTTTTGGTGACTGGAGTTTTCTTCTTCATTGTTAGGGCTGTCCTTTTTGGTGACTGGAGTTTTCTCTAATGTTAGGGCTGTCCTCTTTGGTGACTGGAGTTTTCTTCTTTGTTGTTAGGGCTGTCCTCTTTGGTGACAGGAGTTTTCTTCTTCTTTGTTGTTAGGGCTGTCCTCTTTGGTGACAGGAGTTTTCTTCTTCTTTGTTGTTAGGGCTGTCCTCTTTGGTGACTGGAGTTTTCTTCTTCATTGTTAGGGCTGTTCTCTTTGGTTACTGGAGTTTTCTTCTTCATTGTTAGGGCTGTCCTCTCTGGTGACTGGAGTTTTTCTTCATTGTTAGGGATGTTCTCTTTGGTGACTGGAGTTTTCTTCTTCATTGTTAGGGCTGTCCTTTTTGGTGACTGGAGTTTTCTTCTTCATTGTTAGGGCTGTCCTCTTTGGTGACTGGAGTTTTTTTCATTGTCATGGCTGTCCTCTTTGGTGACTGGAGTTTTCTTCCTCGTTGTTAGGGCTGTTTTCCTTCAGGACTGGGATTCTCCATGATGTCTAGTCTTCCACTGTGAAGAGAACCTGGGGATAAACCAAATTTAAAAGCTTTATTACTATGTGTAGTTTCTTTTTCGGTGGAGTGAGTTGGGCGAGTGTGTGAGCGAGAGAGATAGAGAGTGCGTGAGAGAGAGAGTGCGTGTTTTAACCTTAATTTTGACCATTCAACCCTAGAAACCACCCATCGCCGTCAAACTAAAAGAAGAGCCAATGCCTTGTGAAAATGAAAGGGAGAGAGAGGGAGAGGGAGTGAGGGAGAGAGTGAGTGAGAGAGAGGAAGTGAGTGAGTGAGAGTGTGTGCTTGTAAGTTTGTGTGCGTGTACATGCGCATCCCTCTCTCAACCTGAGAAAGGCAAGGTTGCATACTATCTCGTTTATCTATTTGTTTGTTGTTGATCACTGCTGTAGGTGACGATATCCTACAGTATTACAAACATGAACTCTCGTTTCCACACAATCTTCAAAACATCTTGTTACTGCTATTGGAAGATACCCATCTCATTTCCTGCATACCCACTGGGTTTCAATAACAATATATTAGAAAGGCATCTGTGTGCGTGCGTGCGTACGTGCATGCGTGCGTGTGTGTGTGTATTGCCTGAGTGGGATGTGTAGTGTCTGGTCTTCTCCTGTCCTTGTAAATTTGAAGGAGGTCTGCCTGTAGGCGCCAGCGGACACACTACAGCTTAAGAGCAGCTCATTTTTTGTACATGATGCATGTTGGGTATGTTTTTCTTTCACCCATTTAACACACATGAATTACAGGATCTTTAATATGCATATCTGATCTGCTTGTGTATATACACAATGGGAATTGAGGCACTGACAGGTCTGCACTTGAAGTTGACCCGAGAGGTTGCAAAAAAAATCCCCTTCCTTAATTCACCAGACGCCGCTATCAAGATTCGAAGTTACGACTTCATGGACCCAGGGGACTAAAGTAAAACGGTCTTAACCACTCAGCTATAGCGTCTGTCAGAAAGGCATCGATTCTCTTGGGCTTAACTCAATGGAGTCCCAGTGAAATGGATCCCCCTATTTTGCGGTGACGTGTGACTTTGGCTATATTCTAAAAATTCAGCAGACCTACCCAACATAATGACATACACATTATACATCATTTAAAAGTTTATAATGTCTACTTTTGAGATGTTTCAGTTTTTCAACAGATGACTATTTTTTATAAATTTTCAAAATATGTCACTGAACGCGGAAAAATAAAAAGTTTTGAGAATTAGGGCTGTGTATCTTACATGGCTTGAACTCTTCATCAACTAGTCGGCTTCAAACAATGTGATGATTTTTGACCAAAGTTCCCTGAAGTTGGCTGAATCCATCTGATGTCACTTTTTGTACAAAGGATTTTTTTTAAAGAATCATAACACTGGAGAGCCTGAAATCCCACTCGTTGACATGTCAAAGAAAATTAGCCAACAGATACAAACTAGGCAAGCTTATTGTCAAGGAAAGCAACTGTGTTTAGAAAAATGATTGCCCTACAGGCCAGGGTGCTTTCCCCTGAGGTTAACATCACTCAAGTGTATTTTTTTTTAAATTGTAAGTAAGCTTCGGCACAACCTCATTGAGTTAAAGCGAATTCAAACTTGATCATGGTTTTCAAGACAAGGGGATATTCTACTGACTTGGGAAAGCAGCTTTACAAGGGGCCAGACATGGGAAAATAGGTATAAGTAGTATTCAAGTGTCATAAAAAACAAGCTATGTCATCACTTCCAATAAAATATCATTTCTTAACATGTAAAGTTAGATGATATATCATATTAGATGAGGTATTAAACGTCAGAAAAAAATAGAAACAATGGACTGATAACTAACAAAGACTAGAACAGTGAACAAATCTAGATTTGAGGAAAGTATCAGGTCCCAACTAAATAAACGTCAATATGCCTAGACAACACACACCTTATAAAACGCAGGCCCTGAAGACTGCCATCATGTGTCAGGTCACTGGTACTCGATTCCAGCCCCAGGGTCCCTGAAAGCAGAGGGCTATTGTAAGTAACACTGGAAGCTGCAATAGATTTCAATCACAACTCTTTACTAAACTTGGCATATTTCAATCACACCTTTTCTTCACTAAACTTGACATAGATTTCAATCACAACTCTTTTTCACTAAACTTACATATTTCAATAACTTTTTTTCGCTAAACCTTTCTTTTACCACTTTAGCCAAAATTGTTAACCAATTTATGGTGTCAGACAATCAGATAAACTTTTAGTATGCTACAAAAATGGCAGTTCTACCAACATGATAAATGTATTCTAACTGAATTTTTATTTTATAGTAACTTGCCGAAACAAGAAGGCACTTCTACCAAGATGATACTCCTCATTGGGAACACATCCCCAAAATCAGAATGCGTCTACCTTAATGGTGGGTAAAAATGGCGCATACACAAACTATCTATTGGTGAACCTCAGAGCTCTAGCTGAAGAATGAAAAATGATTATTTATAAAAAAAAAAAAACTACCCGAAAAGAAGCAACAGCCATAACTACTACTGCAGATCACCACAAGCTCTTTACATTAATAATCCAAGCAGAAGTCTTTCAAGTGAATTAACTTTCCCCAGGCATAGCAATAGTTTATGGTAAATACTGAATCTATGAATCGTCATAGATACGAGTTACTAAACTCTTGCTGAATTCTTAATATAGACCGACTTACCCATGCAAGGATCCTTGAAGCAAAACCCCTCAGTGACAGCAACCCAAGCCCCTAGGCGCTGACCCATATGTGATCCACATGATAACTTTTAACTACCAGGTTAAGACCTTTGTGAAATAAGAGAGGCTGGAGGTAAAGAAAATGCCAAGTGTAAGGGGGTTACGAGTCACTATCCCTCATCGAGTGCCGTCTCAATACCTTTGTGAGAGGTGGTGTTTTCGGACACCATGACCACTGTCAACCGATTGCCTTCCTTCGATCTCTTGGAGAAATGGAGGAGGATCATGTCTGCATCATTGGCTGCAGCCCCTAATGCCCTACTTGGTGATGCTGACAGGTGAATTATGTGAGAATTTTTTAAAAACCTTTTTAAAAAAAAGAAGTTTTTGGGGGCTTTAATTTTTTGCTTTTGTTGAGGGTTTAAACTTTTGGCAGTTTTGGAGGGATGGGGAGGGGAAGAGTGTGGGGGTGGGGTGGGGTGGAGATTTGTTTTAGGTATTGGGAGGGGTTTGGGTTTGTTTTTGGTGGGGTTTTTTGGGGGGGGGATTTATGTTTTGAGGAGGTTACCTTATTGTATGTTATTTATTCACAATCGATTTTACACTAATATCTTGCTTTATGGTTATTTTTCCCCACGATTGATTATTTTGATTTTTGTTTTAAATCATACTGTTTTATTTTGTTATGTTTAGCGTGTTTTGGTTTTTATTTCGTATTTTTTATTTTTTTATTAGTTCCCGGGCTTTTTTTTTCAGGTTTCGTTTTATTTCACTTTGTTTTTATATCGTTTTAGATTTTATCTCATTTCTTTGTTGTGTTCCTTTTTTGTCCAGTTTATTTCATTTCATGTTTTATTCATTTAGGTGTTTCATTTTTCGGCTTCACATTTTTCCCGTGTTTAGATTTATTTCATTTGTTTTAATTAGTTTTAGATTAAAATTTTTTTTTTTTCACGGTTTTTGTCCAGTTTATTTTTTGGTTCCATTTGGTTTGTTTTATTTCATTTTATGTTTTGTTTTTGGTTGGTTTCTGGTTGGCTTGTTTTTTTGGTTTTGTTGTTTTTTTGTTTTTGTTTTTTGGTTGTTTTTTTTTTTTTTTTTGGGGGGGGGGGGGTTCACGGCTTTTTCCAGTTTATTTTTATTTCAATGTTTTATTTCGCTTTAGGTTTTTATTTCATTTCTTGGGGTTTGTTCACGGCTTTTCCCAGTTCATTTTATTTCATTATATTTGTTTTATTTCGTTTTATTTCATTTTTTGGTTTTGTGCACTTTTTTCGTCCAGTTTATTTTATTTCGTTTTATTTGTTTTTATTTCCTTTTATGCTTTTGTTCACCATTTTTGTCAAGTTTATTTCGTTTTTGGCTTTTATTTATCTATTTTTAGTTTTGTTTATATTATTTTATTTCGTTTTAGGCTTTTATTTCATTTTTTTGGTTTTGTTCACGTTTTATGTCCAGTTTATTTTATTTCGTTTTAGGCTTCTTTATTTCTTTCTTTTTAAGTTGTGTTCACTTTTTGTCTTATTTATGTTATTTGATGTTGTTTATGTTATTTTATGTTTTAGGCAAAGTTTAGTTTTGTTCACGTTTTTTGTCCAGTTTATTTTATTTTGTTTTCGGCTTTTGATTTAATTTTTAGTTTGTCGGGGGGGGGTTTCCCACTCAAGTCTCTTTTATTTCATTTTATCTGAATTCATTCTGGGTTTTTTGTCCCTTTTTTTGTTTTCTTTATTTTATATACATTTTATTTGTTTTATCTAACTTCTTGTTTTGTTTCCTATCGTTTTCTTTTTGTAATTCATCAACTTCAACTCTAGATCCCGTTCCATCCCCCCCCCCCCCCCCCCCCCCCCCCCCCCCATTTGTTTCGATTTATTTGAGGGTGTTATTTTTTAAAGTTCGGCTCCTTTTTTTCACTTTCATTCTAAGGGGCATTTTTTGTGTTCATTTTGGTTTGTTTTGTTTCATTTTTGTTTAGTTTCATCTTTCTATTCATGTCCTGTTTTATCACATTCTGTTTCATATTGTTTTCTTTTCTACCATTTTGTTTCAGCTTATTATAGTTTCGTTTTATTTTTAATTTCTGGCTCCTTTTTCTCACGTTCTATGGGGGTTTTGTTTATTTTGTTATTGTTATTTCTGTTCAGTTTCACCTACATTCTTGTTTTTCTTTCATCTTTGTGTAATTTTGTACATAATATCCAACCTAGATTTGCTATTTGAGTTTTATTTCCTTTTCTTTCATTTCATAACCCGCTTTGTCTCATTTGGGTGGGTGTTTTTTTTTTAAAGTTCCAGTTCCTTTTTCTCACTTTCATTCTATGGGGGTTTTGTTTATCATTTTGCTTTATTCCATTCGGTTTTGGCTTATTTTGGGGGGTTCTGGCTCCTTTTTTATCACTTGTCATTATATAGGGGTTTTGTTTTGTTTTATTCCATCTCACTTTTTGGGGGGCTTCCAATATGTTTTATTTTTGTAGATTTACTGTTCTGTGTATTCTTTTTTATTACTTCCTTTTCTTTCAATTTATATCCCGTTTTATCTCAATTTTATATGCAACTTTTTTGTAGCATGGAGTACTGATGCAATCAAAGCTTGGTACACAGTGATCATTGGAAAACTGGCATACAAGTCGAACGGAAAAGACAGCACCTAAACTAAAAGTGCTTGGCTACAGGAGAGGGAAATGCACAGGCGATTCCTGTGTCCCCTTTCTTTTGTGAACATTGTCCCTTTTTTGGACATGGGAGTGATCTAGCTGTGGAATGATCGATTGCGTGGCCAGTGGCTTTTGCATCTCTACTTCTGTATATATTCTTATGTTGAACATCATGTTTTCTGCACTTGCTCATTGCTGTTTTGTCCCCCAGAGTATTTCAGTTTGGTTTGGTCCACAAGACCAAAATTGTTGAAAACGCCTCAAATATTCCATCAGAACTTTACCTTAGCCTAGTTCAGTCCTGCCGGATCTAGAGACACGCAAGTCTTTATGATAAACACAATATAATATCCCAGATCTAAAGACTGACTTTACTTATGTTACAGATCCCCACAAAAACGAAACCCTTTAGGATCTCATCTTGGCATTTCTTTTATCTTCCACTGCCTTACTTTTACTCACAGAGGCCTAACAAAGTTCAATTTCAAAGTGTATCATGGGTCTCACAGGGTCAGCCATGTCATCACAGCCTAGTGTCTGCAGTGAGAAGGTCCAATATTTGTGGGAAGTAGTACCTGATGACAAAGATATAAACATATTCTTTTGCAAATAGCAAAGAGAGAGAGAGAGAGAGAGGAAAATTGGAGAGAGAGAGTGAGAGAGAGAGAGAGAGAGAGAGGGGAGAGATGAGAGAGAGAGAGAGAGAGAGAGAGAGAGTTCACATGGGCATAGGAATGATGTAAAACTTGTTAAGGACTCACCAAAGTGATGCTCAAAATTCCTGTGCCAGCCCATCACTTACAGGGATGGAATCAATTTACTCCTGCTCAAAATTTCTGTATTCTTTACAACTCTCAGCAGCACATAAATCAGGCTAAAGCACTTTTGTTTGTTCCCAAAAATACAAATCAAGAGTTACTCTGAATCCATGCTCATCGTCTGCCGAGTATAAAAGATGCACAAGTCTTTCCCATAAGACTATAAACGGATGCTCCACGTGTAAATACATGCAGAACATCCTGCTCACACGTTAAAACCTGTTCCACCTTTTGGAAGAGGCTATTGTGTGGCAGTGGGAATGGATGACAAAATTGACTAGATTACATCCACATGGGGACTGGATGTAAAACACCACAGCTCACTGAGTGTTTATTCATTATTCTCCAATAAATGCATTTGATTTAAAAGATTAAAAGTTTGAATCAAAATTAAATCAAAAGCTGTGTACAAGGGTGTCACAATCACATAAGTCTGTCAAGTTCTTGCCCCTGAGGCGATAGGCACAGTGCGACATTTTGGCAGCCCTTAGCAGCAGAAAGTGACAGACAAAATGCTGGAAAGGCCCACCAATTCCTCCAGTACAGTTGCTTCAGACAGTTCAAAGCATTTTGCTACATGAAATGATCAGTGTAAAGTTGCCCACAATGCAGTTGCAGGCGTTCATAAAGAAAAGAACTAACATTTTGTACAAAGGATTCGCGAATTTTGTCTGCCATTCTGCTCTTGTCTGTGAATAACTGTCTCATGCATGGTTTTCTGTTTTGTGATTAAGATGCCGTCAATCGGAATGTGGCTACCTCCATGGTGGGAAAAAAGGTCACACACCCAAAATTTCACCACTGGTAAAAAGATGTCTGAGCAAACACTGCAGAATGGACATCCTGAGTCCATGACAGTGTTTACAATATCACTACCTGGTTGCCGCAAAATGTTACAAAACATATTTAAAGAAAATGCTTGTAAGATTTGTTTGGAAAAAATCAGGAGGATAGATCTAGACCAGGATGGCAGAACATGAGATGAGGTCAGGAAAAAGTAAGTGATAAAGAAAAGGGGAAATTTGTAGCACTTTTTTAGAAAGTGGAGAATCTTTTACTGAAACATGGGTCATCATGGGGGTTTTGTCGTTAATACTGATATATGAGAGGGAGGGAGGGAGGGAGGGAGGGAGGGAGGGAATGGGGAAAGGGAGGAGAGAGAGAGAGAGAGAGAGAGAGGAGAGGATGAGAGAGAGAGAGGAGAGAGAGAGGGGTTTGGAGAAAGAGGGAGAGAGAGATGAGAGGGAGGGAGAGAGAGAGAGAGGGAGGGAGGGAGGGGAGGGAGGAGAGAGAGAGAGAGAGAGAAAAGAGAGAGGGGAGAGAGAAAGAGAGAGAGAGAGAGAGAGAGAAATTGTGGACACTGATAATACTAATCCCGAATTATCATGAAAAAAGTCTGTAATAAATACCTGTTTGTGGACCATTTACAAAGTCCTCTCCAGTGGCTTTTACATTTCGCGTTGAAGAGAATATTGACCACGTTGCCAGCGTGCCTCTGAAATAAAACAATGGGCGTCACTAGAAGATAACTTCATGGGACATCGACATAACATTTGAACATATTCCATTTTCCTTTCTTCTATAGTTCACCAACACTCGAGGTCGTCCTTCCGTTAAGACTATCAGCACATGTAGGTTGTGCGAACGTGCGCGCAGAACACCTTGCACGCATGTTAAAACCCATTCCACCTTTGGGAAGAGCGGGCCGTTGTATACCGCTAGGCATGGATGACAAAATTTACAGAACTGCATGCTATGTTGAAAAAATACAGACTAAGTAACAAACAAGCAAAACAAACCAACAAACCAGAAAAAAACCAACCAACAAACAAAACAAAAAACCCAACAACAACAAAAATGACCAAGACCGAAATGTCCAAACCAACCAGAAAAAAACCAACAACCAAAACAAAAAACCCAACAACAAAAATGACCAAGACCAAAATGTCCATACCAAAAAAAAAGTTAAACCAGCAATGCCACCACATCCCTCCCTGGGTCTAAGCTCGGTGTACAGGAACCAACAGTGACCCTTCACATTCCTTTTTCCCCCTCTGGCTCTCCCGAGAACTGTGGAGTACTCACTATGAACGGTTTTCTTTCTTGACATGAAAATCACGAGCCTTTACATTGGGGCGGCGGACGTAAAGCGACACGGGAACAGGCCTTGTTCAAGCTGAAGCACGAGGGCTTTTCTGCTTATCGCACCCACCTCCCCCCTCCTCTTTTTTCAATTATGCTTTTCTCTTCTGACGAAAATTCCGGAGCAGTATTGTAAAAAAAAAAAGATAAAAAAATTTAGTCCCAAACTATCTCAGCTCATTTAAAATGCTTCTAGAATGCTTGTTTCATATTTTATACTATAGCCCCACCAACTACAAAGGCCATATGGTATCAGGGCTGTCATCAGTTCATTTCAAAACTCACATTAAGTATCCTTTGGCTCAACATCAACACAACACTATCAATCTTGTTCATAGCCCAGCTGACCACAAAGGCCATTAAAAAAAACCAGCCTGAAAAATGTTTGACATTGTACCTTCATTATTTTACTCCTAAAATTCTTGACTCAGAATTTTGTCTACGTTTTGGCACATTTAGCCTCCCCACCCTTTCCCCCCTCCACCTCAATACAGGGCTTTTCGGCACAAGTTAGACAAACGAAACATATCAACTAAGCTAGTGAATGTCACATCGACTAAGCCATCTTGAAACCGGTGCACTGACAAAATGGAGTCTTATGACTTGGGTGAGTTAGCATGTAAAACTTAAAATGCAATACTAACCGTTGTATAGCACGGCACAGTTTTGCGTGCAGTGAAACGACCAGTTCCAGTTCTTGTTGGTAGACGGCAGAGAAAAGTCAGCCAGCATTATTGAATTAAATCAATGGCAAGCTCAGGTGCAACACAAACTTCGCGCTCATCTCAACAGCGTCTGTCCCTGTAGGTGTCGCTTGTCAAAGTGAGGTAACTCTCTATGTCTCTACAATATTTGACCAATCAGCAACGAGCGCTGACACAATGTATTTTTCCACCAGGTTACTTGCTCAGCTGTGAGCGGCAATATGCCTGCAGCTAGTTTATAATTATGTACAGAGTTTGCAGCAAACAAGTCATCTCTCTCTTTTTTCTTTTATGTTTTTGTCTTTTATTGTTGTTGTTGATAATATTTCAACTTGCATTGCTCATCATATCTGCTTGCCAGTTCTACAAAACACTGGTTTTACATAAGTTGCTGACAGAGGGCAGGGACAAGTGTGTGTGTGTGTGTGTGTGTGTGTGTAGGGGGGGGGGTAGGGGAGTGTGGTAAATCAGTATTTCTAGACAGTGCCCCCTTCTTCCCCACTTGCCCTACGTTCCTTATCCAGTTCGCCAGACCTTTTTTTTCGTCCTAGATCCTCAATGATCAGGCGGAAAAATCAAATTCGTCCTGTCTCTGCTTGTTTATTTGGTTGCTTGCTTGATTGCTTCTTTCTTTTCTTGTTTTATTTTTCCTTGTAAATTTTTTGGGGGACCCATCATCCTTTGGGAGTCATTGGGGTAAATGGGCATCCATCTGTGGCGATTTTGTGTCTTTTCTGCAGACTTATCTGTCTACTGTGTTCTTTGTGTACCCCCCCCCCCCATCTCTCTCTCTCTCTCTCTCTCTTCCTATGTGCCTCTCCCTCTCCTTTTCTTTTATTTCCCCCATTCCCCCCCCCCCTCCCTCTCCCCCTTCTCTTTCCTCTCTTCTCCCCTTTTTTGCTGACTTTATCTGTCATTCAAATCCTTTCTTTGTCTCACTGAATTGTTCAGGTGCACAAACATATTTCTTGTGTATTATAACATTTTTTTGTTTATTTTCGTTACTGTTATGATTTTGTTCACT
>CM054140.1:31781392-31796392 GCA_028751875.1 Rapana venosa
CCGTGTCTCCTTATTCACTGGATTGTGAGTGGGTGTCTGGGTGCTGGTCCTTTGGCTGAAACCATTTACCGGAATTTTGCATGTAATGTGGATTTAGAACACGTAAAAGAACATACAGTGATAAGATAGTTGCCTCTGAATAAATGAATTTGTAGAAAAAAGCTGCCCTTTTAGAAAAACGAATATACATGTAGACAAGGAAGAAAAAGGAAAAGCATTGGGGTGGCACTGTTCTGTGAGCGTTATCAACCAATTATTGGGTGGGTGGTGGGGGTGGTTTTTTTTCTCCAGAGTAACCTTAATGTTGAACACTGTAATACTGATAAAATACTGAGAGAAGTCCATGCTAATTAGACGTAATGAAGTGTGTGTGTGTGTGGTTGTTGTGTGGTGTGTGTGGTGTGTGTGGTGTGTGTGTTGATGTGTGTGTGTGTGTGTGTGTGTGATGTGTGTGTGTGTGTGGATGTGGTGTTGTGTTGTGTTTGTGGTGATGTGTGTGTGTGTGTGGTGTGTGGTGTGTGGATGTGTGTGTGTGTGTGGTGTGTGTGTGTGTGTGATGTGTGTGTGATGTGTGTGTGTGGATGTGTGTGTGTGTGTGTGTGTGGTGTGTGATGTGTGTTGTGTGTGTGTGTGTTGTGGATGTGTGGATGTGTGTGTGTGTGTGTGTGTTGTGATGTGTGTGTGGATGTGTGTGTGTGTGTGTGGATGTGTGTGTGTGTGTATGTGTGTGTGTGTGTGTGTGTGGTGTGTGTGTGTGTGTGTGTGGTGTACACCCTCTACCTGTCTGCACTGAAATACCACAAGTCCTGACTTCTCCCTTAACACCTTGAGAAGTCGTTCAGGGGACTGTTCCAGATTTTTCAGGCAGTGTTTCATAGACAGGTTGGAGCTGGTGGAGTCCACTCCTCATCAGATCGCTGGATGCATGCTGGGTATGTTAATGTCATCCATGCCACTGGCCTTTTCTGGCCTACTCTTCTACAAAAGATGGATGGGGTTTTAACGTGTATGCAAGATGTTCTGCATGTGTCCATGCACGAAACATTGTGACCATAAAACGTGATTAAAATTAGAGTGGTGTACAGCCAGTAAAATTCCAACTGAACACACAGTCCTATTATCCCTTTCTCATCCATGACAAAATAAACTGGAGGTGAAAAAAGCCTTGTTAAGTATGATCCGTCACGTCCTGTTCCTGTGAGGTTATCTCCTCTGCACTGATGTAAACTTGTGAATCTTTGGATCTGCAGAAAGTTTCAGAAACTTGAGGCGCTGTGGCAAAAGAAGACAACACTTAGTATTTCTGGAGTGGACTCTGGCTAAGTCACAGAAATAATCATGATAATAATAATAATAATGAATTGAACTTATATAGCACTTTATCTTGCAAAGACAAATCAAAGCACAATAATAAGACGCCGAGTGGCCGAGGGATAGGGTGTTTGATGGCTGATCCAAAAGTCATGGGTTTGAATTTCACACTGTGCTGTCAGTCTTAAGGAAACTTTATCATCAAAGCCAATATTGAATCAGACTCCAATCAGGTTCATTCCAGTGTTTTGGATGCGACTTCAGACTGAGATACATGTTTGTGAACACGTGACGTTCATGGACTATCTTACACGCACGTTAAATCTTATTCCACTTTTCAAAACACACAGTAATCGTGGGTTAGTAGGAAAGTATCACCATTATTTTTTCTGAAATACTTGCATACTGGTGTTGTGTCATCCCCAAATAGATGTGGTAACCTTAATCAAGTTAATGGTTTGAACATGGTCGCTTCCACAAAATGAAATTAAAGCCCATGAATTAAAAAAAAAAACATGAGAAAAGAAGATCCTGAAGTTAGGGTCTCAAATCTTGGCAGCATCAGGTGTATTAAGAATGGAGACTTGTTGCCATCTTCGAGTACCCAGCGGATCTCCACAGCCATATGTTTGAGACGGCTCGTCTGTCAGCCTCTGTAGAGATGTCCTGCACACAAATACCAAGGTTGAACCCTAGGACTTGAAGAAGTTTTCTTTACCTTCTCTTCCTCTGAGCGGCTCTAAAGTGGCTGTGCAGAATGTGGCTACAAAAAATAGTCTGGCCTAAATGGTTTGCATGCTCCTCTTTGGCTTTAAAGAGAGGACAGGCTAAAAGGTTTGGGTTTGTAAACAACTGAAAGCAGCCTGTAATTAGCTGGACTTGGTGGTAGTGTGGGGTGGGGTGGGGTGGGGGTGTTTGTGTGTGTGTGTGTGTGTGTGTGCGTGTGTGTGTGTGTGTGTGTGTGTGTGGTGTGTGTGTGTGTGTGTGTGTGTGTGTAAGAGAGAGAGACAATGATAATGACAAAGGAGAACAGAGAGAGAGAGAGAGAGAGAGAGAGAGAGAGAGAGAGAGAGAGATGGAGAGAGAGAGAGAGAGAGCTTCTCTTCCTTCAACTATCCATTAAATTCTCCAGCATACTCATAGCTGGTTGTGCCAGAAAGTTGACGCTAACCTAATTATAGATCCAGAGAAAAACGATGTAAACAGTAGACTAGAGGCTGACTTTCAGAAATGTTCTCACGCTGCAAGAACTGAACTTTGATATGGTATGACCGTCCTGTTTTGTGATACAAATTCATGGGCTGGGGCCTGGGAGAGCAAACAGAGGTGACACTGTTTGATTCTTGCCATGTTCCAACATTTAGCTTCAACTGGCACACTTGGAACAAGACCTGTACCTGAAAGGCTCAGATGGCAAGTAACTAAGTTATCCATTTATTATGCTGCTTCTAGTAGTCTATACAGTGCGCGCGCGCGTATGTGTGTGGGCACTCTAGGCCTAGTTTTTCTTCTTTTCAGTGATGATGTGAAAACTAAATTATAATGCAAGATTTTTTTGCGTTCTTTGTAGCGACAAATGTAAGATAGGCTATTTACTACCCACATGCTTTTGGTAACATGCTGTCGACATTGATATATGTAAATTAACTAAATAAATGTAGACAGTCAAACTAAAATTGCAGCTGTGGTGTTGTCAACTTATTATTGGTCATCTAGAAAATTACTAAAAACTGTAGGGTTATGCCGTCAAATGATCTCAATCAATAAGAATAGGCCTATAGGCTATCTGTAGCCTGCCAGGCCTTTTGCTTTAGATCCACATCTCATTAGGCCTAGTGCCACGAATTATATACTTAGGCCTAATCAAATTATGTTTTTAAAAAAACCAACCGAATAGGTCTAAACTGCTGTTGAAATAAAAAGTTGTATAGTTAAAGAATTATTTGGTCTTCAAAGCCATAAAGGGTATAAAGAGAAGACTGTCCAAAGATCTAGATCTATAAGCCCTGGATCTTGATAGGCCTAGTTGGTACTTCTGTTTTTTCTTCTTCTTCAGTTTAGATTTGTTCATAGTCCTACACTTGACAACAATGCACCACGTCTCTGACATCTAAGCAGTTGAAAAACTAAAAAGCCATAGGGCTAAAAATCTAACCTCATCTTAACATTCCACCTATACAGCTGAGGTCAGGTTAGGAAGATGGGGGTTTAGGCTAACAGAACCGGTTTATGTGGAGACCATTTTTTTTAATGTGGAGACAGTTGCAGGGGCTGCACTCTCCACCTGTTCAAACTTTGGCCCTGGGACTGCACAGAATTTCAGGAAACCGCCCAGTCTCCACATGCACATTGGTGTGTGCTTGATGAAAAACCTAAAACTGCCGATGCCTGTGTCTTTCAGGTCTAGATGGCGCGGGGAATGTTACTACTAAAATAACACACACAAAGGACGCCATGCTGTGGCCACATTTCGATAATTAGTTGAAGGGCATTTAAGTGTTTTGGAGGGGTCAGGTGGCCAGGTACCCTGGCTCTGGGCAAGCATAGAGCTCTGATGTTGACCAATGTGAGATGTTGTGTATGCCGCCGTTTTGGCCTAACATGAAGGTAGCCACATGCCGACTTTGGAGAGAGAGACAGACAGACAATGAGAGAGAGAGACTGTGTGCATGTTATAATAATAATAATAATAATAATGTATGGTATTTATATAGCACTGAATCTTGTAAAGCAAACAAATCGAAGCAAATGATGATCATGACGTGTGTGTGTGTGTGTGTGTGTGTGTGTGTGAGAGAGAGAGAGAGAGAGAGAGGATCTATATATAGCCATCAAGAGGATCCCTGAGCCTGTGTTCTTTCTTGCTTGATGTGTAACTGGGCCAGTAACCTTCCAGGTGTGTGTGTGTGGTTTCATGCTGGCCGAACCAATGGATTTACACGCCATTCAACCTGTTTGGTCTTTAGGGGTGTCCTCATTTTGTAGAGGTACAGGAGAGTGTTAGTAGCAGTGTGTGTGTGTGTGTGTGTGTACATTTTGACCGCCTACAGTCCTGACGTGCCCACCGTCCAAAAGCGTTGACCATATTTTATATTTTCATGGAATTACCTCAATACCATTATATATGTATAAAAAAACCCCAACCCTTCAAAGGAAGGAGAGGAGGGGTGGAGGGATGTTGCGAGAACAAGAGTCAGGGACCTGTACTCCCCATCTGCCACTGTCTTTGCTCTCCCCTTATACAAGCTCGCCTCATGCTTCTTGCCTTCAGTGTGTGGTGATGTCTCTTTTTGCCAGAGTTCCGTGTCACCCATCCGGATCCAGCGCTTGGATCACTTTGTGCTGACGGTCAAGGACATCGAGGTCACCGTGAACTTCTACACCCGTGTCCTTGGCATGGAGGTCACCACCTTCAAGGTCAGTTATTAAGGTCACACTTTTTTTTCAGTCCACTGTAATTTGTCTTTTGTGTCTGCGCTTTTTGTGGATTTTTTTTTCTCTTCTTGATTTTTGCAATTAAAAATTTTTTTTTTTTTTTTTTTGGGGGGGGGGCTTTTGTGTGTGTGTGTGTTTTTTTGTTGTTGCTGCCACTTCTTCTGTGGCGCTATTTTCCTGCTGTACCTACGCTCATCATCTCGATCTCTCCGCCACAGCTATACCCAGATTCGTTATGTCGCATCCTCAGGGTCGGAAGTCTCTAGCCTATCATGTCAAACCACTATGGGGCCACCAGCCAGAGGGGCCCTGCACTGCTGCTGGGTCACTTTGGAGGTGTTCAGTGAGGCCTGTTCTGAGCTAATATACGCAGGACACCACCTACTAATCCCCCTACTGATGGCAATGATAGCTTAGTCACAGAGCCATTTCTATCATTTATTCTTTTATTTCGATAATAATGGAATAAGCACTTCTGCGATTTTTCTATATCCAGTCCCTTTGTGTGTGCAGTTTTGTATATTTTGTCACCTGTTTCCACCAGCACATAATGGCCTGCTGTTCAGGAAGGCTGAACAGGTTTTAACAAGTGCACAAGATGCTTTGCGTGCATTCGCACACGGAACCTTGGTTTATAGTCTCATCCGAGCGGATTGAGGGAGACGTCCATCTGGGTTTGTAAGCACAACGTTCATCCATCTTCCTTCTCTGTTGAACGCCCAACCCCGAAGGCTTTGATGCAAACTCATCACAGGCACAGCGGTCAAGAAGAGGTGTATGGAAAACTGAAACTGAGGTCACCTTGAGACCAGAACAGCCAGGGCCGCCGAATCAGAGACAGTATTACTTTATTGCATTATGATCATAGGGATGATGTAATGATGGTGCTAGGGAAGTGCATGTGCTTGACACTCGACACACAGCAACCACCGGGTACACACTCATTGACATGTTGAGCAACGCCCAACTCCATACACCAATCAACTTAACCATCACCGAAACTTACCATCACACACAGCCCTCTCTCTCTCTCTCTCTCTCTCTCTCTCTCTCTCTCTCTCTCACACACCACCCTCCACTCACCTCACACACACACACACACACACACACACCACTCCTCACTCTCTCTCTCTCTCACTCTTCTCTCTCACTCCTTCTCTACCCTCTCACGCACACACACTCTCTCTCTCTCTCACTCACCTCACACACTCACTCTCTCTCTCTTATCCCTCTCTTCTCCCTCTCTCCCCCCCTCCCCCCACCCCCCCCCCCCCTCTCTCTCTCTCTCTCTCTCTCTCTCTCTCTCTGTCATACAGCTCTATCACTGTGTACTACACCAGGGAGGGAGGAAGGCGCTGAACTTCGGCCAGCAGAAGATCAACCTGCACCAAACCGGCAAAGAGTTTGAACCCAAGGCCACCCTCCCCACTCCTGGCTCTGCTGACGTCTGCTTCATTACGCCAACACGCCTCTCTGACGTCATAGAGCACCTCAAGGTCAGCCCACAAGCTCTCTCTCTCTCTCTCTCTCTCTCTCTCTCTCTCTCTCTCTCTCTCTCTCTCTCTCTCTGTATTAATGTAATCATGTTTTGAAACTTGCAACCCCCACATCCGGTTATTTAGCTTTAGTTCTTTTGTGTTTTGTTTTGTTTTTGTTTTTTCTTCCTAAAGCGGCTGATTGAAAGCATTGCACTGAGGCAATATTATCAGCGTGAGGACGTAGACTTGTTCCTAGTGCCAGAAATGTTAATATTCTCCCTTCGCCTTCTGTTTTTCTTCCTTTAAGAGCTCCTACAACAATGATCTCCCTTGTGCAAAGCTGACGACATTTATTTTCATCGCAAAGAGCCTATTATTCAGAGAGGGTTCAATCACAAAATTAATATATATTTGATTTGAAGTATGTTATTAACGTTTTGAGATCCTTTTGCCGTTTAACTGTATGTCCCATGGTAGTATTTAACACAAGTATTTCTTTTCCTTCTCTCTGTGCTGTTTTCAGAAATGCCAGGTGAGGATTGTAGAGGGCCCCTGTGAGCGGACAGGAGCACTAGGCCCCATCTCTTCTGTGTACGTACGTGATCCCGACCACAACCTGATCGAAATTTCCAATTATCCTGAAAATGCAGAAAATGGACAGTAGATCGGAAACCATCAAAACCCTGCCTGATTGTGCTGCTTATGCATTTATTCATTGATTTTTTTTTGGTGTGTGTGTGTATGAGAGAGAAGTTGGTAGTGGTTACATGCCCTTGTTTCCCTCTAATACTATTTCTGAATTAACGATTTCTATTTTAAAATTTCATCAGTTTGTTCATTTGATTAGTTTCCCTGTTTCTGTTATTATTTTTCTGTTTTATTGTAGCTGTTGGAGTTTCACTGTCTACTTTAAGCTGGCCAAAGAGGCGTCAGCAGAGAGTTAATATAACCAGTGATAAAACCAATGAGTATTTTTGTTATTTTTGTTTTCTGTCCTCGGCTAGAGCTACGAGCTTCACCAATATGAGATTTTGCGTATGCGACCGCTTCTGCCCACTGTATTAATGTCATGAATTGCTAGTAGACACTTTATTCTTTTGTCAAAGTTAATGTTTCTGTTAATATGTTGAACATATATAGTTTTCAATAGAACACGATACAACAACTGATACTCATGAACAACAACAACAACTAATAAGGTGTAAGAGTGTGGATCTACAGATACAAGCAGACTTTCTTTTGAGGTTGACATGTGGTAATTTGACACTTAATTCCTTGGGACTTACAAACAGAGAAGTCAAAACAAAACAAAACAACACAAAAAACCAATAACAGCAAAGAAAAAAATCACACAATAACAGGAACTGTAATAGGGTAGCTCAGCAGTATGGCAGTGGCCTCATGTTGTGAAGAATATAGTTTTTTAAAACAATGTAGACAAGTTTCTCAAGAACAAGAAAAATGTACTTGTCTCTCTTTTGCAGTATAGCTGATAATTGTGTCCATTGATGTATACATTATAATCTTGGATGAAAGAAACTGAATGAATGAACAAACGTGTTTAAGGAATCACAAAATATCTGATCATATCCAAAATATATTTTGACACCCCCCCACCCCCCCAAAGTTAATGTTGGTGGAATACGTGTGTCACTGAACTGTTTGCAGATATTTACTGGTAAATTCACCGAGTGTATTGTCGAGTATGCACACAGTGTTTGTGAATTTCATGTGCCATTATACAGCAATAAAATGGTGTGGTATCAACGTTTGTTGTTGCAGTCGCTACTGTAAGAATGAGCGGTAAATACATTTCTATTTTTCGGGGAATGATTCTCTATTTGTCCATGTACAGCTCTAGGCCCTCTAGGTTTCTCAACTTTCTGTAGAATAGAGGGGTGGGGAGGGGGATGAGCTTTACTACTGTATGGGCTGTAAAATTCAAACGTTGCCTATTTCTGGAAGCATGAGATGTCAAACTTGCTATTAGGTGGTTGGGACTCCTATTCCCATATCCTGAGGCTATTTTTTAAATTATTATTTTGAGCTTGGTCTTTTTGTTTGTTTGTTGCTGTTTGTTGGTTGATTTTGTAACTTTTCTATTGGTGTATGCAATGTTCATTTGCGCGCGCGCGCGCATACACACACACACACACACACACACACACACACACACACACACACACACACACACACACACACACACACACACACGAGGACAGATGGAAATATACACTTTTAATCTTTTCTTTTAAATGCAATATTCCTCCCTCCATTCAAGAAATAAAGTACGACAAATGTCAACTGTAACACCATAAGTACTTCTGAAAATATCACCCAACAGACGTTTAGACAAGCCATCATATTTACAATATAAGCAAAGTATTTCCATAACTATATGGGTATAAATCACCGCTAGACATCTACCGTAAAACGTTTTGCTTATGAAATGATAATTTCACCATTGTGGTTTTGTTCTTGGCATTTCCTTTCAAGACCTTTGTTTTGTTTGAGTCCTTCAGCATTGTGAAACTATATTAGCATACATATAACCTAATACACTTTTTATACGAACTTGTACTCAGTAATAGATATATGCATATTTAATATGCAAATTACACACACTTTCAGACTAGTAATGAATGCTTTTAATGAAGAAAACTGCAGAACTGTAAAATGATAATTACAAAATAGCTACAGTTCTTTAATGATGTTTCACTGCACATACATTTAATACACGACTAGAACTCTCAACTAGCCTGTACCCAAGGCCTCAAACATTTCGGTTCAGCAATCACCTTAGGAACAAACAGAAAACGCTTGTTACCGCCCTTGAAAACACAGGCCGCCAACAAGAGTTCTCTACCCTTCTTACAGAACTTAAAAACAGGAAGAAAAAATCTCACAACGAATGACCAGTCCACTAGACTTTAAAATAAAATGTTGAAGTTTCGAGCAGAGTGACAGACGAAGAAGGAGGTGTGTTGTGTTGTGTTGCATTGTGATATGTTATCTATCGTTGTTGTTGGTGGTGGTGGTGAGGTAGGCTGTTGCTCAGTCAAGCAGCGGAGTTGCCCTGTCCTTTCTTGTGAGCTGTGGCTTCCTTGGCCTCGCGGAAAAGGCGGTCCACTTTCTCTATGGGAGTGCAGCCCTCGCGGAAATATGTGATCACACCTGCGTCAGACACACACACACACACACACAGAGCACCATCCAGTCAGTGTCTTCAGTCAAGACGAGTTATTTGAATGTGTTAACCAAGAGCCTAGGTAATGGCATAAAACTATGAATATTGTTGTCAAAAGACAAAATAAGTGTACACAATATTTGTTACGATCTAGATCTTATACTTTTGGGGGGTAATCCTCCACCCTGGGCTCCCATGGCAACAAAATTAATTATGCTACTTAATGGTAGGGGTAAATATGGCAATGACAATGACAAATTCTTTTATTTCGAGGATAATGAATAAGCACCCATGTGCTTTTTTACATCCAGTCTTACACTCTTAGGGATATATATATAAGAGAGAGAGAGAGAGAGAGAGAGAGAGAGAGAGTGTGTGTGTGTGTGTTGGGGTGGAATTGAACCTAAGACTTTTCGTGTTTTTTGTCCACCTGATGACAATCTGTACACAATGTTCAGCTTTGCAGTATACAAACACAATTTGATGTGGCATATGCCTTTCTTAAAACTAACAAGAAATAAAGAGACAGATAAATGAATATGACATTGTTCTCATAAAATATATATCTAGACAAACGAGCTGACAAATGTAAATGGGGAAAAAAGCCAGAATAGCTTATGCATTACAGACTGACTGAGTTGAAGACTTGGAAGAGGAAATCAAACATTTTACCACACTGAGTTGCCTACCTTCGTCAATTTTGAGACAGTTGACTACAGTAGAGGGCGCCAGTTCTCGGGACTTTCCGTCACAAACCATGGCGTCAATTCTCTCCCCTGCCAAAGTAGTGCAAAAGAAAGATCAATCATTTGCACCCAAAAGTATCGATTGTAAACTAAAAACATGCACTCGCGCGCGCACTTCAATCTATCATCCATTAATCATCGAAATGTTGTATTTTGCTAACCCCACCCACCCGCTCACCAACCTCCCTTTTTCTTTTTTAACAAAACGTTTTGCTGACTGAATTGTAAACCCCCTATGGTTTTTTAACAAAAAGCAGCAAACGCACACACACACACACACACACACACACGCCCTGATTTTTTCTTTTTCTCTCTTTTAAGATATAGCAACATTCATTTCATCTAACTAACAAACAAAAAAACCCTCTTGATATTACACCACTCATAACTTGACACAATGAGAAAAAAAGCTGTATGACGTCATACACAAATTCAACCCCCCCCCCACCCCCACCCCTCACCACCAATCATGCCCACCACCCCTCTCCACCCCCAACCCCCCCCACCAATCATGCCCACCACCCCTCTCTCCACCCTCCCCCCTCCCCCCCAACCCCCACCCTCACCACCAATCATGCCCACCACCCCCACCCCCCCACCCCCCACCCCCCACCCCCCTCACCACCACCCAGCCGTCCAACTGACCCAGGGTGTCCAGCACCATGTTGTGATGGACGCTGTCCTCCCCGCCGCTGATGTTGGCGGAGGTGATGGCCACGGGGCCGGAGAGAGTGACCAGGTAGGCCAGGGGCCCGCAGTCCGGCACCCTCAGGCAGATGCTGACCTCGTTGCCCAGCAGACTGGCGCTCTCCCCCAGCCCCAGCCTCTGCAGCCAGTCCCCTTTGGGCAGCACGCAGCTGATGCCTGCAGAGGAGTAGAGGAGAGGAGAGTGGAGAGGAGGGGAGAGTGGAGTGGAGGAGAGGAGGGGAGAGTGGAGTAGAGGAGAGGAGAGCGGAGTAGAGGAGAGTAGAGGAGAGGAGAGGGAGTAGAGGAGAGTGAGAGTGGAGAGAGGAGAGGAGAGTGGAGGAGAGAGGAGAGAGCGGAGGAGAGGAGAGCGGAGTAGAGGAGAGAGAGTGGAGTGGAGGAGAGTAGAGGAGAGTGGAGTGGAAGAGTGGTGGAGAAGAGTGGAGAGTGGAGTAGAGTAGAGTAGAGTGAGTGGTAGAGTGAGAGTAGGATAGAGTGGGGTAGAGGTGAGTGGAGTGGAGTGGAGTAGAGGAGAGTAGAGTGGAGTGGAGTGAAGTGGAGTAGAGCAGAGTGGAGTGGAGTGGAGTAGAGTAGAGTAGAGTGGAGTAGAGTAGAGTAGAGGAGATCAGAGTACAGTACAGTACAGCAGAGCAGAGTAGAGTGTAGCAGAGGAGACAGAGAGAGAAGGGGGAAGAGGGGGGTTGGGTGGAGAGAGGGGGAGGGAGGGAGAGAGCTCGAGCTCTGAAATGTTTTGATAAACATTGGCCTTAAGCAATATTTTACTTTAAGGGGCGAAAATGAAAGATGTAGAAAATTAAATGAGGAGAGAGAGAGAGAGAGAGAGATGAGAGAGAGAGAGAGAGAGAGAGCTCTGAAATGTTTTAATAAACATTGGCCTTAGGCAATATTACACTTTTAAGGGGCAAAAATGGAAAGATGTAGAAAATAAAATGACAAACAGACAGAGAGAAATCAATTTTTTTAAAACTTCACCCTTCGTAATATTACACTTTTAAGGGGCAAAAATGGAAAGATCTAGAAAATGAAATATGGCCTTCAACTGTATGTCTCTTCACAACAAAAGTGAAGTGTCTCTGTATGTCTGTCCCTGTCTGTCTGTCTGACTGACCGACTGTCTGTCTGTCTGTCTCTCTGTCTCTGTCTCTGTCTCTCTCTCTTCTCTCTCTCTCTCTCTCTCTCTCCCTCTCTCTCTCCCTCCATCCCCCTACTCCTCTCTCTCTCTCCCTCCCTCCCCCTACTCCTCTCTCTATCTCTCTTCTCCCTCCACTCAAGGATTCCACGCTCTAGTAAGCTAACCCCGGCAGTCCAGCTCACCTCCAGGGTAGCATCGCTCCATGAAGTCCCAGAGCAGGGGGCTGAAGGGAGGGTCCACAGCCCTCAGCTGGTCCAGCGAGGCCAGACACAGGCAGATGGGCTTTTCGGCAGGCCGCCCCTTCACGTGGTACAGGCGCTGGATGGACTGGGGCTTGCCGCATGAGGCGGCCAAGGCGTACACGGTGTCGGTGGGCGTGCCCACCACCTTGCCCTCCTTCACCATCTTGGCGGCTGTCTGCAGACTGGAGGCCTTGTGCGAGTCCAGCAGAAGACAGGGAGGGGCAGCCTGCTCCTTCTGTGGTGTCTGTTGGGGGGATGGAGGGGGGAGAGAGAGAGAGAGAGAGAGAGAGAGAGAGAGAGAGAGAGGAGAGATGACAATGACAAAATAGTTTATTGTTCAGACTCAGAGTGTCCATAAACAAGGGGAAATGAATGTACACACACACACACACACACACACACACACACACACACACACACACACACACACACACACACACACACACACAATTTGCAGCAAATTTTTGCAATTGACAAAAAAGAAAACCTTGAATTTCTCATTCTTTGGGAAGAGAGAGAGAGAGAGAGGGGGGGGGGGGGGAATAAATAAGTAAAATAAAATGAATAAATGAGTAGAAATTAAAGAATTTTAAAAAAATTGTACCATTCGCGAAACTGAGGGAGTAAACAATGAAACAAATAATTAAATAGCAAACAAACAAAACAAGCAAACAACAACAACAAAACCTAACAAATTGTATAGATCACCCTCCAAAAAGGGTAACTAAAGATGGGTTGTTTTTTTACAGTGACTCCCAAAATCATAAAATCATTTTTTAAAAGTACCATAAAGGCCCCCCAAAAATATCACACACACACACACATTCGTGGATTCGCTTACCTGAGCCTGACTCTTAGCAGCAGTGGTTGCCATCTTATTATTCCTACTGGGTACAGTCTTGCTCTGGTCCTGTGCCAATAAAAACAGAACGTTTCTGCTGTGATGTTGGTGCCAATAAAACAGAACGTTTCTGCTGTGATGTTGGTGCCAATAAAACAGAACGTTTCTGCTGTG
Organism: Rapana venosa; assembly: GCA_028751875.1. Taxonomy (NCBI): domain Eukaryota; kingdom Metazoa; phylum Mollusca; class Gastropoda; order Neogastropoda; family Muricidae; genus Rapana; species Rapana venosa. Next base: position 31,794,644 of record CM054140.1, read on the forward strand.
ATGTTGGTGCCAATAAAACAGAACGTTTCTGCTGTGATGTTGGTGCCAATAAAACAGAACGTTTCTGCTGTGATGTTGGTGCCAATAAAACAGAACGTTTCTGCTGTGATGTTGGTGCCAATAAAACAGAACGTTTCTGCTGTGATGTTGGTGCCAATAAAACAGAACTTTTAGCTGTGATGCTGGTGCCAATAAAAATAGAACTTTTAGCTGTGATGCTGGTGCCAAAGAAAACAGAACGTGTTTGCTGTGATGCTGGTGCTAATAAAAACAGAACGTGTTTTCTGTGATGCTGGTGCCAAAAAAAAACCCAGAACGTTTTTGCTGTGATGCTGTTTGAAACAGCGAGCATTTAATAGAAAATAATAAATAGCCTACTTAAGGCAACAACAAAAAACAAACTCTTCTGCTGTAATTTACGTCAATATTATCAGCTGGTGACAATTATCACAGGCTGCACTGTTGTTGTTGTTGTTGTCGATTCCTTTTCTTGTTTAACTTTCGCAGAGTTAGGCAACCTAAAATATTGTGTAAAGGAGAAGAAAACATCCTCTGAAGTCAGAGAATGGCTGCCAAAAATGATGAGGCATTTGAAAACAATCATTCATGCCAACTTCTTTGTCCAGTGTGTATATACCATAGTGATTCCCAGGTGGGATGAGTGAGACAGAGTGCACATTCTGGGTGATCCCTAGGAAGTTAAGCTGGGGAACGCTCAACAACAACAACAACAGCTTAGTCTGTGCTCCCTGACAAATTTAAGATTCTAATCAGTAGGTGGTTGCATATTTATCTGGTGGTGTCAGTCCTGGTTAAACCAATGAACACCCCCGATCGAAGTGACGCACAACTACAGGGCCTGCTTCAGTCGGTAGCCTCACGTCGGTTCAACATTGGAAGCACACAATAGACATGACTTTCTTAGTGCCACAGAAGGAGTGGGGGTGGGGGTGGATGATGAGACAGGGATGAGCGACGTGCTAATGACCACGCTGGCGAGTCAAAAGGTGAGATAGCAAAGTAAGGGACAAAACAGGCAGGCAAAATAGATAATCAAGCAAACAAAAACATTAAAACATGCTGTAACATAATATGCCTACAAATCTCTCTCTCTCTCTCTCTCTCTCTCTCTCTCTCTCTCTCTCTCTCTCTCTCTCTCTCTCTCTCTCTCCATTATCAATGATAATCAAAAAAAATGTAGGTTACTTCTTATCTGTTACCCTTAGAAATAAAGATAATTAATCAATCAATCAATCAATCAAGTAACCAGCCAATCAATCAATCTCTCATCAATCAATCCCAAACGTTGACTTACACAAAATGACAACGATCCAGGCTGTGAACTGCCGCCGAATGGACGCCTCAGACACTGACACTCGCACAGACAGCTCCCCAGCGATGTGATGAACTGCAACACCAACCATCCTCCCTTTATATTAGGAGGCAAAAATCCCTCCCCACACACACACAATACTGATGCCCTATACAAAACACACTATTGTCAGCACAGAAACACGTCATGGCTGTTGCATTCATTCATTCATTCATCAGGCCAGATTCTGGCTTCTGTCACATCCTGTGTCTGATGACATGGTGTGACCCCTTCATCCACAATGGTCAGGTGTGGTGGACAATGGGTTCGTGATGGCTGTAATCGTTTTGTGTGCTGTGACCTAATCCATCAGATTGCGTGTGTGTGTGTGTGTGAGTGTGTGTGTGTGTGCGTGCGTGCGTGCGTCAAGTCAAGTC
>CM054140.1:31798892-31808892 GCA_028751875.1 Rapana venosa
CCAAGAGTGGAAAATTGACTGCAACATTTCGGGGAGTTAAGGGAGAAGAGAGAAGAAAGGAAGAATTGGTTGATAAAGGCTGAGACAGAATCGTTGATTTAAAAAGATTGGGAGAGAATGGTTAGTTGAAATGAGACAGAGACAGAATCGTTAGTTGAAATGAGACAGACAGAATCGTCGGTTGAAATGAGACAGACAGAATCGTTGGTTGAAATGAGACAGACAGAATCGTTGGTTGAAAAAGATAGAAACTGAATCGGTGGTTGAAAAAGATAGAAACAGAATCGTTGGTTAAAAAATACTGCGACAGAATTGAAAAAGACAGACAGAATAGTTGGTTGAAAAAGATAGAAACAGAATCGTTGGTTGAAAAAGACTGAGACAGAATTGAAAAAGACAGACAGAATCGTTTGTTGAAAACAGAATCGTTTGTTGAAAAAGACAGACAGAATTGAAAAAGGCAGAGACAGAATCGTTGGTTGAAATGAGACAGACAGAATCGTTGGTCGAAAAAGATAGAAACAGAATCGTTGGTTGAAAAATATAGAAACAGAATCGTTGGTTAAAAAAGACTGCGACAGAATTAAAAAAGGCAAACAGAATCGTTGGTTGAAAAAGATAGAAACAGAATCGTTGGTTGAAAAAGACTGAGACAGAATTGAAAAAGACAGACACAATCGTTTGTTGAAAAAGACAGAGACAGAATTGAAAAACACAGAGACAGAATCGTTGGTTGAGAAAGACAGAAACAGAATGGTTGGTTGAAAAAGACAGAGACAGAATCGTTGTGAGGCAGAATGGTTGGTTGGAAAAGACTGAGACAGAATCGCAGCTTGTGGACAATGACAGCGACTAGGAAACCCTTTTAACCCTTTGTCTTTAGTCAAAGATTTTGTTTGGGTCGTGTAATAGTCTGCTTTTTCTTTCCAACAATGAGATGCACACGACTCAAAAGGGTATAAAGTTTTAAAAATACATGACTTTCAAAGCTAAGCATAATCATTACAGTTGAAATGACGAGGAATGTGATGAATTTAGGTAGTTGTTGTTTGAAGATGTAAACAAGATACCCCAAGCAAAGTAAAGCATAGCAGCTGAGAAAAGGGTTAATTCATGCAGAGTGTACAGAGTGAATGTCAAGAACATGACAGTGTGTTTTTATATTGCATTGTATTATAGTTTATTGTATTGTTGTGTTGTAATTTATTGCAGTTTCTTGTATTGTATTGCATTGTGTTGTATTGCATCGTATTGTATTGCATTGTATAGTATTGTATTGCATTGTATTGTATTGTACCATTCACCATGAGGCAGTGGTTAGTATGTTGGCTGGAAGATTGCTGCTTGGAATCCCACTAGAGTCATAATTATGGGATGTTTTCAGACTCTAGACTCTCTTACGCAGAGCGAGTTTTTGCTATGGATTCATAGGGAAGACTAGAATCACACAGTTCAGCATCATCCACTTCACGGATGCGAACGCTGCAGGTGTCTGTATCTCTCGGACCCGGTTGACGGCGGGATATTTCGTGATGAGCAGAGTACAGTACAGCCCCGTCAAACAAAACACAGAAAAAGCTTTCATATCAGCATCATGACCTCAACCTCATCTCCAATGATCATCATGCATTGAAAGAAAACTCTCAAATTCAGCGACTGCAGATTCGTGGTCTCATGGTGACCTCAGTTTTGGTTTCCCATACCTTTCCATGTTTGTGGTCACTTGATGTTGAGGCCTTAGGGGATCAGAGGCTCGTCAGAGAAGGCCGTTGGAGAGATGTTGGTGGCTGTCACCCCAAGTGGGTGTGTCTGGCCCCGTTACTGAATTAATGTCGTCTGTGGAGACTTAGTAGGTAAAGGTGTCCCATAGAAAGTAGTGTCATGCGTATGCTGGATCAGAACAAGCACTAATGAACACCACTGAAGTGACCCATCGGTAGTGCTGGGCCCCTACGGCTGGTTGCCCTATGGTGGCCAATCATTGATTATCATCTCCCTGTGGATTTCTGGTCCTGAGGACATAACATGACGGGCTTTGGTATGGCTGGGACGAAGAGATCGAAACGAGCGACATGGGAAGGGTAGGACAGGAACATCACTGAGGACGCCAGGAGCCTGTCAGAATAAATAACATCCCCACCTTCTGGAAATTCTGTCCTAGGACTTCCTTCTTTTTTTTCTATCCTTCTCTTTGTTTCTGTCTTGTTCCTTTTCTCCCTGACACATCCTTCTTGTCTTTTCTGTTTCTTGATCCATTCTCCTGTCTTTTTCCAGAAAGGCTTAGTATAGAATATAACAATTCCCTACCATGCTGAAGTCGAATGCGCTGGGCCTGACTTGTCAGGCGTTTAACGGTAGCGCATCGAATTTCGATCATAATTTTGACATACAATGATAGTTGCTCTCTGAGCATTCGACGACTAGGAACAAGAACTGAAGATGAGGCAGAAACCCCCCACACCCCCACCCCACAACCCCCGCCTTAAAAGATAAAGCAAGAACAACAAAAACCTAACAAACAAAAAAAAAACAACAGAAAAAATAATAGTGTGTGCCCGTGCGCGGGAATTGAAATAGAAACTGAAACCTACCAAATTTGTGGAAAATGACCTAAGACACGGGATAGTCTTTCACAAAAATACTTTTTTCTTTTAGGGAGTGGTAGGTAATTGGCTGTACTTGAGGGTGTCTTTTTGTTTGGGTTATAGTATAGTCCCAGCGGAGCTATCCGATTTAGGGACTGAGGTAACCGCGAGTCATCCCACTTTGGCGCCGCCGCGCCCTAAAAATAAGCGCCCAATGATGGGCGTAATACAATTTTAAGCAATGCAATGCCATGCAAGCATCGATTTACTTGTGCTTTCGTGTTTTTTTTTAAAAAGCCCCAGAAGGAAAATAGTAAGTAAAAAAAAAAGAATATCACACACACACACATATATATATATATATATATTATATATAATATATTATATATATATATATATAGAGAGAGAGAGAGAGAGAGAGAGAGAGAGAGAGAGAGAGAGAGAGAGATACACACACACACACACACACACACACACGCTCCATGGCATTCTCTCCCTTCTCCCTGCCCTCAATTATCTCCCTTATGAGTGCTTGTCATTTTTGTACGCTTTTTCATTTTAAAAGTGTTTTTATTCTTTTTTGTGTGTGCTAATCTCCCCTTGTTAAAAATATTCGTTTTTAGATTTTTGCCCATGGCGAATGTTTCTTCATTATATTATATCTGTAATCTGTCTTGACTCTCCAGATGACTCATTTTAAGGAGCTTGAACAATTTCCAAATCCACTAGCCAGATTGTATATTCTCTTTAGTAGGTGCGTGTGTGTGTTTGAAAGCTTTTCTTTCAGTGGTGAGTGTATGTCTGTGCATGTCTACAAAAACACAAGCAAAAGTGTGTGTATGCATGCCAGTGTGTGTGTGTGTGTGTGTGTGTGTACTAGCTCATACTCCCAACATTATTCAAGAGAGAGAGAGAGAGAGAGAGAGAGAGAGAGAGAGAGAGAGAGAGTAAGAGTAAAAGAGAGAGAGAGAGAGAGAGAGAGAGAGAGAGAGAGAGAGAGAGAGTAATTGACAGATAGGCAGACAGACAAAGAGAGAGACAGACAGACACCCAGAGAGACAGACAGACATACAAGACAGAAACGCAGATAGAAACACGCGCGCGCATGCACACACATACACACACACACTCAAAATGCTAGTACTGCAAACAGTCATGTCAGTTACTCTCAAACATTTTGCTCCACCACTTGTCAGTCCACCATGATAATGAGAGTCACTCACACAACAACAATAGCAGCAGCAGCAGCAGCAACAACAACAACAACCTCAAGACACTGATTCAAGATATAAATGCATGTTTATTTGAAACAAAGAACAGATTCATAATTCTCTTTGTTTTCACGGTGTGTACAATGTCTCTTGTTCCGTTTCCTCTCTCTCTCTCTATCTCCCTCTCTGACAAAGACAATAAATTATACAACAAACCCAACACACAAACAAATGCAACAGATATATACATATATATATATATATAACCCAACTAAACAAAGTTGAAGACAAAACAATGTGACAAACACAGACCACTGATGATGTTCATCATTATCATCATGTCTTGGTCTTGTTCTGTTTCTTCTTTTGGCCACACATCAGCTGTACTCGTACCAAGCATTCTTAAGAGTATACCATCATCACCCATCTTTAGCCTTTGAATAAATCCGCCACAAAAAACCAACAAAGTTACTAAGCATTGTTTTGTAGAAAATTGGAAGTAATATATTATGATAACACCAACAAAATCAAAGACTAAAAAAAGTGTTACAACAAAAGACCTGATATTATCACTAGCACACATACATATACACATACACACATAAATAAGTGCCCTCTCCCCTCCCCATGCCATCATCTAATATCACTCTGAGTGAACAGACGTAAAATCGAAGCAACAACAACAACAACAACCAACCACACACACACACACACCACACACACACACACACACACACACACACAGTAAAGGTTACTGAAGTACGAAATATCCACATTAAATAACATGAGCATGTTTCAAGTCCCATTTATTAAATTAGATACACGACGATGACAACTAATGAATAAATGAATAAATAAGATGTGCTTGATGTCAAACATGACAAAATGAGCGACACATAGAAGTCTAAGAAATATATCAGCATAATCATTTCTACAGGTATTTGGACACATACAGGTAACCCCTCAAGCCATCAGGATCTGTGCTAAAGTAACTGCAGGCTGTACGCTAAAGCAAACAGCACGTGCACACACACACGCACACGCACGCACAACCACAACACACAACACACACACACACACACACAGAGTCAAATTTAGCTTTCAAACTTTTTTTGGCTTATATCAAAAGGCACTTGGAGAATCAGGCCATGGCTGACCAAAGAAAACAAAAGAAAGGCCCAAAAAATGGTCCAAACTGACGACTGCCTGTCACACACACGCACACAAACTTAGCAAACATCTCATCCCTTTTATTCGTTCGTGTTCAAGAGAGAGAGAGAGAGAGAGAGAGAGAGAGAGAGAGAGAGAGAGAGAGAGAGAGAGAGAGGAGAGAGAGAGAGAGAGAGAGAGGGAGAGAGATTTTTTATTGTATTTTATTTATTTTATTCTTTTATTTCGAGGATGATGGAATAAGCACATGCGCTTTTTTTCATCCAGTCCCCTAAGATTTTTCCCTCTTGTTTCATCTCATATCTGTCCCTTCCTTTAAAAGCCAAAATTCCATCACCCTGCTGAAATGTACAACATGTGTGTGTGTGTGTGTGTGTGTGTGTGTGTGTGTGTGTGTGTGCGTGTGTGTGTGTACATTTGAATTTGTTAGAATATTGTTAATCATTGTTGGTTGCTTGTGTGAGAGCGTATTGAATGGAAGCGCTCTGATTTGTAATTGCAAGATATAGCGCTCTATAAATTCCATATATTATTATTATTATTATTATTATTATTATTGTGTATGCAGTTAGGTCAACTTTGTCATCCGTTCCCACCGGCACACAATGGCCTACTCTTCTGAAAAGCGGAACGGGTTTTAACGTGTGCGCAAGATGTTCTGCGTGCGTTCGCACACGGGACCTCGGCTTATAGTCTCATCCGAAGGACTTTTGGGGAGAGTGGAGTCAGCACTGACGTCAATTCCAGAGGAAAAATCCTCTTGAACGAGAATCGAGCCCGCGTCAGCAGATCACGAATACATCACTCTAACCACCAGGCTATCCCGTCCCCCGATTCGGGAAGAGAGAGAGCGAGAGAGAGAGAGAGAGGAGAGGAGAGAGAGAGAGAGAGAGAGAGAGAGAGAGAGTAGAGAGAGAGAGGAGAGAGAGAGAAAGTTAGTATGTAGGTGCACGCGCCTGTGTGTGTGTGTGTGTGTTGTGTGTGTTGTGTGTGTGTGTGTGTGTGTGTGTGTGTGTGTGTGTGAGTGTGTGAGAGAGAGAGAGAGAGAGAGAGAGAGAGAGAGAGAGAGAGAGGTGGGGTAGGGGATGGAAATGGAGTAGCAAAGGCCGCAGATAGTTTCATCATTCGGTTATAGACATTTCAAAATATTGGACAAAATGAAGCATGTTTCGAACAATAATGAAGTTAACATGCAAAATAGACAGGAAAAAAAATTGCTGACATGCACAAAAATGACACATCTACCACAGTAAAATTGGGACAGTAACCCCCCAAAGCAAATTCATCTGTTCAGAAAGCAAACTATGCAAACATTATTCAAGTTCTTTCGTTCTTTTTTTCAAAACCCAAAAAACCACCCAACCAAACAACAAGGGTTTATACAAACATAGACAATTGTTTCCTTTTTTTTCTCTCTCCAGTAAAACCTGTCTGCAAATTGCGTATATAAAACTGAATGACATACACCAAAAAATTAACATGGACAGCATTCAAAAGTCACAAATGTCATAAACAAGCGAGAGAGAGAGAGAGAGAGAGAGAGAGAGAGAGAGAGAGAGAGAGAGAGAGAGAGAGATGGAAGGAAACCACTATTTCATGTGGCTTGCATTAAGTTTTCTCATATAATTATATTCGTGGCCACGATGCCAAACACTGATAAAACTAATCAGACAGTTAATCAGTTCAAACCACTAATCAGACAGTTCAGATAGCCAATCAGACAGCTAAACATACAGCTAATAAGGCAGTTTAGGTCTTTAATCAGGCAGTCCAGTTCGCTAATCAGTTCAGACAGCTAATCATACAGCTAATAAGGCAGTTTAGGTCTTTAATCAGGCAGTCCAGCTCACTAATCAGTTCAGACTGCTAATCAGACAGCTAATAAGGCAGTTTAGGTCTTTAATCAGGCAGTCCAGTTCACTAATCAGTTCAGACTGCTAATCAGACAGCTAATAAGGCAGCTTCGGTCTTTAATCAGGCAGTCCAGTTCACTAATCAGTTCAGACTGCTAATCAGACAGCTTAGGTCTTTAATCAGGCAGTCCAGTTCACTAATCAGTTCAGACTGCTAATCAGACAGTTGAGTTCTCTAATAAGGCAGCTTAGGTCTCTCTCTAATCAGGCAGTCCGGACCACTAATCAGTGCAGGACCGCTAATCAGACAGTTCAGACTTGGAGCTGGAGCTGATGATGTCGCCACTCAGGTCCACTTTAGTGCTGTGGTTGCCCACTTCAGCTCTGGCCTCTTCGAACAGCTGGTCCACGTGTTCCTTAGGGGTGCAGCCCTCCCGAAAGTAGGAGATCACTCCTGGAAACAAAGTACACGAACAGTTGGGGAAACAAGTATGTCACGCCGAAGTTGGTCGGTTGCGCTGGGCCTGACTTGCCAGGCGCTTAAGGGCAGCGCAATGCGTTTTTGTTCATATGACAGACAATAATTATAGTTGCTGTCTTACCGTTCGACGACGACGACGACGGAGAAGAAGAAGAAGAAGAAGAAGAGAAAGAAGAAGAAGAAGAAAGCATGTATGATGTGTAGAAGAAGAAGAAGAAGAAGAAGAAGAAGAAAGCATGTATGATGTGTACACAAGTCACTCATTGAATTTTTCCACAAGAACTAGAGGCAAGTAAATTCCATATAATGCTGTCGATGATTATTACTACTTACCTTTCGCAAATCGGTAAGAATGATTGAAATTCCAGTGTTGCTCCTATTCTTTTTTAATATCTATTCATAATAAAAAGCAATAATCATGAATATTTTATGTAATCGATTACTTTCATCTTCGACTTTGACAGTCAGCTTTGCCATTTGTTTTCGAGGTGCGTGTGTGTGTGAGCACGTGCATGTATGTATGTGTTTCTATATCTGTTTATAGTACATACCTGAGCAAGGCTTGCTTGCAAAAATGTGGGCATACTTCTTGTGACTTGCATCAAGGTATTCATATCTACATGCATGCATGCAAGCAAGAACGCACACGTTTAGGTGCTTGTCTTAACACGCATCCAGGTTTAAATGCATGCATGATTATAATTATTAACTTGTTCAGATACGCTGTGCGCACGCACAAAACTGCATTCGAAGTAACTTTGGATTTCTGTTCTCTTTTCGTCCCTCATCTAGAGCTCTTGAGGTTCACCGATGCTGATGTTTAGCGTATGCGACCGTTTTTGTCCACCGTGAAGGTAGCCACATTTCGACTGCGGGGATGAACAACGACTTTGAAAGTTGAGGCAGTCAGTAAGGGGCTAAGTTAGGCATTCCTCACCTTGATCAATTCTGGTGCAGTCCACGACAGTGGAGGCCTGTGTTTCGTGGGAGTCCCCAGCACACACCACTGCGTCTAGCTTGTCGCCTGTGAACATAACGTAGAACATAGGTCGTTTTTGTTAAGAGGATGTTTTTGTTGGTATACTTGCTTATGTTTGCAATTATGCTCTCTGTCTGTGTCTGTCTGTCTGTGTCTCTCTCTGTCCCTGCCTGTGTGTGTGTGTCTGTCTGTGTCTCTCTCTGTCTCATCACATTAAAGCGGCAACCATGAACACACACACACAACACACAGAAGATCACCTTTGTTTGTAATCTTTTGCTTTTATCTTCTCTCCACTTTTAACATCATTCACTTCTTTGCTTACTCCATTACCCAATACTGTATCCCAAGAAGTTCTTCTCAGTCTTTCGCATATAAAACAAAACTCTACCTTTCTCCTGACTCCTTCCAAATACCATAACCTATACTAATACTATAACCTGAGAAGTTCATCTTTTGTCTTTCTCGCACCAAGCCCCCCCCTCCCCCCCCCCCCCCCCCCCCCTTAACCTTTCCTCTCATTCCTTCCAAATGTCACCCAATATTATTATCTCAATAAACTTTTTCACTCCTAAAACCTCTTTCTCTCCTAAAACACAACCCTCAATCCCTCTTCTCATCCAAATCCTACCCACCCACCCAACCCCAAATTTTTCTTCCCTCACTTCCCTCCCTCCCTCTCCCCCTGATCTCACCCCTCCCCACACACTGACCCAGAGACTGGATGACCATGGAGTGGTGGGTGGAGTCAGGCCCCCCACTGGGGTTGGCGGAGGTCAAGGCCACGGGGCCGTGTCTGCTGACGATGTAGCACAGCACAGAGCTGTCCGGAACGCGGATGCAGATGCTGTCCTTGGTGCCCACGAAGTCCACAGCCTCCTCCAGACCCAGACCCTTCAGCCACGACCCTTTGGGCACCACGCAGCTGATGCCTGTGGGCACACAGAGAGATTTATTTATGTATTTATTTATTTATTTTATTTATTCTTTTATTTAATTTATTTATTCTTTTATATCGAGGATAATGGAATAAGCACTCATGTGCTTTTTTTTACATCCAGTCCCCGTGTGTATGCGGTTTTGTAAATTTTTTCATCTGTTTCCACCGGCACACAATGGCCTACTCTTCCGGAAAAGCGGAACAGGATTTAACGTGTGCGCAAGATGTTCTGCATGCGTTCGAACACGGGGCCTCGGTTTATAGCCTCATCCGAAGGACTCCGAAGAGAGAGAGAGAGAGAGAGAGAGAGAGAGAGAGAGAGAGAGAGAGGAGAGAGAGAGAGAGAGAGAGAGAGAGCTAGGAGAGAGAGAGAGAGAGAGAGAGAGAGAGAGAGAGAGAGAGAGAGAGAGAGAGAGAGAGAGAGAGAGTGTGTGTGTAGGGTGAATGAGGAGAAAAGGCGTGTTTCTTGGGTGTCGATGGTGTGAAGACATACGGTTTATTTTACCTGCGGTTTCGCTGGTTTTAGCTGTAGGTGTACGAGCGACTTTTGGCCTCGGTATTGAGAAGGAGGAGGAGGAGGAACAGGAGAAGGAGGAGAAGAAGATGAGGAGGAGGAGAAGAAGAATTGCGAAGAAGAATTGCAAACAAGAAGAAGAATATGATGATGATGAAGATGATGATGATGGTGATGATGATGATGATGATGAATGATATTGATGATGATGATGATGAAGAAGAAGAAGAAGAAGAAGAAGGACAAAAATAAAACAACCAAAAACAC
>CM054140.1:31813892-31831392 GCA_028751875.1 Rapana venosa
AAAAACTATATTCAACCAGTTCAAGGAATTCTTTGAAGACAGTATCCCCCCCACCACAACTCTATAACGGATCTAGAGAAAATACTGGAACAAGACAACAAACACTAAGGCGCACCAAGAAGTTCTCAACACAGTCTCGTCCCACCCCCCCGCCACAAATTGCTTAACTCCACGACGCTAGGTATACCATGACACGTACACCTCAACCACATGGGATCACCAACCACCCAAAACTCACCGGCAGCATCCAAAGAGCCTCTCCAAGGCCTGGGTCATCGTGACCTCGTTGATGAGCTCCCTGCCCAGCCAAATGATGGGCTTCTCGGCGATGGAGTTGAGGAGGTGAGCCATGGCCACGTACAGCGTCAGGAAGACCAGCAGGATGGCCGGGATGCTGGCACTGAAGCCGTGAGCCAAGAGCGGGATGTGGTCCACGGCCAGGATGGCCACCAGCACGAAGTACAAGTTGTAGAAGAACACCATCTGCATGGACGGAGAGAGACAGAGAGAACGTTCTTGTTGTTGTACTGAAGGATGTGAGTTTCGAAGGGTTTCTTTTTTAAAAAGAAAGAAGAGAATGGGCGTAATAAATAGCAATCTTCGTCATGTTTTATATATATATATATATATATATATATATATATATATATATATATATATATATATATATATGTGGGTCGCGCCTGGGCTTTACACAGTTCTTGATTAACATTGACGCTGGGGCAACAGCAAAGTGAGGCTATATGACCAGTGCTTTCCATCATGGAATTCACTTTATACTTAGTCTTTAGTGATCAACTATGACTCTCTGACTAGGAGGCTTGATCGCACAGTCTTATGTATGCAGCCTGGTGTTTGGCTTTGGAGAACATCTCCAACTGATGTCCTTATGCCCACTTTGCGAGATATTGGGATGTATTTGTGGCAGCATCTCCACATATAACAAACCTGCCAGTTTCCAAAACAGCAGCTGCCTCCTCTGCAGACATCAGAGAATGGACTGGCTTTGAGTGGAACGACTTGCTATGTAAAACTGAAAACTGCAAAGAGCGGAGGAAGCTGGTTGCAAAATATTCAGAGGTGCCCCCAACAGTCTCCTAGACTAGGGGATAAGTGAAGGTGAAGATAGTTATTCAAAGGTTTAGGCTAACTTTAACAAATGCAGTAAATTGGAAAAAAAAATGACTGAAAAAGGTTTAGCACACTCGAGAATACTGCTTCAAGACTGTTCTTCAGGCTATCTTTCCACCAAAAATAGGCTCTCACCCTAGAAAAGATGAGGGAGACGAAAGTGATGATCATGAGGACGATGATGATGGACCACTGGCCATAGTAGTTGACCCTCTGCACTGCAGCGATGTTGGCCCAGCCGTCCGTGAAGACCAGCAGCTGCAGCACGCCGCGTGAGGCCCAGTACAGCAAGTAGACGGCGAACTGCACGGAGTGAAAGTAGTCCCTCCGCAGGAAGGCGTAGAAAGACGCCAGCACGTGACACAGGATGCTGAAGATGAAGGTCGACATGGCTGGACGAAAATCCTGCGTGAGAGAAGGTAGGTTAGAAATGTTGATGGCAAACAACCAACCAACCAACCAATATTATTTCCTTAAATGTTTCATCTCTCAAGAGTTCTTTTGAGTATTTGTTGGCTTTCAATGTGAAGTGCGAACACGATGGGAAGATAACACCAGAGAGTGGACTGGACTTTAGTGGAACGACTTGCTACGGGAAGCTGAAATTCGCATGGAGTGAAGGATAGAAAGTGGTTGCAAATCTTCAGTGCTGCCTCTACGGTCTTCTAGACTATGGGTTAGGTGAGGTCAAGGTAAAGGTGACATATGGACAGTTTTGAAAACTGAATGTACAGCCTGCTCATTACTATTGAGCTGAATCTACTTTGTACAAATATTATAGCTTGAAAACAAGAATCAACAAACCCTGAATTCAAAATACTATAAGGTCTAGAGAAAATTCAAAATAAACACCACGGCTTGGAAGGGTGTTAAATACACTCCCACAAACGCACACACACACACACACACATACACACACACACACACACACACACACACACACACACACACACACACACACACACACACACACACACACACACACACAACCAACCAACCAAAACCACCACCACCACACAAACCAGAAACAAACCTGAAAATAACCCAGGTCATGGAAAATAAGAACAGTGGCAGGAACCACGTTGCCAAGGTAACCCATCCCCATGGGCTCTCCGTAGATGGTGTTCTTCTTCCGCTCTATCCGGCGGGCGGAGGCGCTAGTCCTGGTGGGCCTAAGGAGGGGGTCCACCATGGCGTTACCGAAGCCGGGCAGAATGTAGCGCTGACTCACCCCCTGAACAGTCCATCAGACAAGCCCGTCACAGACTTTAGCATGGGAACAGTTCTGATAGTCAGAGAGTTGTGTATGTACATCAGTTGTTTGTTTGTTTTTCTACTGAGAAAAGTGATGCAGGTATGTGTATAATGATAGGAGTTATAAGTTCTTTTGTTATAGTGTAATTTCGTTGTTGGATGAGAGTGTATGCAACATATGCACACGCGCAAGCGTGTATGTACACACATATACACATACACACACACGCATACACGCAGCACAAACAAACACACCCACACACATGCGCACACACACACACACAAACACACACACATGCACACACACACACACACACACACACACACACACACACACACACACACACACACACACACACTACTCATTTCACACCTGCATACAAGAACAGCCCAATATTTTCTATTCTAAACGTGATATGTGGTAACTTTCAGGAAGCAAGTGTGTCTTGAAATTCATGTTGGACAGTGTGCATAGCCTGAACGTTTCTGACGGAAAATGATAGATCCACATGACAGGAACTCCATACAAAGTAAATCATCATCATCTTTTCCCTTCTTTTTTCTTCTCTTCCTCCTCCTCCTTCCTCCTCGCTAACTTTCAGGGACCAAGCGTGTCTTGAAATTCAGGTTTGACAGTGTGTGCATCGCCTAAACGCCTCTGACAGAAAATGATAGTTCCATATGACAGGAACTCCACACAAAGTAAATCATTATCATCTTTTCCCTTCTTTTTTCTTCTCTTCCTTCCTTGCCTCTCGGCGACAACTTCGAGGTTAGCAATGTTTGTGTTTTTCCAACGTGACCAGCCTTCTTTGAATCATACTGTTACGGTAACCACGTTCTGACTTCAGGAAATCATTGGTGACTTTTCTTCTTTGCATACCTGTAAGAGCTTCTAATTAACCTTGGTGAATTTTTTTTACGCATGCGACCGTTTTCCTACCGTTAAAGTCGCCATACTCCCGTCTTCAAGGAACTGGGAAGCTTGCGAAGCTCACGCACCTCCCCTCCCTCCCTCCCTCCCTACCCTACCCTCCAAGCCCCAAATCTCAACAGCTTACTTACTTTGAGGGTCATGACAATAACAGCGTAGAAAGAGCTGAGGACGATGATGATCTCGAACGCGGCAGCCACACGGTGGCCCCAGAGGAAGAAGAGGCCGACGCACTCGAAGACGAGGGCCGACAGGATGGCTATCAGCACAGGGGGCATCAGGTAGTTCACCGCCGCCGCGCAGATACACAGAACCACCGAGGCCCCCATGAAACCTGCAAAAGTACCCCCGAGGGATTTGGAATTTTTTGGCCAGGAAAAAATAATTTGGGGATGTTGTGGTGATGGCGGTGTATGGTGTGTGATGGTGTGGTGGTGGATGAGGATTTATTGTGGTGTGTTGGGTGATGGTGGTGGTGGTGGTGCCAGTTGGTGAGGCGGTGAAGGTGGTGAAGGTCTGGTTGTATGGTTATGTGGTGGTGAAGAGGAGGACGGCGGTGTGTGGTGAGGTGGAAGAGGTAGGGAGGGGTGTGATGTGGTGGATGTGATAACGACGTTGGGTGTATAGTGGCGATAGTGATTGTGATGAGGGCTTTGGTGATGACGATAATAACAAAAACATGATAGTGATCATGCTGATGACAATGGGTTTCTGTTATATATTAATTTGGGGGGGCTGGCACAAGGGGACTCTGTGTGTGTGTGTGTGTGTGTGTGTGTGTGTGTGTGTGTGTGTGTGTGTGCGTGTGTGTGTGTGTGTGTGTGTGTGCGTGTGTGTGTGTGTGTGTTTGTGGCATGCGCCCGTGTGCACGTGTGTGGTATGCGTCCATATGATAAAAAGATCTTAACAGACTGCTGTCACACACACACACCACACCCACGCCACCCTCACCCCACCCCAACACACCAACCCCCCACCTACTCCCTAATCTCCCCCACTCCACCCCCCCCCCCCACCACCACCAAAAAAAACAACCCAGCCGCCTCGAGGCTCCCTCACCGAGGAGACCCGGCATGGTGCCCCTGGAGAGGTCCTGAGGGTCCATAAAGGGGGTGAGGATGTGGTTGATGCCGATGACGGTCCACAGGGAGGCGAAGACGACGAAGGCCGTGCCCGTCAGGTGATCGAACCTCCGGTAACACAGAACCCCGACACCAGCTGCAGGAACCCACCCACCACGATGAGATGAACCCCTGGATGGAGGACAGTGCAGAGAGACTGTTGGATGGATGAATGTGTAGCGAGGGGAATAAAGGGAAGGGATGGGAAGGCTGGGGTTTGTGTGGTGTGTTGTGTGTGTGTGTGTGTGTGTGTGTGTGTGTGTGTGTGTGTGTGTGTGTGTGTGTGTGTGTGTGTGTGTGTTTGTATGTGTGTTGTGATGTTTAGATTTTAGGCATCCAACTAGTTATTTCGAGAAGGAAATCGATTTTGGGGGGTACTGAATTGAGTTAGGTTGGGTTGGGTTGTGTTGGGTTGTGGTTGTGTTTAGTTGTGTGATGTTTTTGTTTGTTGTCTGTGTTGTGTCGTATTGTAGTGTGTTGTGTTGAGGTTTGGTTTGATGAGTTGCCTGTGTTGTGTCATTGTGGTTTGCTGTGCTATGTTTGTATGGCCCTGGTTTACGTTGTATCGAGTTTTTAAAATAAAAAAAAGATGTTGAGTTGAACGGTACTGTAGGTCCTGTACTATACTCTGCTGTACTAAACTGTGCTGTAGTGTAGTGCAATGCAGTGCAGGGAGCGTAATGTAGTGCAGTGCAGTAGAGTGAAGTAGATTGCAGTGCAGTGCAGTGCAGTGCAGTGTAGCGTAGCGTAGTGTAGTGTAGTGTAGTGTAGTGTAGTGTAGTGTAGTGTAGTGTAGTGTAGTGTAGTGTAGTGTAGTGTAGTGTAGTGTAGTGTAGTGTAGAGCAAATCAACACCTTTCATTGCATTATACCGCATGCTTCACTCTACATACCATTTGCAATTAACATTTTCAGCAAAACCGTTTAACGCTATATGGAACTAAATGATAAAGTCTGCTATTCCCTGTCAACCATTACTATTCCTAACCCTTTGTATTTTCCTGTCGACCCTTACAATTCCTAATCCTGTGTGATTTTCCCGTCAACTGACAATTCCTAATCCTGTGTATGTTTTCTGTCAACCTTGACAATTCTTCATCTTGCGTGCTTTCCCTGTCAACCACTACAACTCTGAATGCTGCGTATTTCCCTGTCAACCACTACAATTGCTCATCCAGAGGACTGACCTGCTAAGGACAGGGCGACGTTAGAGAAAGGCGGCCACAGCATGTTCTCCACCGCCACCACCAGGGCCGCCACCATGTTGGCAATCAGTCCCAGCGCTCCCGGCTCCGCGTACAAGATGGCCGCGTACTCGTCAGGAGCGGCCTCCAAAACACCGGGTAGTGGTTCTGCCATCCTGGTCTGCTAGTCTCCTTCTCTTGTTTTCGTGAAGTGTCCTTCAATCTGTAAACCACATGACCACATATGATTATGGAATAGTTGACAGGGCCAGTTCTGAGCACTAAGTTTTGTGTGTTCTAATGATAAATTTTGGACAATCTTCTTCATGTTCTCATTTTATCGGTATCAACTAATACATCCTTTTTTTTTCTTAGTTTGCTTTCAATCAATATATATATATATATATATATATATATATATAATATATAATATATATATATATACATAAACTATCAGTCAATAACATAAACATAAGAAGCTTCCAAGCTACCATTTTTGTAAGTAAGGAAGCATTCTTTTCTGGGCTACCTCTGAATTAGAAACATTTTTTTAACATTCTCAGTCAGCAAGAACATAACCCCTCCGACCACCTCTGAAAAAGTTGGGTAGTTCAATAGACACCTGGCTAGGAAGTCGTGCGTTACTCAGACCCTACTGAAAGTCGTTCTATGTCTCTGGGGTTCTCAGAGCCCAGCCAGCCTCTTACTCAGCGCTGAGTGAGCTGTGTGCTTAACGGGAAGACTGGGGACCCGCAGCCAAGTATCATCCACTTGAGGGATGCAAATTTAAAACCGTCGTTCAACGTTCCTGACCCACATATATTGCAGCAGGCAAGACCTCTAGGGTCTGACTGACGCTACAGCATGTCATGACAGAAAGCATTCAGCACGTACACCGGCCACGTAATCTCAAACACGGCTGAACCTCCACAGCATTGTCTCTACAGCATTGCCATGATCATTATCGTCGGATGATCATCATGCAATGCAATGAAGAAAAAGGCTTCAGATGCGGTCATCATGTCCTGTACGTGCTCAAGGTGACCTCAGTGTTCGTGAATTCCTATCGCTCAGCTTGTGTGCAATGGATGTCAGAATGTGCAGATTCACTGGGGACACCTGCACTGATGACTATCATCCCCGAGTAGCTACCTAGCTTCATCAGTCTAGTGGGGGACGGCATAGCCTGGTGGTTAGAGCTTTATGCATTGCGCTCGTGATCTGCTGACCCAGATTCAAATCCCGTTCAAGGAGATTTTCCCCCTGGAGTTTACATCAGTGCCGATTCCACAAACCCCAAAAGTCCTTCGGATGAGACTATAAACCGAGGTCCCGTGTGCAAACGCACGCAGAACGTCTTGTACACACGTTAAAACCTGTTTCACTTTTCAGAAGAGTAGGTCATTGTGTGCCGGTGGGAACGGAAGACAAAATTTACAAAAGCGCAGACACACGGGGACTGGATGTAAAAAAAGCACATGAAATTTAATTCCAGTATTGCCGAAATAAAAATAATAAGGAAACATAGTTCTGCTTCCAAGCTACCATTTTTGTCAGTAAGGAGGATGACCCAGTTAGAAGGCTGTAATGCATGTTTTTGTTGTTGATGTCTTTGTTGTTGATGTTTTGTTGATGTTGTTGGGCGTTCCCCGGCTTGGCGCCCTGGGGATCACAAAGAATACGCACTTCTTTTCACTCATCCCACCTGAGAATCACAGTAAGACCATAAGTATACGCTGGATTAGAAATTTGCGTGTATGACTGTTTTCAAATACCTCGCCATATAAGGCAGCTTTTGAGGGATTTTTCCCCCCTCCTTTTTGGACACCTCAAGTTGTTACGCTAAAAGCTTGTCCTGGCCAAAAGCATAACACATTTTCGTGTAGGCCTTGGCACTTATATCAATACATTGACAAACCTTTTTGTCTGGGCCAGTAATGCCTATAGTGAAGCGAAATTTCAGCTTTGCGGGGCTTCTTTGGATGGTGGTCTGACAACGGCCAATAACTAACGTAGGCTGTTATGAGTGGCTGGCATTGTGATTGCCTCAGATCAAGTCTAGGCGTGGGTTGTATGTAGTGAGATCGAGATGAGTGGCATGCATGCGAGAAACACAGGGGGACGTCACTAAAGGTGAAGAACCCTAAAAAGAACAAAAACAAGGAATAAACAGAGACAACCTTCTTTTCTTTTTTTTTCCTATTTTGTGTCCTTTTCTTTTTTTCTTTCTTTTTGGAACACAAATTGGCTGTTTTTCAATCCTGAATAATGACGCAAAAAAAAAGCCAAAACAATACAAATACAAGGAAGAAATGAAGTAAACGGGTGTGTTGTCAAACTGTGCCTATCAAACTACCACCTACGATAGTAATGATGATTGAACTTCTCACATCTCTCGGTACCGATGCTTGTCTTTTGCTTGTGATTTTTACATTGTATGATAAGAGAGTCAGGAAAGCTTTTGCTGATGTTGTTGTTGTTGTTGTTGTTGCTGATGTTACTGTTGTTATTGTTATTGCTAGTGTTGTTGTTGCTGTTGTTTGGATTCAGTATTACCTTTGACATACCTTGACACAATCCGTCTTACTTCTGACACGCATTTGAATGTACGAGAAAGTTACACCTAGCACAAGTTTAACCGTGGTTTCGACTCATTTGCAGAAAATGTTGTTTTGGATAGCAAACGAATAAGTAAAATAGACAATTAACCATCCGGGCATATATTTCCTTCCATATACTGATCTACCTACAATGCAAGCAAGTAAGCAAACAAGAGAGAGAGAGAGAGAGAGAGAGAGAGAGAGAGAGAGAGAGAGAGAGAGAGAGAGAGAGGGAGGGATGGAGGGAGGGAGGGAGAGACAAACAGACAGACAGGCAGGCAGGCAGGCAAACTGAGAGAGAGAGACAGAGACAGACAGGCAGACACACACACACACACACCGACAGATAGACAGACAGACAGGCAGGCAGACAGACAGGCAGACAGAGAGAGAGAGAGCGAGACAGAGACAGAGACAGAGAGATAGACACACACTCAGACATACACACACACACCGACAGACACACACACACTGACAGGCAGACAGACAGACACAAACAAACAGACGGGCAGACATAAAGACAGAAGGGAATGTCGAACACAAATTCTAACACACTACTAAAACTTCAACTGGATTCCCCGCTGACAACACGGGAGTTCTAATCCTCTGTTCCAACTACAAGTTGCCGCTTGGAAACAAAAATCACTGCCTTTTCCTTCCGTGATCTGAAGGAAGTGTGTGTGTGTGTGTGTGTGTGTGTGTGTGTGTGTGTGTGTGTGTGTGTGTGTGTGTGTGTGTGTGTGCATGAGGAGATGTGTTTGCTGCTTAAAATGTTTTGTGGTGACCCCTTTCACATAAGCCACTGCTCATCACTAATTGCTTAATTGCGTTACTGTTTTTGTTTGTGTGTAAATAACGTGTTTTGGAAACAGATCAGTGATAAATGTATATATTTTTTGGCATTGACAGAAATAAAAAGCAAACCTACAATGAATATGGCCAAACATTTAATGTAATGGTAATGTACCTGTGTTTTTATGCTCAGGAGTATCTACGCGACAGGGATGATATGTTCTTGGGATGTTTTTTTAAATTATTCATATCTATTGACTACATGGCTGATCAAACAAGACATATAGATATATCAGTATTTGGTCTGTTGTGCATAACTGCAAATCAAAGTAGACACCAAATCTGAGAAGGAATATTCGATTAAAATATTGAGAAAACCGTTATGAAAAGGATCTGACAGAAATTGCACTGAAATATAAATGTTACTTGTACCCTGAAAATGGGGGAAAATCAGAAAAATTGTGTTCATATTTTTAAAAGGCAATTCATAATTGATATGTGTTCTCTCTCTCCCAGAAGAGAGAGAGAGAGAGAGAGAGAGAGAGAGAGAGAGAGAGAGAGAGAGAGAGAGAGAGCATTTTAAAAAGAGATTTGTACAATAAATTCAAAGTAATAATACGTAGTCCTACTACTCACCAGAGCAGTATGTCCAACACAGTTCCTCAAACAAAAAACACAATGTATATATACCACTGGTAAACACTGAGCACTGAAATGTCCTAATGTCAAAGATTGTTTGGCCCTTAAATAGAGACTCCTTTTGTTGTCACTTAATAGGTCCTCCATAGCTGACAAATCACATTCCTCAACAGCATCAGAATCAATCAAGCACTACTACACCTTTTTTGCCACAATACCAAATTCTCACATCTCTCTTATTATGATTTTGTAATGGGTTTAGTCATCAAGATGGATACTGTGCACCAAATGCACGTACAGACGACGAATCCCATAGTATCAGGGTGTTGGTTTTTTTTAACGAGGGCCTAACTTGAATGAATTTGTGTAAGAACATGCTTCACCCCTAACATTGTTTCTAAGCTTCTTGAGACACCGAATTGAATTCCTTCAGTGAAAGTTATTTCGGTTTCAAAATTGTTCAAGTCAATAGGCAAAGACAGGCCTTTTTTCTTTACTAAAAAAATCAAATGTTCCTACTGATTTTACGATGTAAGCTTACCTTGATTTTCATTTGCACAGGACACAAAATGGGCACATAAGCGATGCACGAAAAATGCGGTTTCGAATCGATGTCTTGAAACTGTGTGTTTTAGACCTAAATGCCGTTACAATTTTACCCACACTCCCCATTGACACACAAACATAGTTTTTGAATCCATTTCATCAGGAAGAGGAGGG
Organism: Rapana venosa; assembly: GCA_028751875.1. Classification (NCBI taxonomy): domain Eukaryota; kingdom Metazoa; phylum Mollusca; class Gastropoda; order Neogastropoda; family Muricidae; genus Rapana; species Rapana venosa. The sequence continues at coordinate 31,824,267 of CM054140.1, forward strand.
TAAAGTAGAGTGGAGAGAGAGAGAGAGGGGCGTGCCACGCGTCAGTGAGATAAGGGGCACGTGACCCAGCCTAGCTCTGGCGACACGAAGATGGCTCGAGCCCTTGTGCTTTTCCGGGAGTAAACCGCGTGCATTAGACTGGATGACCGCATGGCCGGCATCTGGCGAACAATAACAGATGCAGCTGACAGTGGCTACAATCGTGACGATTTCACAGATGTCGATACCAAACTCTTTCAACATCAACCAAAAGTCAACCAGGAAATATGATTTTTTTTTTCAAGCGAAGTTCGCCGATCCTTAAAAGAAGACCTACATACCATCTTCAATGCAATCGAAGCCTTTGTTCTCGAAAACAGCAACTTGTTTTGGGCACATAACACAAATAATTTGAAGCCAGGTTATGACAAAACAAATTTTGTTGAAACGCACTCGGCCAGACATTGCAGATCCGTGTAAACTTCTTCCGGGTCAAAAAGTGATTATGGGGTCGTACCCGTGATGCTCTAGCTATCTGCAGAGTACCCGTTCGTTTTTAGATCTAAAAAAAAATCAGTATATGGATGTTTCCAGCCTTTTTGTGTTATCTTTATATATTTGTATCATTTGTTTCGATAAAAGGAACGAAAATTTACATGCAGACAACTCATATATATATATATATATATATGTGTGTGTGTGTGTGTGTGTGTGTGTGTGTGATAACAATGCATCAGTTATATTGCATTTATTTCACTCCTGATAAACACCTTATTGTCGGCTGAGTTATAGTTGTATGAACGAAATGCATAATGCTCCCTCTCCCTCTCTCTCTCTCTCTCTCTCTCTCTGTGAGACTATCAAATCAAATTCTTTAATTTCTAGGATAATGATTAAGCACTGACGTGCTTTTTCTTCTTTTTTTTCACATCCAACCCCCGCCTTTATCAAGGGTTATTTCTTATTTTTTAAAATGCAAAAAGGAAAATAAACATATGAAAACTGCTTTTAAAGAAAACAACCAACCAAACAAAGCCAACCAAATAAACAAACCACATAAAATCATACAGGAGTGAGAAAGTTTTATTGAGGGTAACTGGATCAACCAGAGGCTTTTTATTTTACACCAGCCTATCATGGGAAAAGGTAAAACAACCATAAATAAATTAATGAATTAATAAACGAGCCAATGAGGGACACAGACAGGCAGAGAGGGAGGGTGGGGTGGCACACAGAAAGAGAGGGAGAGAGAGAGAGAGAGAGAGAGATGTGCACAAAGAGAGAGGGATGCACAGGTAGAGAGTTAGAGACAGAGATAGACAGAGAAGCCAAACGGTACACACACACACACACACACACGCACGCACATTGCACCAAACGATATACACAAAGTGCATACCAACCCTCTATGAAGGTTTAGTTACGTCAACATCAACATACCCAGCATGCACAAAATAACCACGGTAGAGACATCAGCAAAAAGCGGGACGTGTCAAGCAGGGGAGGCAACTGAAGGAATGCACGCATACATATACACAGAGACAACACGCAACTGCTTTCATCATCCTCAATGTCTTGCCTCAACGCTGAGGCAGCCGACTCGACTAGACGACTGGGCCACTCAATTCATTGCGAACATTATTTGTAGGGGCGCCGCCAAAGCGGCTTATCTTTACCGACTTGTGTTTTCGTGTGAAACAGTTGTCATTAGACGACTGCCGGTAAGCTCCCTTCTAGGTTCTTTTGCAACAGTTACACTAAGAAGATCGATTCGGTCTGTGACATAGAGTTTAGTGTATGTTAGTGTGTGTTTGTGTGTTTGAGTGTTAATGTGTGTGTGGTTTTTGTTGTGTTTTTCATTTGCGTGGGTTTTGAATTTTATTTTTATTCTTGATTTCAAAATTGTTGTGTTGCTGCTTTTGGTTTTAGGTGTCTGGTAAGATGAAAATAAGATTTAATTCTGTTTTGTTTAAACATTGATTGAATTAGATTTAGCTGTGGTTTCTGCTTTCTTACAGTTTTGATAATTATTCAAGTTTCTGCGTAGGTTTTCAGCAGTGATTGCGATCCCAGTTAGAATATGTAATATTTTATATTTCTTCTTCTTCTTCTTCTTCTTCTTCTTCTAATGATGATGATGATTAATGATGACGATGATGATGATGATGATGATTATTATTATTATTAACGTTTTTTTGAGCAGATGTAAGACTCGAAGCTTTCGTTTAATTTAAAGGACACGTGAAATCTCTTATAGCTGTAACTTTTTTTTCACGTTAGTGTGTACAGTTTTATGTAGCGCTTGTGATTACAGTCAAATGCAGAATATGAAAGGTTTATTATCATTATTATATTATTTATGGTACAATTTTCATCATTATCATCACTGTTATTATCATTACCCACATACTGTTGAGTATATGCAAGATGATAAGTCTTGGTTGTTGTGTTTTTTTTTTTTTACATAGGACATGTGAAGTATTGAGCAAAACAACCCTGTGTGTGTGTGTGTGTGTGTGTGTGTGTGTGTGCTCGCGCGCACACAAAATGTGAATATCCCCCTCACACACACACACACACACACACACACAAACACACACACACACACACACACACACACACACACACACACACACACACACACACATATGAATTTCCATCACTCACATACAAATAATAGTTTTAAAAACTGCCTTCTTTGCAAACAGTCGACTTCAAAATGGCGGTACTGATTAAACGGTCGTCTGCCACACTGGCCTGCCTGTACACACACTTCATCCTGCTGGTCATCCTGTGTGTGTTCAACTTCACCGTGGTCACCAACACACTGCCCGTCAACACAGGATACGGCATCGCCCTCATCTTCTTCTCTGTCACCGCTGCAATTCTGGGTAAGTAATAATAATAATAATAATGTACGGAATTTATATAGCGCTGAATCTTGTAAAGCAACAAATCAAAGCGCTCAGATTTTTTTTTTAACGAGGATAATGGAATAAGCACGCATGTGCTTTTTTTCTTTTTTTACATCCAGTCCACGTGTGTATGCGGTTTTGTAAATATTGTCATCTGTTCCCACCGGCACACAATGGCCTACTCTTTCGAAAAGCGGAACAGGATTTAACGTGTGCGCAAGATGCTCTGCATGCGTTCGCACACGGGGCCTCGGTTTATAGTCTCATCCGAAGGACTTAAGTGACAGAGTGAGCTGATTATAACAGATACTGCACTTCGATCTTAGCTGAAAGACTGAGAAGCGATGGGTAAGTGATAGATGGTTTCGTTAATTGATATGTCTGCATGAATCATTATGATCAATCCCCCAAGTCGGTCTGTGGCTACCTTTAATGGTGGCTAAAAACGGTGGCATATGCAAAATCTCACCATTGAATGGTGAACCTCGGAGCTCTAGCCGAGAAACGAGAAAAAAATCATATGATCATAAGAAAAATTTAAAAGAATGGAGAAGAGAAAAAACCCTGTGTTTATGTACCATGTTGCACCATGTGAATATCTCGAAGTCCATTTTATTATTTTTTTTACATCTTTAAAAATATAAATTTGCAACCTGAACTAGTATACAGAAATATTTCATGCTTATGTCGAAAATAAGTTTTCTGAACCAAGTTAATCTTTTGAAATGTTTCATTTCCATATCTGCAGAAAAAGGTGAGCGTATCTGGTTTCTGTTGTTGTTGATGCTGGTTTTTAAAGTGAGAGATATGCTTATTGATTATTATGTTATAAAACGTGAAAAGATGAATGTATGGCTTAATGAATATTGATGTAGATTATGCAGACTCTCTTTCTGTCTGTCTGTCTGTCTGCCTTTCTCTCTCTCTCTCTCTCTCTCTCTCTCCTCTCTCTCTCTCTCTCTCTCTCTCTCTCTCTCTCTCTCTCTCTCTCTCTCTCTCTCTCTCTCTCTCTCTCTCTCTGTGTCTGTGTGTACGCGGGCGCACGCTTGCTTCCTTGTGTGCACTCTGTAGCAACTACTACCCCCCCCCCCCTAAAAACCCCCCACTAGAACTAAACAAAAACAACAACCAAGACAAAACACTGATCAAAGAACCTGTCACTGCACTGCACTGTGCTGTACTGTACTCCACTGTTCTCCATCAGGCATCACTGCCCAGGATGCTGAGGAGAGCTTGCTGAGGTCGCTGCTGCTGTGTGTCAGCGTGCTGTGGACCTCTGTGGGCATCTACCACGTGGTGGAGAGCGTGCACCCCACGGGGACCACTGACGAACAGGCGCTGTGGGCAGGGTACGGCACCTTCCTCCTCATCTTCCTCTTCTTCATCTTCGGCTCCCTCCATCACCGCTCACACTTCACCGCCGTCCTCTCACTGGGTTGGTGTTCAATGTCGAGGTGGTTTTGTTTTGTGTTTGTGTGTGTGTGTGTGTGTGTGTGTGTGTGTGTGTGTGTGTGTGTGTGTGTGTGTGTGTGTGGTGTTGTTTTGGGTTTTGTTGTTGTTGTTGTTTGTTTGGTGGTGTTGTTGGGGTTTTTTTGGGGGGGATTTTTTGTTTGGTTGGTTGGCTGTTTTTGTTTTTGATGATGAGGTTTTCTCTTTTGTTTCTGTGGCTGGAATTTGTTGGTGTTGTTGGTGGTGGTTTGAGGTTTGTTATTGTAGTTGTTTTTTTGTTTGTTGTTCGGTTTTTATGTTTCTATTTTTGGGGGGAGGGGAGTGTTCTTGGAAAATGCTGTCAGTTTTAAACTTAGTTTTTCTTTTGGAAAAGCTGTATGCATATAAAATATGTTTCTAATAATTCCGAGTTTTTGGTCTTGTTTAAGATGAATGTTATATTTCATTGCTCAGCATTGCTCTTTTTTATATTAACCTAGCGTACATGTCCCAAAATATTTCCAAAGACGGGTGCTCTTCGTCTACTCTTTGATGAACAAATGTTGGGAGCGAGGGAGGGGGGGGGAGAAGGGGTAGTTCAAACCAGCATCAACACTGACACCACAAGCCCAAAGGCGAGTTTATAAAAGCCAGAAATTATTGTAGACATAATTTTTCGATATATTATTATTACTATTATTATTATTATTATTATTATCATCATCATCATCATCATCATCATCATTATTATTATTATTATTATGTGCCATTTAATCAAAGCGTGGGATCTTATTAATGGCTTACTTCAAACGCGTCACTGCTTGTTCGATAACAACCCCTCTAAGGGAATTGTTAAGGGAAAAATTAGGGTAGTATTTGAAGGTACGTGCGTGCGTGCGCGCATGTGTTTATGCTTACTTATTTATCTATCTGCGTACCTTTCTGTATTGATTCCTGTGTTTATCTCTAGTAGCTTTATCTCCTTCTCACCTGCGTGTACCCAGGTTACTTTCTGGCCTGCATTTTCGAGATCAGCTCTCTGTGGCGGCCCCTGAGGACCAGCGTGGGGGCCTACTACCTGCTGATGGCGGCTCTGGTGCTCTACATGGTGGCCTCCATCCTGCTCCGCAAGTTCCGCCAAGGAGAGCCGGCCATAGACTCCACCATCCGTGCGTAAGTACTGTACTGGCTGTTTATGTTGATCACTGGTCTTGGGGGGGTGGGGGGGGGGAGGTATGGGTGTGTGTGTGTTGTGTTGTGTGAATGTGTGTGTGTGTGTGTGTGTGTGTGTGTGTGTGTGTGTGTGTATGTGTGTGTGTGTGTGTGTGGTGTTCTAACCCTAACCCTAACCATCCATAGACTCCACCATCCGTGCGTAAGTACTGTACTGGCTGTTTATGTTGATCACTGGTCTTGGGATTTTCTGTTTTCATCAATCACCATTCCTCATGACAAATTTTCCTCACTTTTTATTCCTTATACAGTATTGCCTTTGACCATATTATACCTAACAACATAATTCATCATGACCTTCTTCCCAATAACCTTGTTTCCCATGACCTCATTCCTCATGACCTTACTTCCAAACACCCCCACCCTTTACTCTTTCCTCCACGATCTCATCATTACTTTCCCAATACCTCATTCCACACAACAACAACATCATCCCCCATACCCTCTCCCCAACCCCACCCTCACAGCCATCACTCCTCCACAACCCCACACCCACCCTCACCTAATAACTCCTCGCTGTTTATGACCCCCCCAAAACCAACCCCAACAACAGGGAGGTGTCCAAAGACTACCTGCCTCTAGGCCACGCCATGAACACGCTGGCCTTCGCTCTCTTCGCCGCCCACGTGACGGGCATCACCACCTCCCAGGCCCAGATGTTCATGTGGTCCCTGACGGCAGGCGCCTACCAGCTGACGGCCGGGGTGCTGGCCGTGCGTCGCTCCGACGTCTACAACGGCTTCTTCTTCTGCATCTACTCCCTGCTCTGGCTGGTCAACGGCTACAACCACTGCCTGCAGTACGTCACCGGGGTTCACGTGCCCAACCAGGTGGCCGTGATCGTCATCTTCTTCGTCATCTTCTTCCTGATGGCCCTGGCGTCCCTCTTCAGGGAAATGTACCAGATCCTGCAGAACCTCATCATGTGCGTTCTGGTCGTGTCCACTTACGTGTCTGAGGGTGAGTTGAAGAGGGGTGGGTGGTGCGGGTGGAAAGTGGAGTTTGGTTGGTTGTTGGTGGTTGGTTTGTGTTGGGTTTTTTAAATTTTTATTAAAGGTTTGTTTTATTGCTTGAGAAAGTAGTTAAGGAAGAAGAAGAGGAGACGGAGAAGGGAGAGAAGGAGGATGGGGGAGGAGGAGAAGAGAGAGATAGAGAGAGGGAGCGAGAGAGGGAGATAGATATTCACATTTTGGTAGTAAATAGTGTCAGTCTACAATAAAAAGTAAGCCTACGTTTTTGCTTGTATATATGTCCTAGAAACCAAGTACTGGAAGGAAAAGAAAGCTTTTAAGGGTGGTTGGCAGTAGAGGCTGTAAGAATGTATCCATGGGTGCGTGCTTACTTGCGTGTGTGCGTGCGTGCATACGGGTGTATATCTAGGCACAGGTGGATATGTGTGTGTGTGTGTGTGTGTGTGTGTGTGTGTGTGTGTGTGTGTGTGTGTGTGTGTGTGTGTGTGTGTGTGCATATGTAAATAAATACGATAAGATGTGTGTAGATTGTGTCGTTGTTATTTTACTCCATCACAATGAGACTTTAAAAAACACACATACAGAGAACTTTATGCCAAA
>CM054140.1:31836392-31853892 GCA_028751875.1 Rapana venosa
TCACCGACACGATTCGTAAAGGTGAATTGCAGGCATCTTTGACGAGCGTCCATGAGATCTTCTGTGTACATCTGTGTACAGGAAGGCATGGCAACAAGGCAGAAGCAAGTCTGCACAGACACTAACCTGGAAGATATGCCTTGTAAACATGACCATGCTTCATCAAACTTTCAACACAAGACAACCCACGACTTTACCTCAGACTCTTTAGACTATGTGCCTTTCGCCTTTACTTTCAATAATTTTGTTTTCAAGACTCCGGCCGTTTGGTTTTGTTTGTATTAAACTCCCAGAAGAGCTATCCGAATTTAGGAACTGTCTCGGTGATTACACTTATCCTAATCATAACTGTACACCCCTCCCACCTCCTACCAACCCAACCCCCACCTCCCCCTCTCTTACAGGTGAGTGGCTAGATAACCTGGGCATCGGCGAAGCGAACCCGCTGGTGGGTCGCCCTGACAGCATTGCCGTGCGCATGCCCGACAACTGCGTCACTTCCTACCTGGTGGACCAGACTGGGCCCATTGCCGTCACTTCCGCTAACCCCACTGGGGAGGCAGACACCACTCACCACCTGCAGGTTCTGGCCAAACTGGGCCTGGACAATGTGAGTCTGGCTGTTTGGATGCATGGATGGATGTGTGCGTGGGTGGATGGGATGATGGGTAGATGGATGGGTTGGTGGGTGGATGGATAGGTGGAAGGGTGGATGTGTGGGTAGATGGTTGGTTCATACATCCGTTTCCCACCGGCACACAATGGCCCACTCTTCCGAAAAAAGCAGAACAGGTTGTTTTTTTTCCCAAAACGATACAGGTGGACGGCATCCTGTGCTCGGGTCCTTCCCCTGAGAACATGGCCTCCACCGTGGTGGACACTCGCCAGATGTCTAAGGGCGTCCTCAACTTCTTCCGCATCGGCGTGGTGCCCCGTGCCCGTGTGGAGGGCATCTTCGAGGCCGTCCGGCTCCGCTTCAACGAGAAAGGCTCCACCCTGCCCCCCTCTGTTGGTCAGATCACCTCGCCGGGAGGGGTGGTGAGTTGCTGTTGTTCTTGATGGGGGTGTTGTGGTGGGGTGGGGGTGGAGGGAGAGGAGGAAAAGGTGGGTGGGAAAGAGAGAGAGGTAGGAGGAAGTAAAGGGGAGGTGTGGAGAAATGGGTTGGGGTAGGTAAGTTGGGCGGGAGGGGGGGGGGTGTGTGTTGAGGCGGGTGGGGGTGGGGGAGGGGGTGTAGGTGTGTGTGTGTGTGTGTGTGTGTGTGTGTGTGTTTATCAATTTGAGTAAGTAAGAATAGCGCGCACACGCGCACACACTTATATACTTTTGCGTTGATTTAACTATCAAATGCTTTGAAATTCTACCTTTGCATATATAAAAATTATATATATATGTATATGTATGTGTGTGTGTGTGTGTGTGTGTGTGTTCTGTGTCTGTGTCTGTCTGTGTGTGTGTGTATTTCCTTATTGAAAATTCACTTTTCCTTAAATCCATAACGAACATACCCACGGACATAGCACCTGTGTTTTAAAAAATAAGAAAAGCAGATCAAAGTAATTTTTAACTGTGTAAACACCCACGTGAGTCACGTATATATAAAAAAGAGACACAGATATAGGTAAACCCATGAGGCGGGAGGGTGCTCCTCTCCCCCCCCCCCCCCCCCCCCCCCCCCCCCCCCCTCACTCCACTAATACTTCATCTGGGCTAAGTCATGGAAAAGTTAAGTCAGGTTTTTTTTCTTTTCTTATGTCCTTGTTTGTTGTTTGGTTGGTTCTTTCTTTTGTGTTCCTTTTGTTCGTGTGTTTGTTTAGTTGTTTGTCATAATCATTGGAGACCTCAGGGCTCAAACATAGCAGTGAAGACAAGAACGGTAACTGAGGCCGAAACAATATCTTTCTTTTTTTCTGGTTCACCCTACATCTTACTCATGTAAGCTTCTTTGTTTTACATTCAATCACTCGTGATCGGGGACGGGACAGCTCAGTGATCTGAGGACTCACTTTCACCCAGCCAATGTTAAGCAGCATTGAGCCTGGTTACAACTTGGATGGGTGACCGTTTGTGCGCCTTGGCTGCAGTACAGTCCCCCAGTTCACCCAGCTGTAAATGGGTACCTGCCCTCTTAAGGGTCAGGGAAAGTAAAGCAGCGAGGGAGAGAGATGGGTGCCGCCCTCAATATACTGGCCCCGTGAGAAGTTGAGGTCTCTGATGCCTCGCTCCTCTACAGCCACATAGGTTACGAGACACATTTACCTTTACCTTTTTACTCGTAATCACACCTTCCTTAGACACCCCCCCCCCCCCCCCCCCCATCTAACCACTCATAAGCATCTCTTTCACTGTCGACAGAACAACGAAGGCTTTATCCGCGACAACGACGACGACGACGACAGCAACAGCGACAGCGGGGTGAGCGGCGCTAACGGAGGGGGCAGCCAGGAAGACTCGGGCAGCCTCAACAACCACACTCTGCAGGTCGACCTGGAAGACCATCACCAGTCCGCCATCATCATCCCCACTGCATTCGCCCCTCCCAACCAGCCCGAGGAAGATCCCGATCCCAATCCAGAAATCTCCGGTCGCAACAATCCCATCTACGACGACTCCACTGCCGGGGGATTCTCCAGTGCCAGCGGGTTTAGCTCTTTCCTCGGAACTCCCAACGAGGAACTCAGTCGGCAAGCTTCGGCTGCTTCCGTGAATGATCGTCACCTTTCGCCAGCTTCCGAAGGCGGGGCGGAAGATGAGAACCCTTACGAATCGATGGTGGTGCTGGCTTCTGGAGGGATGCAGATGCAGAACGTGCGAGGCCTGGATGCTGGACAGCAGCAACAGCAGCAGCAGAGGCAGCAACAGGAGCCACGCTTTGCGATGAACCCCATTTTTGCTGAGAGTCCACAAATCTGAGACTGTTGGGGTACTAGCTTGAGAATGAACTGGGAAATGAGTCTAATGTGATATCACAGGAATTTATGAAATAACTCTTTTTTTTCCCTATCGTTTCTTTTCCTTTGATTCATCTCTCTCTCTCTCTCCCCTCTCTCTCTCTCTCTCTCTCTCTCTCTCTCTCTCTCTCTCTCTCTCTCTCTCTCTTGTATTTTTTTCTTTTACCTCTCTACCTCCTCCCTTTCACTCACTCTTGCTTGCCTGCCAAAAAAAAAAGAAAAGAAATCTTATTTATTTCGACTGGCTGACTTTGAAAGTTGCTTTGACCATGGATAATTTTCTGTGAAATTGGGACTAATTGGTGCCAACAACTTTGATGACAATTTCTGTCACTTCAGCATGCTGCTGTAACTTCTGATGAATACTCTCTCTCTCTCTCTCTCTCTCTCTCTCTCTCTCTCATCAAATTCAGAGCATGCTTTGTTTAATCCAGATTTGTTTTCCTTGTATTTGTGGTGTGGCAATTTATTCTATTTCTGTGGTTGGATTTGTTTTCATATTTTGCAATACGGTACTGCTGTCATTTTTCAAAAGATTCTCTGATTTCTGAAATTAAAAAAAAGGTCAAAGATGTCATGTTTTTGATCACTTAATTTTTTTTTAAAGCCAAAAGATAGAGTGCTCTCTCTCTCATACGCGCACGCACACACACACATACACACAAAGTGAGAGACATAGAGAGAGAGAAAATAAACTGCAAATTCTAACAGCTTAATAAAGGGGTTGCTATTTTTTACCCAATAAAAAGCAGAATTAAAAGGCCATTGGACTTTGTTTGCTTTTTTAATTTGTAAACGTGTTTTTATTCATTTCCTGTAGAGTCATGTAGTTTCAATATAAGAGATGTACACACCTACGCGCTCATTTAGTGTATACAAATACATAAGCTGTTCTCAATCACACACACAAAGACGATAGTGACAGGGTCTAGAGGTAACACACCTGTCTAAAGAGCCACGGGTCGCGGATTCCATCCCAGTATAAAACTGTACTTGGCTTAAGCATAATTTATTCAACTCACTCACAAAAGGCCTATAAGTATACACCATTACAGAAGGGAAAGACATCAAGCTACAGCTTCTGTTTTAAGCCCCAATCAATAATAAGTTAACATTTGATGCTTATTCAGACAACGTGTGTGTGTGTGTGTGTGTGTGTGTGGTGTGAGTGATTATATAATATAGATACCATTAAATAATATAAACAAAATCGTTTTTCATATGTACACATATCAGTATACGAAAAGTGAAGAAAAATAGATGCAACACTACCAAACCGAAGTCTACAAAAAGTGTAACGAAAAACTATACAAAACACGCAAGGAAGCAATGGGACCAAGGGAGGAAACTGTGCACTTTAAAGGGAAGAAACTGTGCACATTACTCGGCCAAATAATAATTGTTTTACCTTTACATCACAACACACAAGGAAGGAAGAACACTCCATTACACAACTAGCTGTTTACATGTGTGTGTGTGTGTGTGTGTGTGTGTGTGTGTGTGTGTGTGTGTGTGTGTGTGTGTGTGTTCTAAAACCGTAAATTTTGTTCACCTTTCACTAGACCTTGAGAGATGGCTCGAGTGCTAGTCTTTTAGGTCCCGTGTGCAGCACACATGTAGAGCGCGTGAAAGAACCCACGGCGACAAGAGTTATTCCTGGTAAAACTTGTGTTGCAAAAAGCTACGTTTGTAAGAAAGCAAATACACATATAGACAGAAATGGTGGCGCTGCTCTTGTGGCGAGGTGCTTTTCTCAGGGACAGCTGCAGTGAATTTGACACAGAGAAATCAACCTGCCTTCACTAAAATCATATTATGGTAAAACCTCTCTCTGTGTGTCACACACACACACACACACACACACACACACACACAGAGAAAGGGGGGGATATAGGGAGAGATTGAGAGAGTGACAGAGAGACACAAGGATGTTTATTTATTTTTTCTTTAATTTCGAGGATAATGGAATAAGCACTCGTGCTTTTTTCATCCAGTCCCCGTGTGTATGCAGTTTTGTAAATTTTGTCATCCATTGCCACCGGCACACAATGGCCTACTCTTCCGAAAAACGGGACGGGTTTTAACGTGTGCGCAAGACGTTCTGCGTGCTTTTGCACACGGGACCTCAGTTTATAGTTTATAGTTTCATCCGAAGGACGTTTGGGGAGAGTGGAGTCGGCACTGATGTTAACGCCAGAGGAAAAATCCTCTTGAACGAGAATCGAACCAGGGTCAACAGATCACGAATACATCACTCTAACCACCAGGCTAGACAGAGACAGACAGACAGACTGACATAGACATAGAGAGACAGACAGACAGACTCAGACAAAGAGACAGAGAAAGAGAGAACTTGAAGGATTCATTCACGAAAGGTTATTGACCCAAACATGCAGGGGTGGTCAAGCTATTTATATTGTGTGTGTGTGTGTGTGTGTGTGCGTGCGCGCTCATATATATATAATATATATATATATATATATATATATATATATATATATATATTATTGAGACAATAGTAAAGGAGAAAAATAAGTGCAAATACACTTAACTTATCTATCATTTTGAAAATGATTTGTCAAAGTTTCAATTGTTTAAAAAAAAAAAAACCTCGAAAAAATAATATCTTTTAATGACATATAATATGACATTGTTTTATACGTTTACTACGTTTGCAATTACACTGCATTTCGTTTCAACACGTATCACACTTTCATTGCATAGACTGTTGACACAATTCTCGCCCACACGCGAGTCCACGTCAGCACGTATGTGTGGACACGAGCTCAACTTTAGAAACCCAGCAGCATAATTATTCAGATCATGGTGTGTTTTTTCTCCAAAACCCACTTTCTCTTCCTCCAACAAGAAAGGAAAACACTTAGGTGTGACCATCACGGACATGTGTAGATTGTACTGACAACTCTCTGCAGTGTCCAGCACTGACCACATCACGTCCCAACCAATTGATGTACAGAAAAATGACCGAAGCGCAGGTAGGGAGGGGGAAATAAGCCCCCCCCCCCCCCCTCCCCAAACACGTATTATAAACAGACCTGAAAGGAGGAGAGAAATAGTGGTAAGGTGAAGAGTTTGGTGATGGTGGTTGGTTGATGGTGGTGGTGGTGGTTAGTGGTGGTGGTGTGTGTGTGGGTGGGGTGGAGGGTGTGTGTGTGTGTGTGGGGGGGGGGGTGGAATGTGTGTGTTGTTGTGGTGGTGGTGGTGTATGTGTGTGTATGCGCGCGCGGTGTGTGTGTATATTTGTGTGTGCGTGCGCGCGCGTACATGTGTGTGTGTGCGCGCGCGTCAGTGAGTCTGTGTGTTTGTATGATCACACGATTGTGTGAGAGAACAGAGAGACCCAATCATAGAGAGGAGTTTTCTTAAACCTGCCCCCCCCCCCCCCCCTCTCTCTCTCTCTCTCTCTCTCATTCACAGTTCTTTCTTAGTTGAAGGGTTGTCTACAAACGTGTGAGCCGTACCGGCTCCTTCCCCCTGCACACACACACACACACGCATGCACACACATACATACACATACATAGGTGCGCGCGCAGACAGCAAGTCGGTATTGTATTTATTGTGGGCTTCGTCCAAAACAAACTTTCCACTTGTTTTTCAAATCTGAACTTAACAGGAACGTTTCCTTGTTCTTTGAAATAAATGTTTGAGATGTTGTGAAAGTATTGTGTGTGTGTTACTGACTTCAAGTTGGTCTTTTAAAAATAGTATTCCTTAATGTATTGTGTGTGTTACTAACTTCAACTTGGTCTTTTAAAAATAGTATTCCTTTATGTATCTTTTACTGCCTCCTCCATTCCCTCTTTATATAAAAAAAATGACCACAAACCAAACCAAAACTGTTTCTGAATACATAGTGATTATTGAATAAAATTAGATATACTCTCTCCCCCCCTCTCTCTCACACACACACACATACACACGCACGCGTGCGCGCGCACACACACACACGCGCGCGCGCGCGCGCGACTTTGGCGCATGTGTCTGGTTGCACACTCCCCCCTACCCCCACACAGTTTGAAAGTTTGACTTTCACACACACACACACACACACACACACACACACACATGATCGCGCGCGCGCGCGCGCATTCACACTCGTAAAGAAAAAATCTCATTTATTCTTTTCAATACATTTATTGCCAGCAGAACATTAGCTAATTATTATTTAAACATAACATAGCATTAGCATGCTCTCTCTCTCTCTCTCTCTCTCTCTCTCTCTCTCTCTCTCTCTCTCTCTCTCTCTCTCTCTCTCTCTCTCCTCTCTCTCTCAATCTGTCAGGACATCAGTGTAGGCTATGTACAACAAAAAAACATTCATTTACAAAATGTCAGCACCACAAGAAATCAAGTCACAAAGCTTTCTTCTTGTTCTATTAAAAGAAAATCTGCACATATCATTTATATACAAAATGTATGCACAGTGCCTGCTAAACAATCAAACAACAACAAAAAAAGATCATAAGGACGATAAATTAATGATAATGTCGATTATCATCATCATCTTTATCATCAGCTGTTGCACATTATGTGAACATTTTCTTCAGTTGTTGTTCCTGTAGCTTCTCACATAACAAGCTTCTGTTCACGTCAAATCATATTATGACGTGTCTACACAACACGTCATAAATTATCATCGCATGAGATTCACACACACACACACACACACACAAAATCACTTTCCCATTCGCCATATACAATAGAACTCCTTCACCTAAACACTGCATGTCACAATCTGCCTGATGACAACCCCATAGCTCTCCATGGCAAAAGTATGAGCGAGGTGACAGTCCTGATGTGGTGTCTGTGGTCAGGCTTATGAATAGTAACGATTATGATCGGAATGGATTGGCTGCATTTTGGCTCCTGTCGCCACGGCTCCATCTTGAATGGAACTCCTGTTGAAAAGATTGACGTCACTAGCACGGATGACGTTCCATGGGGAAAAAACGACAGGGTTTCTCAGCCATTGCTCCGTACTTACTAACACCAGCCTACTGTCACCAGAGGCGGGTTTATCAGCATAGCACTTTTTTACCCCGGAAGTTGATTTATTTCCTTCCGGGAGAAGACAATATGGATGCTTCTTCGTGACAAATTCTGGATACATTTCGTGATAAGAAAGCAAACATAGAGAATGGCAGAAGATGGATATTGAGACCCCAAAGGTAAGTTTTTTTTTTCATTATTCTAATATATTTCTTTGTCATAAAGCAAGGTAAAATCGTTACGCGATTAAGAATTGAAGCATGGCTGACGCCCATCTTTTACAATTCATTACTCTCACTTTTTTTCCATAGAAATAAGCTAAAGCTTCTGCGTCAATGCGAGTGGCCTAGTCTACTTGTGCTTTGCGTAAGCGTTACGTAAACGTCTTTCCCGCTGAGCCCCAACAATAGCAGGCCTACGTGTTGGTTAAAAGCAGTAAAACATGTACAAGGTATTTTTTAAAGTAAAACGTATCGTTAGTTTAGCAAGCTTTTAGCAAATCATCGATGATAAATCACAAAGACAATAGCACAAATAAAGGACAGTAATTATTGGTACATCTCCAGATAGTCGTTTAAGCCTAACGAAAATCTATCGGCTGACAACATGATAATACACAATATATTCTACACAACTCCTCAAAATAGTTGATGCGCATATCAACCCAAACATGAATTTGCTGTATCAGAGGATCACCATTTCAACGTACATTTTGAAACATGCACACACACCTAGGTACACACAGTCACATACATATGCATACACAAACATACACACACTCGCGCGCACTTATACACACGATTGTATACGTGCACCTATGCAGATACACTCACACGTACTTACGTACGCGCACACATGCACTGAAAATAGATTGTGGCTCTGACAAAAAGTACATGCACGAGCACACACACTAACACATGCAGACATACACGCACATGCATGTGCGCACATTCACACACACACACACACACACACACAGATATACACAACGAAGGCACAAACATGATCACCACAGATCAAAACGAACTCCTCGTTTGACCAGTAAACTTGGACGTGTATTTGTTCATCTTGCGCGTAGTATTCTTCCCTCCTGCTTTAATCCCTCACTCAACCCTCCCCCCCCCCCCCCCTCCCCCTCTTTGTTAATTTTTTTTGTAAATGTACAAATCTCGTGATTATGCAGACGTCACGAGTGCTAAAATATTCATGGTCTATTATACAGTTTGTGACACCACGTGACGCGTTGAAACGTGGTTTGCTTTGTTTTTTAAAGAGTGCAGAAAGGTATTGAACAACAAAATCAGCTGGTAATAGTTTTTTGAGAATTATTCGCTCTACAAAATAGTAAAGCAAAATGATCCAGATCCAATCGAGGGAAAGAAAAGGAGTACAAACATTTTAATTCAGTCCATAATTATCTCGCGCGCAAGCACGCGTGCATCTTGTAATGCTCCCTCCCCCCTTTTTCTGCTTACATACATACAAACATATAGACTAACACATTAGCGTTTGTGCGTCTGATTATCACTGATAGTGAACAGACATTAAATTGAATATATATATATACATATATATATACATATCTATATATATATCTACTAATATATGTATATAATACATATGTATATAACAGTTATAGACCACATAAAAATAAAATTTTAAAAAGTCTCAGAGGAAACCCTTTGAGCAAATAAAAAGAAAAGAAAACAGATAAACAAAATGAATAAACGAAACACGCAAACAATGAAAAAGAAAAAAGTATTTCAAAGAAAAGACACAAAAAACCACGCCAGATCAACAAACAAACCACAAAAAGAAGTTAAAACAATCCAGATAAACAAACCATCCAAAAAATGGCTCTTTGTGCAAGAAATAAGTAAATATAAAAATATACGTAAAATCAGCATCTGCATTTCCGCAAGCTTACAGCTGTGATTAGTCTCATTATTATTCTTCACCGGATGAAAACAACTGGTAAGCCGAAGGACCCGCAAACATCAACTAAAGACAACACTGACACCAGTAAATACACTACAGAGCATTCACCCCACTAGCAATATGAAAAGAAGAATGCACACAGCCAAAAACACACAAAAAGGACCAGTTAATCCTGCGCTAGTCATCAGCTTGAGTATAATAATCATGAGCAAGTCGCCTGTTATGAACATAGTAGGCCCCTATAAATGTTAGGAAGTCATTTCTTACAGCAAAAAGTCAGTTGAGAGTTTAAACACCCATTTAAGAACATGAAAGAAATGAAGAACAAAAAGGAAAACAGATAAAAGAACGAAAAGAAGAAAGAAAGAAAAAAGAGGGGGAACAAATTTTATATATAAAAGAAGAGAGAAAACTGAGCTAAAGACTGAAAGATATCCACACACACACACACACACAAAAGAAAGTACAATAAAATCAAATCAAAGAGACCCCACACCTCTTACAACCCCCCCCCCCCCCCCCCCCCCCCACCTCTCACACACACACACAGCAACAACAAAAACCCACAAAAAACCCCACCCACTCATTTACCCACCACCCCCACATCTCCCCCACCCCGCAAAATCACAACCCCCACCCTACCATCTCCCCCCCCCCCCCCCCCTCCCCAACCCAACCCACACCCCACATTCTCCGACCAAGTCTGTCAACTTTCATCACAAAAAAGAACCACACAGAAAGAAAGAAGAAGACCAGAGCAGATCAGCCAAGGCACATTGAGAGAGAGAGAGAGAGCTCTCCTCCTGCGAGTGTCCTCAACAGGAAGGGGAGAGGTCCTCAGCCCCTCATCATGGGGTACAGGTCCTCAGAGGAGGCCTCTGTGTCGGCGGCCCTGATGGTGGACAGGAGGCCCTCCTGGGCGGCCTTGGGCAGGGCTCTGGTGTTGCTGAGGAACTTCTTCTCCAGGTCCTCCCGCGTCAGAGGGTGACGCCAGTGCCCGTAAGGCGCCTCGCACCTGCCCCGCTCCACCAGCCCGTTCTTCAGCGTGACCTGGGTACAGACACGTGTGCGAGGCGTTTTTTGTTGGACTGGAGGACTCTGGATGGTGTGTCAGTTGTTCTGCGTTTTGAGGAGGTAAGGTGTCCCTCCATCATCGTTAAGTCGTTATCATTATCATCCAGTCATCGTCTTTGTCGTTATCATCATCGTGGTCATCATCGTCATTGTCATTATCATCATCATCAGCAGCAGCAGCAGCAGCAGCAGCATTGACAGCGGTGGTGGCTCAACGTCATCACTAAGGGCATCATCATTACCACCACACCAAAACCATCAACACCACTACATTATCAACACTGTATCATCTTCGAAGATGATGTCTAAACATCACACCAGTGTGCACGAGGAACTGGGTTTCTACTCTTCCTATGGACGTGAAACGGGAATTAACGTCAGTGCAAACTTGTGCCAGATCTATATGCATTTTCACATGTGACCTTAGTTTGTAAAGCTTTAGCCAAAAGGAGAGGAATGTTCTTCTCTGTTTCTTATCCCCAAACTCCCTACCCGAGGAGTGGTTGGGGCACTGCACTGAATTTTTCAGGTTGGGTTTCTTGGGCAGGTTGAACCTGGCGGCACTGGGTGTAAACAGGAACTGAATTGAGAATTCAGTTCACTTGGGAAATTGTCAAAATTCCTATCCTTACTTCACCAGCGGGAACGAGAGAGCTCTGTGGTCGGAGCACTCGCTTTCCCCCAGCCAAGGTTAAGCAGCATCGAGCGTGGTTACCATTTGGATGGGTGACCGCTTGCGCAACTTGGATTCAGTACAGTCCCCCGGTTCACCCAGCTGTAAATGGGTTCCTTCCCTCTTTAGGGTCAGGGAAGGTAAAGCAGCGAGGGAGAGGAGATGGGCGCCATCCTCGATATGCTGGCCCCTAGAGAAGCTGAGGTCTCTGACGCCTCGCTCCCCTACGACCACAAAGGTTATGGGACACCTTTACCTTTTACTTTCACTTGACCTGCTACCTGCCGAGATTAGAACTCATGGCGTCATGAACCCACGAGATGGAAGAGACAAATCCTCTTCCAGTCTGACAACTGCCATCAAACTGCATCCACAACCCATAGAACCAGCATCAAAGGCCCACAAACCATTTAGCTAAATCAGACCATACATTTCCTTCTAAAACGACAGAAACACCAACAAACTCAAAATATAATAATAATTTTCAAAAAGCCTCGACGTACCTCCACCTCGACATACATGTCCTGGAATGTGGGCACGTTGTCCTCCGGGGTCTCTATGGCAGTTTTCCGCAAGAGGGCGTGC
The DNA here is from genome assembly GCA_028751875.1 of Rapana venosa. NCBI lineage: Eukaryota > Metazoa > Mollusca > Gastropoda > Neogastropoda > Muricidae > Rapana > Rapana venosa. The sequence continues at coordinate 31,848,624 of CM054140.1, forward strand.
AGCTGGGGGCGCCGCCTGGCGGTGTACAGATAGGAGTCTGGAGTGACCTCCCCGTCCAGCAGAGCCGTGCAGGCGTTGAACTGGAAGGAGTGGCGAGCCTCGTGCGGGCTGGAGGGCAGTGGCCGGTTGATGTACTGGTGCAATGACAACCATCAGAACGATGCTGACAGTGTTAGCAAAGATAGTAGTAGTAGTAGTAGTAGTAGTAGTAGTAGTAGTAGTAGTAATACTAGTGGTGGTGGTGATGGTGGTATAGTAGTAGTTATAGTAGAAGTAAGAGTAGTAGTTGTGGTTGTGGTGTGGTGGTGGTGGTGGTAGTGGAGGAGGTGATGATGGTGGTAGTAGTAGTAGTGGTGGTAGTGGTAGTAGTAGTAGTAGTGGTCGTAGTTGTAGCAGTAATAGTATAGTGATGGTGGTAGCAGTAGAAGTAGTAGTAGTAGAACCAGCAGTAGTAGTAGTAGTAGCAGTAGAAGTAGTAGTAGCAGCAGCAGCAGTAGTAGCAGCAGCAGCAGCAGCAGCAGTAGCAGTAGTAGTAGTAGTAGTAGTAGTAGTAGTAGTAGTAGTAGTAGTAGGAGTAGTAGTAGTAGTAGTAGTAGTAGTAGTAGTAGTAGTAGTAGTAGTAGTAGTAGTAGTAGTAGTAGTAGTAGCAGCAGCAGCAGCAGCAGCAGAAGCTGTAGTAGTGGTGGTGATGGTGATGGTGGTGGTGGTGGTGGTGGTAGTAGTAGTAGTAGTAGTTAGTGTAGTTATAGTAACAATGATAATGATAAAGGTGCTGTTGATGACTTGACCATGGTAGTTGGGTGATGATAATGATGACAACGACAATGATGAATTTTATGACGACTGAGACAATACTGATCAATTCTACTACCATTATTACTGCCTTCACACACACACACACACACACACACACACACAACACACACACACACACACACACACACACAACCGCCCTCACCAAAAATAACTCACCTTGGAAGGAGGAGCCCGGATGGTGATGGCCTTGATATCCTGCGTGCTGATTGGTCGCTGGCGGTCAGCTGATGCCAAAAGCTTCTCCCTGGCCGCCATGACAGCATCGATTGTCCAGTGCATGGCCAGGTGAGCCGGGAAGCGTTTGATGGCCACGTCCTGCCCACAGTCCAGCCTCTGTCATTAACAACACTCAGACTTGCTTCTTCTATCTCTGTCTGTCTCTGTCTGTCTGTCTCTTTCTGTCTGTCTGTCTGTCTGACTCTCCCTCTCACCCATTGTTTTTTTTCTGTTTTCTTTCCTCCTTCCTTCCTTTCCTCATCTTCTTCCCTTCCTTCCTCGCTTCCGTCCTTCCTTCCTTCCAACCTCCCTCCCTTCCCTTCCTTCCTCCCTTCTTTCTTTCTTTCACTCCTTCGTCTCTTCCGTCCTTCTCTCCTTCCTTTCTTCCTTCCTGACTCCCTTCCCTTCCTTCATTCCTTTATCCCCTTCTTCTCTGTTTTTTTCCTTTCTTAATTTCCCCTCCTTTCCTTCCTTCTCTCCATCCCTCCTTCCCCCTTTTTCCTCCTTCCCTCCCTTCCCTTCCTCCCATCCTTCCTTCATCCCTTCCTCCCATCCTTCCTTCATCCCTTCCTTCCTTCTGTCTTCCACCCACCCACTGACACTGACACCGTCACTGACACAGACCTGGGAGTGAAGGAGGAATTGTGTGTCAGAGCTGTGTGCCAGCAGGAAGCCCTCAGGATCGTAGTCAGGATAGAAGGCCCCGAATCCTGAAGGGATGTCCAGGATGTCGGGGTTCCCCTGCAGTCCCTGACTGGCCAGCAGGGCCGCCTCCAGGCCACACCTGCACGGAGACGCTGCACTGCTTAGATAAAGCGGTGGGGGATGTAATACATACATACATACACTCATACATATACATACATGCAGACAGACAGACATATATACATACGCACGCTCGCGCACAAGCACACACCCACAGCACAAAACACACACAAAACAACAAACACAACACAACACACACACACCCAAATCCACCACTACCACCACCCCCATTCTCCGACCTTCACCCCCTCCCTCCACACACGCACACTAACACCACTCCCTTTCACACACCCTACCCCCACCCTACATCCCTTTAACCACACACACCCCCTACCCCCACCCTACATCCCCCTAACACACACACACACCTCCCCCCCACCCTACATCCCCCTAAACACACACACTACCACCCTCACCTACAACCCCTTTCCACACACCTTCCCCCAATTTCCACATCCTCACTCACACACACGCACACTCGCACACTACTACAGCCCTGACCTGGCCGCTTTGCCAGAATGTAAGGGTTTGGTGGTGGTGCCTGCATTGGCCATGGGGGCCCCGGCAAAAGACGTGGCGATGGCCAGAGCGTGTCTGACCACCGCTGACCCCCCGCCCAGCAGTCGGGCACAGGCCGCAGCGCTGCCCATCACCCCCACCACTGCAGGGGGGTGGAACCTGCACACACACACACAGACAGACAGACACTTTGGTTACATGTTGGTTTTGGCGAATTTTGTACATATACCACTTTCAGTCACGTTATCGTTGTCACCCATTGTTTTTATGGTCATCATCATCATCACAAGGATCAGGTTTATTTTTATTTTTAGGGGGGGTTGTTTGTTTGGTGGTTTGTTCGGGGTTTTTTGTTGGCTTGTTTCCCGTTTTGTTTGTTTCTGTGCTCTCCCTTGTGGCGATGCTGTGCGCGGGCCTTTCAGTATAAAGAGCATCCTCAGCTTCTGGATATTCTTCGTATCATCTATTTGTTTGTCTGCTTGCTTTTTGGGGGGATGGGATAGCTCGGTGGTCAGAGCACTCGCTTCCCCCAAGCCGATGTTAAGCAGTATTGAGCGTGGTTACCAAGTGGATGGGTGACCGTTTGTGCGCCTTGGCTTCAATACAGTCCCCCAGTTCACCCAGCTGTAAATGGGTACCAGCCTCTTTAGGGTCTGGGAAGGTAAAGCAGTGAAGGAGAGGAGATGGGCGCCGTCCTCAATATGCTGGCCCTAGAGAAGCTGAGGTCTCTGACGCCTGGCTCCCCTACGACCACATAGGTTATGGGAACACCTTTATCTTTACTACCTTGCTTGTTTCTTGTGTGTTTACTTTGCTATCGACCACGAGCTACGCTCACCTGTCCGGAATGGCCTTAGCACTGTCCGAACAGCGAAGCAGGAGCCCCTGAACCTGGATACCCACGTTGTAGGCCACTAAGAGGTCAGCCAGGGAGGGGCGGTAATCCCCGGTCATGCTCTCACCCAGCGCCAGCACGGCCGGAAGCACGGGGCCGCTGGGATGGGTGGCCGGGTACCATGTATCGTCAAAGTCCATGGAGTGAACGCTGATGCCGTTCAGGTAGGCAGCAAGCGACGGAGATGCTGTGAGGCCTGGGTTACCAACAGGTGTACACACACACACACACACACACACACACACACACACACACACACATATATATATATATATAATATATATATATATATATATATATATATATATATATATAGATAGATAGATAGATAGATAGATAGATAGATAGATAGATATAGATATAAAGATGGGGAGGTAAGACAACATCCACAAACATTGAAGAAGTGTTTGTATGCGTTCTTCAGTATTTTATCGTTTTACCTGTTAGCGGGTACTATGCAGGAATGATTGGTTTGACGTATCCATGTTTTCCTTTTATTAGGTATTACAGAGAAATAGAAGCACCCTCTCGTTCTTTAGCTATAAAAGGTAAAGGTGTCCCATAACCTTTAAGGTCGTACGGGAGCGAGGCGTCAGAGGGCGTATGTTGAGGGCGGCACCCATCTCCTCTTCCTCGCTGCTTTACCTTCCCTCCCTGACCCTAAAGAGGCAGGTAGGCCTACCCATTTACAGCTGGGTAAACTGGGGGACCGTACTGAAGCCAAGGCACGCAAATGGTCACCCATCCAACTGGTAACCACGCTCGATGCTGCTTAACCTTGGCTGGGGGAAAGCCAGTGCTCCAACCACTGAACTATCCCGCCCCCTGTCATTAGCTATTATAAAGTAATCAGGCATAACCTTTTCCATACATCAGCCACCATACATGTCTGTACGTTATACAGATCCTGTGGGGATACTGGGGACCCTCTCAGAATAAATTATAGTATCTCCATCATCGGGAAATCAGTACTGATGACAGACAGACAGAGAAAGCAAACAAGAGAGAATCGTGCGGGAGTTTATCCTGGCCAACATCAAAAGACGATGGACAAGTCATCGCATTATTAATATGCATACGGCTAGCAACACCTCACGGCTCATAGTGGAATACAATACCTACAATACAATGCAATACGATAATGTACAATGCAATACACTGTGCACGACAGTTTCTCAGAAACAGCGGCCTGTTTTCGCTATGGTGACACTGACTCTGACATAAAGTTAACTCTATTTAAAAACAAGATAACTAAGCTCAAATAACAACGACAAGCAAACAAACAACAGACAATACTTTATCGAGGCCTGTTTTACGTGTGGGTGAATGCGCTGGAGTGTGTGTGTGTGTGTGTGTGTGTGTGTGTGTGTGTGTGTGTGTGTGTGTGTGTTGGTGTGTCTGCGTGTGTCTATGTTTCTGTGAGTCTGTGTGTGGTGTGTAAGTGTGTGTGTGCTGTATATGTGTGTGTGCGCGCGGGCGCGTGTGTGTATATGTGTGTAAGTGTTAGTGTGTGCGTATGTGTCTGTGTGTAGACTCAAATTTAAGTACAGTGACCTATATACCAGTACATTTGTCCGCTTATTTATTATTTCCTGTTAACATGTATTATGTATTACGTGTTTAAGGACAAAAACACGAAGGAGAAGAAATGGTGAGTTAGAGTGGAGACAGACAGACAGACAGACAGGTAGACAGGCAGGCAGGCAGGCAGACAGACAGACAGACAGGCAGACAGACCATAAACAGAAGACTAGGATATCGTTCATCAAATTATTGTTTACATTATACCCACACGCCTGTACGCTCTCACACACACATGCGCACGGGCGGACATTCTTTTTGCCTCCCCCCCTCCTTTCTCAAGCCTCCCCCCCTCCCGACCGGCCTATCATCACCATAACACATATACACAACATCCCCCCTCCCCCACCAGCCCCTCCACTTCCCCCTTTCTTTTCTCTTCCCCCCCCCCCCCTTCCCTCTTTCCTCCTGAACACCACCCCTCAACACACACAACAACAAACACAGCACACACATACATATATACTCACACACGCG
>CM054140.1:31861392-31866392 GCA_028751875.1 Rapana venosa
ATCGGACATTAATGCACATGCTTTCTGCTATAGACGAGTCTCTGCTACCGATATGCTATGTCCACTATGTAAAGAATCAGCCGAAGACCAAGTCCATTTTGTTTTCAAGTGTCCTCCTCTCACTACTTTGCCTGCAAGATTTATTCCACAGAAATTCTATGCCGACCTTGTTTGTTCCGGTTAAGTTTGCTGATGGCATCAGTCCATGATAAAACTGTTCGCAATCTGGCTCTATTTCTATATAAGGGTTTTCAGTTACGAGAAAAACTGACGTCTTAGGTTCTCATGTGTTTGATATAGATGTATTATGTGCTGTTTTGTATGCTGTATACGCATATGCATTATTTGCTTTTTTCTTTCCCCTTTCATATGGGGCTATGGCCTTACATGAATAAACCATCTGAAGTCTGAAGTCTCTCTCTCTCTCTCTCTCTCTCTCTCTCTCTCCTCTTCCCCTCCCCCAAATGATGAACATGCTGTGACTTTTTTTTCAGGAAAAAGTTTCTGCGTTGTTGTTTTTTTCTGGAAAATTTCCACACTTACAATCATCGTGGTGGCGGGGAACAAGAAACAGACTTGTCAACATGAACTTGAAAACACAGACCGGACAGTGACGAGTATGTCTGAACATAAAACCCCTATCATGAAGGGGGTTGTTGTTGTTGTTGAGTTGGTTGAGTTGGAGAGGGGTGGGGACTTCTTGGGGTGGGGGGCTTCGTTTTTCGGCCACAGCTCCGAGGTTTACCAGTGGTGAGATTTTTGTGTATGCGACCGGTTTTTGGCCCAACCATGAAGGTAGCCGCATTTCGACTTCAGGGAGGATGTCTAAAACACGAGGATACCAGTGTGCATGTTTCTTTTTTATTGTTATTGTTTTGTTTCGGGTAGATGTCGGTTTTCTCTTTTGTTTGGGGGGGGGGGGGGGGGGTCAGGGCATGGAGTCATCTGTTCTTCATGGAACGAATGGCCTACTCTTTGGAAAGGCAGAATGGGTTTTAAGGTGTGCGCAAGATGTTCTGCGTGAGTTCGCACACGGGGCCTCAGTTTATAGTTTCATCCGAAGGACTTTTTCAGGGGAATGGAATCAGTGTTGATGTTAACTCCAGGGGGAAAAATCTCCTTGAACAGGCGTCTCGGTGGTGGCTTGAACCCAGGGCCGTTAAATCGCAAGCGTCACGCTCTAACCACTAGGCTATTCTGTCTCCCCTCCCCACCCCCCACCCCCGCCCTTACTCCGCCCCTGAGCGGGTGTGAGAGTATGAGAAGGATGAAATGTATGTTGTGTACTTTGTATTGGTATTTTGTATTTTACGACAAACAGCGGAAAAGACCAAAAGTGTTATGGTGAGGTGAGATGTACTACATTATTTTTACAGAAAATAGGGAGCTGGGATGAAACATGCGACTATACAGTGGAGTGGAGTGTGGTGTGGTGTGGTGGGGTGTGGTGCGGTGTGGTGTGGTGTGGTGTGGTGGAGTGGAGTGGAGGATGGTTTGGTGTAGTGTGGTGTAGTGAAGTGTAGTGTGGTGTGATGTGGTGTGGTGTGGTGTGGTGTGGTGAGGTGTAGTGTAGTGTAGTGTAGTGTGGTGTGGTATAGTGTAGTGTAGTGTGGTGTGGTATAGTGTAGTGTAGTGTAGTGTAGTGTGGTATAGTGTAGTGTAGTGTAGTGTAGTATAGTGTAGTGTAGTGTGGTAGAGTGTAGTGTAGTGCAGTGTAGTGTAGTGTAGTGTAGTGTAGAGTGTGTGTGTGGTGGTGTGGTGTGGTGTAGTGTAGTGTAGTGTTTTGTACCGTATTGCATCTATTATGTTGTATTGTGTCGTATTGCGTTGCATTGTGATGTATTATTTATTGTAGTGTACTATATCGGGGTGTATTTATTGTATTGTATTATATCGTATTGTATTGTATTGTATCGTATTGCATTGCATTGTATTGTATTATAGTGTATTGCATTGTATTGTATTATAGCGTATCCGCATTGTATTGTATTGAATCTTATTGTATTATACACTACTTTCAGTCACAGCAGATTTCTTCGAGCGGATTTCTGGCAACTCTCCCATGGGAGAGCGCGTCGCCACAAGAGCAGCGCCATCCATTTTTTAAAAAAAATATTGTACTGCCTGCATGTGCATTGGTCTCCCTTTATAATGTGTATAGTGAGTTATCTGGTTTCCCGGAAAGGAGGGAATTTGTGTGTGTGGCTTTAATCCTGGGGAAAACCTGTTGGACTGAACAAACGGTGGGAAAGTACCCACCAGAGAGAGAGAAGGGGGGAGAGGGAGAGAGAGGGGGGAAGAGAGAGGGAGAGAGGGGGAGAGGGAGAGAGAGGGGGGAGAGAGGGAGGGAGAGAGAGGGAGAGAGAGGGGGAGAGAGGGAGAGAGAGAGAGGGAGAGAGAGAGAGGGAGAGACAAACAGACAGAGAAAGAGACAGAAATACACAGACACAGACAGACAGACACACACACACACATACACGCAGAGACAAAGACAGAGGGACAGACAGACAGAAAGAGACAGAGAGACACACACAGACAGAGGCAGGGAGACAGAGACACACATACACAAATACACACACACACACACACACACACACTGACAGAGACAAAGACAGAGACAAAGACAGAGAGCAGGCAAACGTATTACGAAGATAAGTATTACAAGGGAAACTCCCTGCACAACGAATTATTGACCTGATTCTGTTTGATGTAGGCCAAAAGCAGTGTGTGTGTGTGTGGGGGGGGGGGGGGGGGGGGGGGGGGGGGGGGGGGGGGGGGGGGGAAGAAAGGGGGGGAAGGGGGGGAGGGGGGAACTCTGTACGGAAAAGACCCAGTCAGTCAGTCAGTCAGTCACAACTGAGGGACATGAGACCTCGTTTCCCATGCCTTCGCCTCTGTTTGATGTTTTATTTATTCATTTTATTCTTTTATATCGGTGATAATGGAATAAGCACTCATGTGCTTTTTTACATCTAGTCCCCGTGTGTATGCGGTTTTGTAAATTCTGTCATCTGTTTCCACCGGCACACAATGGCCTACTGTTCCGAAAAGTGGAACAGGATTTAACGTGTGCGCAAGATGTTCTGCGTGTGTTCGTACACGGGACCTCGGTTTATAGTCTCATCCGAAGGACTTGTGTGTGTGTGTGTGTGTGTGTGTGTGTGTGTGTGTGTGTGTTGTGTGTGTGTGTGTGTGTGTGTGTGTGTGATGTGTGTGTGTGTGTGTGATGTGAGTTTGTGTGTGTGTGATGTGAGTTTGTGTGTGCGAGCGAGCATGCGTGCGTGCGTGCGAGTGTGTGTGTGTGTGAGTAAATGAAATTTTAAAAAATAAATTATATTGCCGTTAAGCTATACAAGCCATACAGTGAGAATCTTTGAATCTTTTTCTTTAGTTTTCAAGGGTAACAGAATAAGCATAGGCATACTTTTTTTCATCTGGCCCTTGGCCTGATTAGTGACTATCAACAAAACAAGGGGGAAAACTACTACAACAACGACAAGATAAATTTAAAAAGAGAAGTGTATATTTAACAATACATAATCCTTAACTGACCTGAACATGAATGTCAAGAGATACATAGATTATAGTGTTATTGTTGTTTTTAGAAGAGATATGCGTTAATAAAGAGAGAGAGAGAGAGAGAGAGAGAGAGAGAGAGGGGGAGAGAGACAGAGAGACAGAGAGAGAAACAGACACACACAGAGACAGACAGACGCAGATACAAAGAGACAGAGACATAGACAGACAGACAGACAGACAGACAGAGCAAACCTAAGAATTACGAAGAGGGGGGAAATATAGCGAGGGAAACTCCCTATGAAAATAAAGTCATCTGGTTTTGCTCTGTTGCATGTTCAATCTATGCAGAAGCGGCGGAGCGGAAATGTGTTTTTTTTCTGAAAAAACCACCAAGTCACAGAGACTGAGAGACATGATGAACCCTCGCTTACCTGAAGTTCCCCTGCCCTGAGAGAGACAGAGACAAAGAGACAGAGAGAGACAGAGACAGAGGGAGACACAAAGAGAGTAATGTCATATCAAATCAAGTTCTTTCATTTGAGAATGAGAACTCGAACTCGAACTCGAACTCGAATGATTTATTCACAAAAGGGCCATTGGCCCATACATGAAGGGGGCTGCCGAACTGCTTAGTATTTTGGTGGGGGTAAAAGCAATAGTAGCGACAACATGTTACTGTACAACAACAAAAATCAGCTACAAAAATGTGACTTAGGATAACAATATCTCTCTTATTCTGAAAGCTTTAGGTATTATTTGAGAAAGAGAGACAGACAGACAGACACACACACACACACACACACACACACACACACACACACAAACAAACATACAGACAGGCAGGCTGGCAGGCAGGCAGACAAGCACCCAGACAGACAGACGGACAGAAAAATTACCAGGGAAACTCCCGTCAGACAAGTCATTGTATGAATTAGTCATGCTTCAAGCAACGCATAGATCAGCTGGAACTTCAAACTTACCGGAGAAAGGGGTGGTGGGGGGGTGGGGGGGTGGGGGGGGGGGCAGAGAGAGAGAGAGATGGAGAGAGAGAGAGAGAGAGAGAGAGAGAGAGAGAGAGAGAAATGTTGACGTGACGATGACAATAGTTTATTGTGATAAGTTTTTGAGCCCATTCACAAGGGAACAGTGAGGAGGGGACTGGATACAAAACACATAGCCTATTGAACTAAAAAAAAAAAAAAGGTTAACTGAAGCCCAAAATTATCATCACAGCATGGATTCCACATCGTGGTAGAAAGATTTTGAGTCGGATTCAGATAGATTATCGCGTCAAGTTTTCGCCCATTTGCAAATGAAGGAAAGGGAGGGCGAAGTATAAGTATAGCTGCACAGTTTTAATCTGAGATTTAGAAGTTGATGAGGTGACTATCCCACTATCAACTTTACACTGAGTATAGAAAGAAGAGTTTTCTGGTGGGACATGTGAACAAACATCAAGCACATCTTTATCTAAACCAAAC
>CM054140.1:31871392-31873892 GCA_028751875.1 Rapana venosa
AATGTTTTCAGATATTTTTTCAATTGTTTATGCTGTTACTTGCTGATGACGTGACTTCAATGTCATCAACACCCACTGGCTTACAGAATCCATTAAAGGTCTTAGAAACTTTTTGTGATCATATGAAATTAAGTGTAAACATGGGCAAAAGTAAGATTATTATATTTAGGATATTAAAGAATATGGAAATGGGTTTTCAAAAATAAAATATTGGCGGTTGTTAACAGCTACTGCTATTTGAGATTTAACTTTACATCTATGATTAGCACAAAGAGAGATACTTTTCATTTAGCTACTTAAATAAAAAAAATTTAAAAGCTGTTATACAGCTTAACAACGTTATCTAGAAGTGCAAGGAAATGACAGTGAGCATATGCTTTAACACTATTGATATAAAAAAAACCTCAGCCATTACTGTATTATTCAGTTGACATTTGGGGTTTAAATAGATTAGAGCATCTAGAAAAGTACATTTGATTGCATGCGAAACATGTGCCAGCCAGGACACCAAATAAAATAGTCTATGGAGATCTCTGTAGGTTTCCACTGTATGTGAATGCATATGTTGCGTGCATAAGATTCTGGTTCAAACTGTTTCAAATGGATACTGAGAGATATGCACACAAAGCTTATGAAATGTTGTCAGAATTAGAAAGACACGGTAAACAATGCTAAGTCTAAACAAGGAGGGAAACAGTGCACATAACTGGGACAACTGTTGTCTGGTGAAACCAAGGAGTAGGAAATGTCAAAATGTTTTCCATGTTTTCAAACAGAGACTCATAGACTGGTTTTCCCAGGATTGCACTAACACCATTAGAGAAATCAGATAATTTTCATGATACTGATTCTTATGTTGATAACTGCTACATTCAAAACAGTGTTGATCATGAGCCTCGTGAAATGCACTTCTTCCAGCATGCATATAAGATATGGCTGATGACCATTTCATGCTCCTGTTTTCATGATGGTTGTGCTGTGGTACCTATTTCAGTCATTGGATGTGGGGCTCACGCGAACTTGGTGATGCCAACAGGTGAGACAGTTCTAGGTGAGACCCTATTTTACATATTACATTGAGGGTAATATGTTTATAACACTTGGGTCATATGCCCACTCTGGATGCGCTGTATTCTTTTGTATTGTGGCCTTGGGTCGATGTACTGTAAAAGATCGGCAATTTATAAGCTTATATAATGCTAAACCTTATAATTATAAAGCTAGAAATTGATATGCATTTTAAAGAATAATGGCTAAATTCAGACTGGGTGAGTCAGATATAACTGTTCATAAACTTTGATACAGAAAGCAGAATGAATCTGATACAAATGCATGCTCTTTATGTAATGAAGCAACAGAAGAGGAAGTACATTTTGTGTTAGGTAATCCTACCTTTAATGACATTGGGCACAACTATCTCCCAGAAAAACAGACCAACCAGCCTCATGCATTGAGACTCTGCCTGCTCCTAGGGTGCAGTAATCCTAAAATCATCAGCAATCTAGCTGCATATTTATGCAAGGCCTTTAAAATCAGAGATATTCTTTTCCTCTGTGGATCTGTTTACCTTTCTTAGTCACACCTCAACTTTACCATGTATTCTTCTCACTATTCATGGAGTTGATCCTTAACCCCCCTCATGCATGTGCCCACAGCCTTGTTCATGAATAAAGCATTCAGAGTTCAGAGTTTAAAGTTCAGAGCTCTGTCTTTCTCTGTCCCTCTGTCTCCCTCTGTCTCCCTCTGTCTCTGTCTCCCTCTCTCTCTCTCTCTCTCTCTCTCTCTCTCTCTCTCTCTCTCTCTCTCTCTCTCTCTCTCTCTCTCTCTCACTGGAGATGCTCTCCCTCCACCCCACCCCCCTTCCCACCCCATCCCAACATACACACCACGGAGACAACAACAGAACTTGCGGGTCACGGCAATATGAAAGAAAAACTCTGAACTACATCAGTGCATGCACAGATAACAAAGTTATTCCTGTCATGCTTCGAGAAGAAATGGCTTGGTGAAAGAGATAAATATTGCACAATTGAAAGACCAAAGCAGACGAGAAAGTGATAGCTGGTTAAAAATAAAGCATACATTAATTCCTATCTACGAGCAGCTAGATGTAGTGTAAGAAAAGAAAAAAAAGTAGAACAAAAGTGATGTGCAAAAATACATATAAATGAACAATTGAATAGACAAATGAACAGAATTTAAGAAAAAAATTGTAGACATGTTTTGAAATATCAGGTGAGGGAGAGGAATAGAAATATTGTCCTTAGAAGAAGATGCTAGTAGGATCTTTCATAATCAACGAACAACAACAACATCACCTCAGCTGCAGTAATAACAGCAACAAAGACTACTGCTGCTACAACCACCACCACCACCACAAACAGCAGCAGCAGCAGCAGCAGCAACAACAACAACACAAACACACACAAACACACACACAGACACAGACACACACACACATACACGATGACAAAATTGACAAAAACTTCATACACGTGGG
>CM054140.1:31878892-31883892 GCA_028751875.1 Rapana venosa
CTTCAGGTTGTAGTGGCCCATAAAAGTAACCAGGGAAAATAATCAGTAAAGATGCAAATTAGATAACAAGTTATATCTGGGGGGCTCCAGTTATTTCTTGACAGACAAGTTTTTGTGTGTATGCTTGTTTTTCAATGATTTATAAAGGCATATAGTACAGAGCTTTATCTTCTCTTTGAAAGCAGGAGTGTTCATATGTCTATTCACGTATGTATGTTTATTCAATGATTACAAGCTCTGACAAGTCTTTCCACTTGAGATTACCTGCATTAATTAAAAGTACAACAGTTGATTAGTAGGACTGGGTTTTCTTCCTGGTTTTATTCAACTGGGTTATCTTCCATTCAATTGACTACAGGAAAATGACTGTGATTTTTTTCCCAAAGAGGCCAGAGTTTGGAGAGGTATGTCTCTGAGCCTTGTATCATGGATTCCCAACTTGGTATTAGGTATTCTGAGCATTTCACTTCTGAGAAATTGATATGCAAAACCACCCACCAGTACTGACAGTAGCTCACATTGAGATTTGATGACCTTAGTGCAGAAAAGAACTCTACACTGTACTGGTGCGGCTCAGAAACAAGATCCAATGGCCGTGCGAAAGTTATCCTCAAGGGAACTGTTAAGAAGCAGAGACGGAGAAGACAACAACAACAACAACAACAACAACAACAACAACAACAACCCAACTAGAAACCTGTCTACTGACAACATTGCAGAATTGACAGAGAAACTGGTTTTGGAAACCCAGGGTTTGGCAAGTTGACCACATCAACTGAGGAGTTCTGTGAACAGCTCTGCAGTGATGTCTCATTCAATGAATTTTCAGGGAGTGAATGGAGAAGAAGAAGAAGAAGAAGAAGAAGAAGAAGAAGAAGAAGAAGAAGAAGAAGAAGAAGAAGAAAAAAAATGAACTCCATTGCCAAAGTTTTATTTTACCCTCTATTTTAAAATTATCATTTAAGTTAATTCCACTGGATTAAAATTCATGTAACTCTTACATCACGAATGTCTATTGAGGGTACTCTTCAAAGGAAAATTTGTAAAGAATATTTTTAAAAGCAGATTGGCATCATCACTATCATTATCAACAGCAGTAGCAACAGCAGTAGCAACAGCAATCCTTTGACCATGACAATCGTAGGGACGCGATGGTGGACACTTGTCTCCAGGCTGGTCAGTCTTCAGCCTTTCCCAGCAACAGTACAGCCATGTCAAGGTAGGCCCAATCTTTGATGTTCTGCATCATCCAGTTCTTCCTCTGCCTGCTCTTGCATCTTCCTCCTCCCCAAAGAGTCCCCTCTTGGCAAGAGAGTTATAACGCCTGACGTGACCAAACCCAAAATTAATCGGAGAAATTCCGCTGGGACTATAATATAATTTCAAACCAACCCCAAATTTATGCAGTAGGTCCTCAGGCTCCTCCATCACAGCCCTCTACTGGGCATGATATCTAAATAGGATACCAGCCTGTATGCCTTTTTTTCTCTCAAAATTCTGTCAACCATTCCTACCAGCACGTAATGGCCTACTCTTTCGAAATTCGGAACAGGTTTAACGTGGGCACAAGATGTTCTGCATGCATTTGTGCATGGGACCTGGGTTTATAGTCTCATGGGAAGGACTTTTGCGGGGAGTAGAGTCGGTACTGATGTTAACTCCAGGGGGAGTGTCCCCTCGAACGGGTGCCTCGGTGGTGGCTCAAACCCCAGCTTTCAGACCGCGAGTTCAGCACTGTGACCACTGGGCTACCCTGCCCCCTGCATGACATAATTATGGAAACAGGCTTAAGGAGCTACGTGCAAGTGTTCAGTGACAAGGTGTGTGTGTGTGTGTGTGTGGTGTGTGTGTGTTGTGGTGTGTGTGTGTGTGTGTGTGTGTGTGTGTGTGTGTGTGTGTGTGTGTGTTGTGTGAATACGGGTATGATCGGGGTGGTATGACATGTATTTTTCTGTGTCTGTCAGTGCTATGTTTTGTCATTTATCTTTCAGTAAATTTTACTCATTGATGATGATTTTAGCTATCAGCCATTATCTTTTTTTTAAATTGTTTTTATTATTATTATTATTATTATTATTGTTATTATTATTATTGTTGTTGTTGTTGTTGTTGTTATTGTTGTCATTATTATTATTTCTCTTCTTCTTCTTCTTCTTCTTCTTCTAATCGATTTAGCTACTTTCACAGGAAACTGACGTTTAATTTTGTAGTGTTTTTCCCTCAAAGTGTGTAAGCGTTGTGTTTCCTCTCTCATGCTTATTCTGTTACCCTTGAAAAATAAAGCTTCATTCATTTATGCATTCATTCATTCATTCTCTCTCTCTCTCTCTCTATCTCTCTCTCATCTCTCCTCTCTCTCTCTCTCTCTCATCTCTCTCTCTCTCTCTCTCCGTCTTTCTCTCTTCTTTCTTTCTTTCTTTCTTTCTTTCTTTATGCATGTGCGAGTGAGTGAGTGAGTGTGCATGTGTGTGTGTTTGTGTGACAATATTTTTGTTGTTGTTGGTTGGCGCGGGAAGGGGGGGGGGGAGGGAGGGAGGGGTTGTTCTTTGGGGGACTTAAAAGGCGGGACATGGGGGTCAAAACTGATGACATTTTGTTGACAAGCTCATGTTGATATTGTACCATATAATGAACCATATAATGAAAGGGCATCACTTGTAAATGCTAAAAATCTATAAATTACTCATTTTATGCACTGTTGCCATGGAAACAATTCAAAATGGCTGCCAAAACTAAACGTTTCAAACTCCTAAGCCTTTTTTATCTATAAGAGGTACAAGAAATCTGTTTCTTCAGACATGTTTTACAACCTTAACTCTTTAAATTCACGCAGGGAAATCTCCATATTTGCATCTAGCAATTTTTTATTCTAAAAAAAGACCCCATGATTCTGGCCCCTTTTACACCCGTGTCTAATCTGAAATTCATTCAGTGTGGAAACAGGGCATTGAGTATTATCCTAACTTGCCTCTGTCATACACAATAATAGTGACAGTTGTCCCAACATCACAGTAAGCTCAACTGAACACTTCTGTTTTGTCTTGCTTTCTTTTTTCTTTTCATTTTTTTTCTATCGAATAAAAATTATTCTGTCCTTTCCGTCAACAACTTTCAATTCAGTATCCGCGCAGTTTCTTGTCTTAGAAGAAAGCACACAGAGAAATGTATGGATTTGCTGCACTAGCGCTACCATTTTGATGTGGATGTGTTGAAGTTAACTTTTATGCGCTCTATAAAACATACATCCATTCATTCATTCGTTCGTATTAGAATTCTTATTCTCTCTGAATTTTGTTTGACCATGCTGTGAGAGGACTATGATATTCAGTGAGGGTTGTGGGGTTTTTTTACACTTTGATTGTGTCACTCAGTTTCCCTGCACTTAGTAAAGTATACGGACATTTATCACACACACACACACACACACAACCTAGTGAATGACAACACGAAACAGGAAGCTTACTTCAAAATCATGTGATGGAAAGAAAAACCACCAAAAAATAAATCTGTCATCATTTCAATAGACTTGATGCAAGATAATGTCAGGTCCTTGTAATTTTTACACACACACACACACACACACAAACACACAAACAAACAAACAAAAGGCAACAGAAAGAAAGAAAGAAAGAAAAGACACACACACACACACACACACACACACACACACACACACACACACACACACACACACACACACAACACACACAAACAAACAAACAAACAAAAGGCAACAGAAAGACAGAAAGAAATGACTTGTGTCTCAAAAACCAAAAACGACTACGTGACAAACAAAATGGACAGTCTTCAGGTGACGAAAACGAAAAGATGGGGCTTAAGTCTATTTGAAAGGTACACGTAACCTTGTCTGACTTGCTTCCGTTTTGGTCTTCGTCATGTGAGCTTTTAAAAGGAGACTGCATCACTTTCGTGAAGTCATCTTTCGCTCTCTCGCTTACACACACGGTTCAGTTTACATCATCCGTTTTGAAACAAAGCCGGAAAACTTGTTGGCTGTATTTCTTGTTAGTTTTTACTTCGCACCAGTCTTTCGTACATATTTTTGTATCTGTCTGACATCACAGAGAGTCGTCTGAATTTCCTCTTATTGTTTGATATTGTTTTGTACACGTGTGCATGTGTGTGTGTGTTGTGTTGTGTTGTGTTGATTCGCTCAGGTGAAGAAAAAAAAAGAAAAGCATGTCGGCTGACAAAGAAAAGCAGGTGAAGTTTTTTCAAGACAATGGCTATATCAGCCCCATTGATGTGCTCGATGCGGAGGAAGCGAGACAACTCCGGGAAAGCTTCAACCGCTCTGAGGAAGAGATAGGTGAGTTATCTCCACTTCTTTGTTTTGTCACTGTGTCTGTCTCTCTCTCTCCCTCTCTCCCTCTCTCCCTCTCCCTCCCCCCTCTCTCTCCCTTAGAATTCGCGGTGTGTGTGTGTGTGTGTGTGTGTGTGTGTGTGTGTGTGTGTTGTGTCTGTCTGTCTGTCTGTTGTGTGGTGTACTGTTTGTATATGTATGTATGTATGTATGTATGTATGTATGTATGTATGTATGTATGTGTATATGAGTGAGTGTATCTGTATGTTAACCAGCGTGGGAGAGAGAGAGAGAGACAAACAGACAGAGACAGGCAGACAGACAGACAGACAGACAGAGACGGAGTTACGGAGACAGCTCAAAAGGGGAAGACATGATAACATATAAAGACCGAGAAATGTCCATGATAGAGATCTGGAATTTTTTTATACAGAAAAAGAAAAAAAAAAGAACCCCCCAAAAAGCAAATACTAGCCACAGGGACCCACTTAAGCAGACGACAGTAATCAATCGATCAATAACCGACCCTACAGTTAGACAAAGCTGCTGAAAGCACCAGCAGTAAAATAAATCTGTACAAACCTTCAACTCTGTATTTACCATCGTTATGCCCAAGGTCACTGGACTCAGGACTTCCGCTCGTAAATTGTTGGAGTTTTAAAAAATTGATTTATTC
>CM054140.1:31888892-31956392 GCA_028751875.1 Rapana venosa
TGTCTGTCTGTCTGTCTGACTGTCTGTCTGTTAACCGGTCTGTCTGTGTCCATTTAAGGTAACGAGACAGACACTCCGTCTGTCTGTCTGTCTGTCTGTCTGTCTGACTGTCTGTCTGTCTGTCTGTCTCTTTCCAATTAGTTTTAAAGGTTGTCATGTGTGATTTTTATTTAGCTTAAGACCAGTCGGCTTTTTCCAGATTAGAATGTCTACGCACATGCACACTAGCACGCACGCACGCGCGAGCGCACACACACACACACACATACACACAGGGCAACAAAAAACAAAGAACTCATTTCTTCTAACCTAAAACGGTAACAACACACTTCATCTGACAGATGGCTGTAAAACATCTGTCTAGACTCTTTCAAGGTTAAAACTCTGCATTCAGACTCATGGTACCCCCCCCCCCCCCCCCCAAAAAAAAAAAACACCAGAAAAAAAAATTCAAGAAGCAAAACCACACATATCATGCATTCCAATCAAACTGCGACCCTAGAGAGAGAACCAGAAGACAGAGAAGTTCTGATGCAAAGTTATAAAGCACCATGTCTATTATTAGCACAATTCAAAAACTCTCACCCACCAAAACTTCAACACAAGGACATGCATACCTAGCCTGAAAAACCTCTCTCATTGGAACTTTACTTCATTTTGACCTTGAACTGATGACTACAAAGTAAAGGGAACAATTTCTGTCTGTTAGATTTTTTTTTTTTGGACTGTCTACAGAATATTCTGGTTGTGCTATACACCACATCTGCTGGATTAAGACAATCGTTCAGTGACTGTTGAAAAAGACAGGTGGTTTTTGTTTCACGCGTACCATACTGACCGTATCTGGCTGCCCCAATACTGGCTTACAACTGTCCCAAATAGCCAAAAATAATTTACCCAAATAAATCGTTCCCGGTAGAAAGATGTCTCCGCCACATCCTGTTCCTGCCTTGTTCACGCATCAATCCTACTTCCTCTTCCTGTTGTTGTTGTTTTTTAATTTGGCTGCCGGCTCAGCAAATAGACATGGTGTGTGCACTCTCATCCATTATCAGCATTCATCTAGTCTTTATTCCATCATCTGTCCCAGTGGGCCTATGGTTTCGCCTCCATTTATTCTGCATCAATCTGGTGAAGCTGTTCTGGTTTCATTTTGTAACATGTTCATCCATTTTCTCTATTAATATGTTTCTACTCTTGGTGGATCGGTGGTCTAGAGGTAACGCGCCTGTCTAGAAAGCGAAAAGTCCGGGTCTGAAGTGTGCGGCGGTTCGAACCCCGTTTGGACCGGAAATTTTTCCCCCATCCATTAGACCATGAGTGGTGGTCTGGGCGCTAGTCTTTCGGATGAGACGATAAACCGAGGTCCCGTGTGTTACACGTAATTATTTAGCGCACGTAAAAAAACCCACGGCAACAAGAGAGTTGTCCCTGGCAAAATTCTTAGAAAAAAGCCACTCTGATAGGGAAACAAATACAGCTGCAGAAAAAAAAAAAAAAAAGGGTGAAAGGGTGGCGCAGCGCTAAGTGGCGACGCGTTCTCCCGCTCTCCCCGGGGAGAGCAGCCCGAATTTCACGGAGAGAAATCTGCCGTGACTTAAAGTGGTATGAAATAAAATCTGAGCGCTTTGATTTGTTGCTTTACAAGATTCAGCGCTATATAAATTCCATACATTATTATTATTATTACTCTTCACCTTTCATTCACAACTTTCCATATGGCACCTGGTGCCAATTCATTCACGATTGTCTTTGTCTTTCCATGACTTTGCCCTGTGTTGTATTGTTCTACGTACAGCGCGTGACTTTGGATAGGGAATTGGGATGGTACCAATACAGACTGAGGGAGGGAGAGAGTGATTCAGGTTGCCTCTGATACTCATCAGTTTTTCTGAATCATCCTCTCCACCACCATTCTTGAGAGCTTTATGCCACACAGAGACCCAGGTCTCAGCCTAGTACTGTCCATGTGCCTTAAGAAGTGGGGGTGAGGTGATTATCATTTGCTTTTGTTTAGAAATCCCGTGGTGACACTTACGACATGTCTTAGACAGCCAGTTGGTGTCAGTCTCCCAAGTAGAACTCCACTCCACTTCACCTGACGTTAGTCAGACCTCTGCAGCAATGGAGGACACTTTAGCACCTCCTCCGGTCAGGGTGCTCACCCCCCCCCCCCCTTACCCCCACCACAATCTCTGGGTCAGTGGCGGCTACTCCATTGCATCTGAGCTCTTTCCTCTCCAGCCCCCTCCCTCCCCCCCCCCCCTCAAATTGCCATACTCTTGGTAGATGACACTGTGGTGTCTCTCATCATGGTCCATTCCAGGCTCGGTATCACAGATCCTTCTTTGTCAAGACAGAGTGGTATGCAATGGCTCGGGCTTCTTCAGCAACAGAGGACCCTTCAACAGCTCCCAGACATCAAGGTGCTTGGATACTGCGTGGCTATCTCGACCACACGGAGACAGCTCGGGGCCCTAGCCTGCCAGATGAGGGGTCACTCAGACACTTTGCCAATCAGGAGGCTTGCTCTCCCAAATGCACACTCCAGTGGGACCCGTCTTTGGTTCTTGCATTTCTCAGAAAGGCGCCCTTTGAGCCCATGGTAGAGATGGCCTTTCAAGAAGTGACCTTCACAGTGGTGTTTCTTCTTGCATTGGATTTTTGTGCAAGTAGAAATGAGGCTCACAACCTGAGTGGTCTCCTGGGCCATGTCACATTCTTCCAGGATCAGTCTACATGAAGGTTTTGCTTTAAATCCCATCTTGGTCGACATACTTAGAATACCCGGCAATGACGTCCACCCTGGGCATCCCCTCTTTGGACTTGGGTATTTTATTACGTGTTAAAATTATGTGCATG
Source organism: Rapana venosa (assembly GCA_028751875.1). Classification (NCBI taxonomy): domain Eukaryota; kingdom Metazoa; phylum Mollusca; class Gastropoda; order Neogastropoda; family Muricidae; genus Rapana; species Rapana venosa. The sequence continues at coordinate 31,891,755 of CM054140.1, forward strand.
GTGTCCAAGGTTCAAACCAGGAAGAGGATGCAGGGCTGGTGCAGGAGCAAAGCAGAAAATAGGAGTGACAGAGGTGTCTTTTCTACGGTAATGTTTTCATTTAGGTTGGGAGGGTGTGCTGCTGTATGGGATGAGTAATGCAAGCCAGTATTGCTGAAGTCAGATGTGGGAAGTATGTCTTGCTGTATGGGGATTTGAAACAATTGATTTTTTCTACCCCCAAAATGAAATGAGACATACGACATCAAACCAGTGGTGCTTTATATTTATTCTACTCACCATCAGCGCTGCTATCATGCTTATGGATGTGGAAGTTTTGATAATGTTCTCTAAATCATGCATTCCTCTAGTCATTCACTTTGCTTACAGCTAGGTCTAACAGAGAGATTCAGGGCCCAGAATAAATGGAAACTTTTTCCAAGAGCCACTGTTCACTGATATGTAGATTTGACCAGAAAAGGCATTCCACATGTGCAACATAAAGTGCATTAAAGACTAGATTAGCTTGGATCCTGAGCTGGTTTTAAATAGTCCATAAAACTGAAAGCAGTTCCTTTGAAAGCTTACTTGACCTTACCGATGTAAATAGCAGGAAGTAAGATCTTGAAACAGAGAACGGATTTCTTTATTTATTATAAAGTTATAGGCTTAGTATTATGTTCATTTGATATACAGAAGAGCTCAGGAGGCTCTGATACAAACATTGCTGTTGTGTTCTTTCTCTGGTCATTCTCATCAGTCACATGACTGTGTGGTAGTGCTACTTCATGAAAAAAAACCTGGCAGCTTTATCTTAGGGTTTAGTGAGGGTTTTGTTTGCATTAAGTCAAAACTATAACAAAACTTTATCAATACTACATTTCAACTGACACTACTTTCTGCTACATGCTCGACAGCCAGTGAAAAACTGTGCATGTGTGCTGACAGGCTGGCCAGATGTCCCTGCACCATGGCCACATTGTCCACAGCAGTGAGACCAACCATTCTTCCCGCCGCCGTTGTGGCTACGTCATCCGTTACATAGCAACCACCACTCGACCAATCATCGACGCGGACCGGCCTCGCACTTTTCCCGCCACTGTGCTGGTGTCTGGCAAGAACCAAGAGAAGAACTTCGAGGACCATGCCCCGGAGTGGTTCACCTGGCGCCAGTGATGGGGAATGACGGCTCTCCTTTGTACCTGGGGGTGTGGGCTTTGGCTGTGGTGGGCAACACTGCTTTAGGTGGACATGTTGTTTAGTTGTTTAGTTGTTCTATCAACTGTCTCAGCTACTTCTTCTTTCTCTTGTGTCTTTTCCTCTTCCTCCTCCTCCTTCTCCTGCTCCTCCTCCTCCTTCTTCTTCTTCCTCTCCTCCCCCTCCTCCTTTTCCTCTGCCTTCTTCTTCATCTTCAACTTCTCTCTCTCTTCTCCTTCTTCTTCTTCTTCTTTCAACTTCTTCTTCTTCTCCTCCTCCTCTTCCTTTGTTACTCGCAGGCTTTTTATGCTTTTTTAAATTTTGGCAATGATGGTTTTACTTCCTATTCTGGAATGAAGGCAGCAAAACAAATTCATCTCCAGAGAGAACTGTCTCTTGACAACTTTATGCAATAACCATCCTATACTATCATGTTTTGTTATACTGTTCTGTTTTGCAGTATGATCGGTTTCAAGACTAAGAGGGGGTAATCTCAATATGAGAGCTGCTGCACCCCACAAACGAGTACAGGAATTATGATCTGATGAAATCTTCCCTTTGCTCGAAAGATATTTTCAGGGATGCTGAGAAGCAGCTTTTGTTTGGTATTAAATATCTGAATTATGATACTTTGAGAATAAACAAGAATTTAATGAAAATATGTATGTGATTTTTTTTTAAATTTGAATCAAATCATAACTGACACACCCCTACCCCCCCTCCAAAAAAAAAACAGAAACCATTTTTGCGCTTCTCTTTTATGTTTACGCAGTTATATTTTTTTAATCATTATTTTGTAGCTGTATCCTAATATTGTTGCCATACATTGTTACAATAGATTATACAATATATACATTGTATGGGTTCTGCTGAACAATGAATGTATTATCATGTTGGCTGCTATTTGATATCACATCATATTCCATTGTGTTTTCAATGATGCTGTTATACGTTGACAAGTTCCGTTTATTCAGGATCATCTTGCACGTCATACTAATGCACATGCAAAACTGAAACAGACCAGACAGACATATAGACAGACACAGACAACGACAAAGGGACTGAGGGAGACAGACAGACTGTATGTGTTTAAGCCCTCTGACTGCTGTAAGGCACAGACAGATTCAGACAGAAAAGGGGGTAGTTCTCAGTTGTCCAGTTGGAGGACGGGATAACCTAGCCGGCCCTTAGAGCATTGCACTCGTGATCTGACGGCCCCGGCTCCAGCTGCCACCAAGGCACCCAAACAAGGGGATTTTTCCCCCTGCAGTTAACATCAGTACTGACTCCACTCCCCCAAAAGTCCTTCGGATGCGACCATAAACAAGAGTTCCTGAGTGTGCACACACGCTAAAACCTGTTCCACCTTTCAGAAGCCTTGGCCATAGCATGCCAGCAGGAACGGATGAAAAATTATTTTTTAAATCGCATGCACACAAGCGTTGCACTTAGACATTATCCCCGAAGGTGGAGTGCGGTTACCTTCATGGTGGGCCAAAATTTTCGCTTACGCAAAATGTCTCCATTCTTGAACCTTGGAAAGAACCAAACAAAGAAAATAATTGTTTCAGTGCTTTCTGTGCATTTATCATTTAGCTGTTTACAGGCTTGTGCTTTTCTTTTACACACGATGTATACGGGATTGTACAACTATCTATAAAATCTGTAACACACTAAACATTATAATAATAAAATAAAAAGTCAAACAGTTGAAATATGAGTTTGTGACTCTGTCAAACGCGAGCGCACACGTGTGTGTGTGTGTGTGTGTGTGTGTGTGTGTGTGTGTGTGTGTGTGTGTGTGTGTGTGTGTGTGTGTGTGTGTGTGTGTGTTGACTATTAGTTTTACTGTAACTATGCAATTTCTCAGATTTTGACAACAAATTGTAGATATCAGCAGGGAGTTCTATAATTATATTGGCAGGGAGTTCTGGATATTGGCAGGGAGTTCTGGATATTGGCAGGGAGTTACAGGGAGTTCTGGACATTGACAGGGAGTTCTGGATATTGGCAGGGAGTTCTGGATATTGGCAGGGAGTTCTGGATATTGGCAGGGAGTTCTGGATATTGGCAGGGAGTTCTGGATATTGGCAGGGAGTTACAGGGAGTTCTGGATATAAGAGGGAGTTCTGGATATTGGCAGGGAGTTCTGGACATTGGCAGGGAGTTCTGGATATTGGCAGGGAGTTCTGGACATTGGCAGGGAGTTCTGGATATTGGCAGGGAGTTCTGGACATTGGCAGGGAGTTCTGGACATTGGCAGGGAGTTCTGGATATTGGCAGGGAGTTCTGGATATTGGCAGGGAGTTCCGGATATTGGCGGGGAGTTCAGGACATTGGCAGGGAGTTCTGGATATAAGATGGAGTTTGTTTGCTTTGGCCTCACAGGAAAGCCTGGGACCACAGAGCCGTGCTTTGTCCACTTTATGGATGCGATTGTGAGAGTGTTGCTCAAATTACCTGACCGTCGGTGGATCGGTGGTCTAGAGGTAACGCGCCTGTCTAGAAAGCGAAAAGTCCGGGTCTGAAGTGTGCGGCGGTTCGTACCCCGTTTGGACCGGAAACTTTTCCCCCATCCATTAGACCATGAGTGGGAGTCTGGGCGAGTCTTTTCGGATGAGATCGAAAATCGAGGTCCTGGTTTCAGGTATTATTTAGCGGAGCGGAAAGAGAACAACGGCTAATACAGGAGTAGTTGTCCTGGATGCAAATTCTTAGCAAAAAGCCGACTCTGATATGGGGAAACAAACGAGTCGGACATTGAAGGATTAATATTTGGATGGCAGTCGGATTGTGGCGACGCGCTCTCGGTATGCCGGGAATGGAAGCAGAGTCTGATATTCACGGAGCTGGATTGCCGTGATCTGAAATGGTAGGATGTAGAATGAATTCTGGTAGAGAGTTTGTTTGCTTGCTACAGAAGCTTCAGCGCTTTGTCCAATTATAATTACATTATTATTATTATTATTTACCAACATTGCAGGTGTCTGTATCTCTCAGGCCTGGTTGACCCTAGGATATGTTACGACAGGAAGTGTAGAGTACAACCCTGTCGAGTAGTCTCGAAGCACAGGCACTTCTATAGCAGCAGCATTACATCATCTTCATCCTCTTTGATCAGCATACAATGAACGAAAATGTTCTATGATACGTGGTCCCAGTTCCTCTGGTCTTCTGGTGACCTCTCTTTGGGTTTCCCCATACACTTCTGTACCTGTGGTGAGTTTGTGTCAAAACCTTTGGGGCTGGGGGTTCAGGGGAGAGGGTCGTTGAGGTGATCGCCACCTCGGGTGGGCAACTCACTCAGTCTGGCTCCGCGAATGAGCTAATGCTGTCGTTAGTAGGGGGCTTAGTAGGTGGTGTCCTGCGTATGTTAGCTCAGAACAGGCACCACTGAACACCACCAAAGTGACTCGGCTGCAATGCAGAGCGTCTCTGGCTTGTGGCCCAACGGTGGCCTAAAATTGATGAGCTCCTTGTAAACCACTGGCCCTGAGGGTAGGACAAAAGGTATCTGGGTATGGCTGGGGCGGAGAGGTAGAAGAAAGAAGCAGCCTGGGAACAGCAAGACCACACTTCACGGACGATAAGGCAGCCCCACCCCTCCACCCTAAAAAACAACCATAGATCAGTCTTTTAAAGGGAGATGTTTACCACTTCAAACAAATAAAGAAATGAATAAAAGTCAGCTGACATTTTGTTTTGTCAGAAACTTCCCCAACAAACCTCAGCCCCCTCTGACATTACTGCAGCTAGCGAGCTACATGCATACATGAAGTGCACAAAAATACATACATTTCACAAAAGGACACCACACAGCTGACATTTTCTCTATCTGCGCCGTGAATCAGCCGAAAGCTGCTGCGCTGTGGCTAATGAAGACTGGGCTGAATGTGGACGTACACACTTTCTGTCTGAACGAATTCTACTGTTAGCCTGATACAAAATCAATATCGCCTTCTGTTTTTTGCTTGTTCTTTTTCTACCCCCCCCCCCCCCCCCCATCTTTTTGCGCGAGCCGACGTGATATCGCGTGCGTGCTGCCAGCTCAGCTTCTGACGGCAGAAACAAACACCACTGTTCTCAGAGAGAGAGAGAGGGGGGGGGGGGAGAGAGAGGAGAGGGGGGGGGGGGAGAAGAGAGAGATAGGAGAGAGAGGGGGGGGGGAGAGGACTTTGTTTCTGCGTGTGCACATGATACTGCCTCCTCTCCATCTCTTTCCCCAGTCCCACCTCACCCCTCACACATATCTCCCCCACTCCTCGAACCCCAACCCCCACCCCTCTGCCTGCCTACCCCTGTCCCGCCCAGTATATATTCTCATTACGCTCAAGAGTTTTCGTGATAACCAAACATCGACCTTTGAAGAGCTGCTGTTGCAGTTTCCTGACAAGTCTTGAAAACAGACTGCAGCCTTGGTTTTTTTGTTGTTGTTTTTTTTGTTTAGTGTTTCCAGTTTTCGTGGTATTTGTTCTCAACTGTTTAAAAGAGAAAAACAAGTTGAGCAAAGAGAAAGTGTTTTGCCAACGCTGGTGGTATATACATGTGGCGGCAGCAGACTCGCTTTGCTTTTCTCACAGCCAAGTTTGTGCAGTTTTAGAAATCAATGATTGGTGACAGTGTGCCTTCTACAGTTGTCACGTGCTGAAGTGGGGTTTGCTTTATGTACCTTCTGTTTTAGCGATTCACAGGTGGGGTTTTGTTGTATTTGTGTGTGTGTGTGTGTGTGTGTGTGTGTGATGTGTGTGTGTGTGTGCGCGCGCGCGTGTGTGTGTATGTGTGTGTGTGTGCCTCGCCACAAACTTGTCTGTGACACTGAAAACTGTTTCTCTCCTGTCTTTTTCCCGGTATGATCTGTGATTGTGGGACATGTTTCTCTCAGAATTCAGCACTCCAGCTTCTGGCGTTGTGTTTATGAAGAACTGGCGTGTGTGGGGGTGGGTGGGAGGTTCTCCCTTAAATATTAATCACTTGAGACCGCAAAGAAATGTTTTAAATGTCTTTTTTTCTTTTAAAATATAAATCGATTGAGTCGCTAGAAAATGTTCTTAACGTTTGTGTTAAAAGTGGGTCACGCACGAAAGCGTTCTAGTCAGTCAAGTAGATTTTCTCCACAACAACAACAAAAAGTAAGAGAGATATAAAGGAAAAAATAAAGAAGAAACGGCAAAGTAGTGTAGGTTTATACATACTGCCTCTGGTGGGGTGAACTATTGATGACTTTCCATGTGCACTGGTGCTGGTGCCGTGTTGCAGTGTGTTCACCGTTCTTATTCAGCTGATGCTTCGGAAGCACAAATAAAGGTAAGAGACAGACAGACAGACAGGCAGGCAGGCAGGCAGGCAGGCAGACAGAAAGAAAGAGACAGAGAGAAAGAGACAGAGAGTGACACAAATAGAGAGACAAAGAGATAAGATATCTTTTTCTTCTTCTTTTTCTTGTTCTTGTTCTTGTTCTTGTTGTTTTTGTTCTTAATCTTGTTGTTGCTGTTGTTGTTTGTTCTCCTCTTCCTCTTCTTCTTCTTCTTCTCTCCTCTCTTCCTTCTTTTCTTCTTCTTCCTCTTCCTCTCTTCCTTCTTTTTCTTCTTCTTCCCTCTTCCCCTCTCTCCTTCTTCTTCTTCTTCTTCTTCTTCTTCTTCTTTCTTCTTTCTTCTTTCTTCTTCTCTCTTCTTCTTCTTCTTCTTCTTCTTCCTTCTTCTCTTCTTCTTCTCTTCTCTTCTTCTTTCTTCTTCTTCTTCTTCTTCTTCTTCTTCTTTCTTTTCTTTTTTTTATTCCTTTTTTCCCCCTTTTCTTTCAGTTGTTACAGTCGAGGACAACCGAGACAGCCATAAAAGCGGTAACATTCAGCTTGACACCACATCCTCAGAACAACACCAAACAACGTTGATCACAAACCCCAACACTAAGGATCAGTTGCAACACCTCAGACCGTCCACCCTCCCCACACATCCCACAATCAGGCAGAACCTCGGGTTATCGCCTGGAAGACGTCCACAGGGACTGGAGTCGCAGCAGATCTCCATTTCACCAAAAGCAATGCCATCAATCTAACGTATCAGCAACGACTCGAACCTGCAAGCTCAAATTATCATCTAGGGAGCCGGGAAGGGGCGGGATAGGCCAGTGGTTAGAGCGCTGTGCTCCGTGATCTGACGACCCGGGTTTAAACCCTCACCAAGACACCCGCGTAGTACCCGTTTGAGGGGATTTTTTTCCCACCCTGGAGTTAACACCCATACTGACCCCACTTCCCCGAAAGTCCTGCAGATGAGACTAAAATCTGAGGTCCCGTGTATGAACGTAAGCAGAAGACTCAAGATTCGAGAATACTTTATCATCTCAAGAGAGCAATGTTGCGCACGTGTTAAAATCCCGATCTGTCTTGGTTTTAAACAGACTTTATTCAAGAAAGCGTCACCAAAAAAATACAAGCATACTTTGACAGGACAACAAGTAAACTAACCATAGTCCGTTCTGTCTTTCGAGAAGAATAGGCCATTTCATGCCCGTAAGAAGAGATACCATAGTCCGTACTGTCTTTCGAGAAGAATAGGCCATTTCATGCTCGTAAGAAGAGATGACAATTTATTATTTTTCAAAACCACGCTCACACTGGTGTCGTGTTTAGACCTCATCCCTGAAGTCAGAATGCGGCGACCTTATGCTGGGCAAATACAGGTCGCATACGCCAAAATCTCACCATTAGTGAACCTCGGAGCTCTAGGGGAGAAACGAAAGCAATCGTGGATACATTACCTGTCTAATGCTCTAACGGCGTGGCCACATGACCTGTCTAATGCTCTAACCGCGTGGCCACATGACCTGTCTAATGCTCTAACGGCGTGGCCACATGACCTGTCTAATGCTCTAACCGCGTGGCCACATGACCTGTCTAATACTCTAACCGCGTGGCCACATGACCTATCTAATACTCTAACTGCGTGGCCACATGACCTAACTAATGCTCTAACCGCGTGGCCACATGACCTAACTAATGCTCTAACCGCGTGGCCACATGACCTGTCTAATGCTCTAACCGCGTGGCCACATGACCTAATACTCTAACCGCGCGGCCACATGACCTATCTAATACTCTAACTGCGTGGCCACATGACCTAACTAATGCTCTAACCGCGTGGCCACATGACCTGTCTAATGCTCTAACGGCGTGGCCACATGACCTGTCTAATGCTCTAACGCGTGGCCACATGACCTGCCTAATGCTCTAACCGATAGACTACTTCGTTCCCTTGAGGAAAAAACCCACATCACAGAACAGAGAAGAAAAAGAAGACAAAAGAGAAGGAGGTCAGAAAGAAGAGACAGCAACAGTGAAAACAGAGAGCTGTACAGCACAGAATGTCCTCTACTCAAGTTAGTAAGGATGCTATTTGCACTGAAAAGAGCTCTCGGTTTTTGCCACTGGGAATCACAGAGAGAGGAAGAGAGAGGAAGGGGGGGGAAGGGAGGGAGCGAGAGATAGACAGACAAGAGAAGACAGAGAGGGAGAGAGAAGAGAGAGAGAGAAAGACAGACAGACAGACATAATAGAGTGACAGAGAAGGAGAGAGACAGACAAAGACAGAGAGAGAGACACAGAAAGAGAGAGGGGGAGAAGGTGAGGGGGGGGGGGGGGGGGGGGGAGGACCAGCGAGGTTTTATCACCAGTTTTCCTCATATTATTTTCTCACACTAACCCCCCTCCCTCCTCCTCATCCTCCCTAAACCCATTTCTGGCTCATATTAGATAGATAGATAGATAGATAGATAGATAGATAGATAGATAGATAGATAGATAGATAGATAGATAGATAGATAGATAGATAGATAGATAGATAGATAGATAGATATTATTCAGTCTCGCTGTCTTTACGATCCCATCCTCGCAGGGATATAACACACAGCCTTTAAAGGGAGGACCAGACACGGAAAAGTTTCCCACTGAGAAAAATGCACTCTCTTCATTTATTCGCTTCCGGGTTTGTTTGGTTTTTTGGCCAGCCACCATCCCCTGTAGTTATTTAAGAGGAGGTGTGTGTGTGTGTGTGTGTGTGTGTGTGTGTGTGTGTGTGTGTGTGTGTGTGTGTGAAGTCCCTCTTCTGCTAATGGATCTGTCGCATTATTGCCGTTTACCTCTCTCCCAGAGAGAGAGAGAGAGAGAGAGAGAGAGAGAGAGAGCACTTAGTTTTCCAGTTTTCCAGATCAATGCTTTGGTAGCGGAGCAGTGGGCAGTGTTCTCATCACCAGCCAGTCTAAAGTGCTTTGCTGCCTTACTACTACTACTACTACTACTACTTTGCGCTTGCTAGGGCTCTAACTCTTAAGTAAGCGTGGATCAGGGGGGAGAACTTTTTTGTGTGCTTCGGCTAAGACCACTTTAGTGTATTACCTCTGAAAGGGTCCATTTTTAAGTGTGGGCTGCTCTTCCCAATTTTAAAAAAAAGTTTTTTGCCTGTTTTTTTTTTTAGAGGGGAGGGTTTAGGTTCAAGCTTTTGTTCTATTTACTTTATCCTCGAAATAAAAGAATAAAATAAAATAAATTAAGAAATAAAGCATTGCTTTGTTTTACGTTTCTGGTTTCGTTTTCATACCACTTTAAGTCACGGCAGATTGCTTGTAAGAGTGAAGAAAGAAGTGAGCTTGGGTTAGAGGTTTTGTTGTTTATTGTTGCTGATGTTGTTGTTGTTGTTTTCTCTGGGATGATGGAGGTGGTGGGGGGAGGGGGAGAGGGGAGTTCTCCAATAAACAGTTTGAAAATAAAAGAGCTGAACGTTTACAAAACTTGAGAGGGACAAAGACTATACATACAGATAGATAGATAGATAGATAGATAGATAGATAGATAGATAGATAGATAGATAGATAGATAGATAATTCGGTGATGTTGCCAACAAGAGAACCTGGTGGTCAAGCCCTTTTTCTCTTTTCCTCCAAGTCTTGCCTTGAAAGGCAGTTGTCATGAGTTCTGCTGTACCTTGGATCCCTAGTGCATGGCCTACACCTCTTAGTTTCCTCCTCTCATTTATTACAGAAAGAATCTTTTTGTTGTTGTTGTTCCCATTTCGTGTAATATGCATCCATGTGTTGGCCAGATGAAAGAATATGTCCAACTGACTCTGAACAGCCTTCTTTTAAAAAAAAAAAAAAACCCAAACACATCGCGGCTGCTTCGATTCTTTTTGCGTTGTCTTTTCAAAATAAAAGCCAAAATGTGATAGGAGAGGGGAGATGGAAAGTGTGGGTGGCTCATGCGTGTGTGTGTGTGTGTGTGTGTGTGTGTGTGTGTGTGTGTGTGTGTGTGTGTGTGTGTGTGTGTGTGTGTGTGTGTGTGTGTGTGTGTGTGTTCCCGCTGAAATGAAACTCCTCATGATGTCGTTTCAAATTTAAGTGACATTTTTAACCAGCGCACACAGCTGATATTTCTGGTGCACATCAAAAATAAGGTAAGCAGGATGGCGAGAAAGATAGAGAGAGAGAGACAGACAGCCAGACAGACAGAGACAGACAGAAAGACACAGAGAGAGACAGACAGAAAGACAGAGAGACAGACAGAGACACACAGAGAGAAAGAGCGAAACAGAGACATTCACAGGGAAAGATCTATACACAGAGGAAGCCAGACAGAGAAGTGTAGAAAAAGGGAGGGGGAGACACAGAGAGAAAGACAGACATAGATACATAGAGAGAGCAAACAGACAAAGAGAAAGACATACAGGGACAGCCATAGAAACGTAGAGGGAAAAGGAAAGACACGGGGAGAGAGACACCACGAGGATAAAGAGAGAAAGACAGAGGGAAACAGAGAGAAAGACACACAGGAACAGACAGCCAGACAGACAGAGAAGCGTAGAGAAAGAAAGACAAAGAAATGCAAAGACAAAGAAAGAAAGACAGACATAGATCACAAAGAGAAAGACAGACACATAGGCAGAGAAAGGCACACAGAGACAACCAGACACAGAGACAGACTGGCAGACAGACGGACAGACAGACAGACAGGCGAAAGATAGACAGACAGGCGCAGCAGGACAGATAATAATAGATTAGATAGATAGATAGATAGATTAGATAGATAGATAGATAGATAGATAGATAGATAGATTGGCAGACAGACAGGCGATATAAAGACATGCGATAGATACATACAGACAGACATAGATACAAGAGAGAGAGAGATATAGACAGATAGACAGAGAAAGACTCACAAAGACAGCCATACAGATAGAGAGACAGACAGCCCGAGAGATAGACAGACACTCGGGCAGGTAGACAGACATATCTACAATACATACGTACAGACAGACAGATAGACAGATAGACTAACAGACAGAGAGACAGACAGACAGGTGATGGACACAGGTCTGGAGGGCACGTGGATGGGTAACAAGGGGAAGGCAGCTGCTGAAATCACGAATAATCCAAGTGTCCTTCAACATGGTCTGTCTGTCTGTCTTCTGTCTTTCTGTCTTTCTGTCTGTCTGTCTGTCTGTCAGAGAGAGAAAGAGAGAGAGAGAGAGAGAGAGAGAGAGAGAGAGAGAGAGAGAGAGAGAGAGTTCACACGTGTGAAACATGTGACTCTTTTTTTTTTTTTTAGTCGGGGGGAAAAATATGTATACATTGTTTTCTTTGTGTGTTTTTATATTGTTTACTTTTGCTTTGTTTCCTTGCTTGTTTGTTTTTGTTATGTATATTTGACCCTTTTTTTAACCTATTTTTTTGTCATTTATTTTGTTTGGGAGCGTGTTTGGTTTTTTCTTGTTTTTGTTTGTTTGAGGTATTTGTTTTTGTTTTGGTTTTGTTTTTTTAGAATTAACAAATCACTGGTTTTATATCTTAAATTCCTAAAGAATCCTTGTGGGCTTTTTCCATGTTTCTGAAAAAATGCAGTGATATACACATATGAGGAAGTTATTTAATTAGAGAGAGAGAGACAGACAGACTGAGAAAGAGACAGAGAGAGACGACAAACGACAGAGACAGACAGACAGAGAGACAGAAGACAAACAGACATACCGAGAGACAACAGACAGAGACAAACAGACAGACAGACAGATAGACAAACAGACAGACAGACAGACAAACAGACAGACAGACAGAGATCCATTTATAGGGAAATATATGTGTGTATGTAGGAGAAAGATTAAGATGATGATGTCTAGGGAGAAAGAGGAGACAGGAGTAAAACAAAATAATGCAATGTAGTCATTTCAGACATCAGAAGAGTGAGAAAAGAAGGGGGGAAAGACAAAACGAAAGAAAGGAGGAAAGAAGGAAGGACGGAGAAACGAAAGAAGGGAAGATGAAAGAAGAGAAAGAAAAGAGAAAGAAAGAAGAAAAGAAAGAAAGATAAAGAAGAAAAGAAAGAAAGGCAGACAGATAGAAACAAACAAACAAAAACAAAAGAAGTAAGAAAGAGAGAAGAAAGAAAACAACAGAAAAAAAGACAGACAGAAAGAAAAAAAGAAATAAAAGAAAGAAAGAAAGAAAAACAAAAGAAAAAAGAAAGAAGAAAGAAAAGAACAGAACAGAAAACAAGAAAAGAAAACTAAAGACAGAAAAACAAGCAAACACAGAAAAGAAAAACAAAGCCAAGAAAGGAAGGACAGAATCGAAAGAAACATCACACACAAAAATATTCGAAAAACGTCATAAACGAAACGTACAACAACACACTCACACAAAACTCCAACACTTTTCACTGGTGTTTCTATGGTAACTGATACCATGACATTTTCTAGGCGAATTCCTGAGCAAAGCACCGTCCTCCAGTAGCCTACAATCCTGCTGCTGGCTGTTTAAACAGACAAAGCTGCGATTCCTCCACTACCGACACAGAGAGATACATAATATCCACTTCAGCCATTCTGCTCCCCAACTCCTCCTCGCTTTCGTCTCTAAGCAGATGACAGACACTGTCTGTAACTGGAGCGGTGTCAGAGACACTGAACATAAAAACGACACCCGAAGATAACTATCAGAAATGTTTGTTCTAGCCTTCAAGTCAGTTATGATCTTCTTTCCAGCCTTTTTTTAAAAAAAAAAATTATATTATGAAGGCTCTGTCAATGACTGAAACTTCAAGAGGGAGAAGTGAGGGGGGGGGATGGGATTTATAATAAATATCGATAAGCATCTCACATTGGAGTCGGTTGTTGGGGCCGGGGGAGGGGGAAGGTGGGGGAGGGGAGTGTTCGGCCAGATGATGGGAATGAGTAGGCGTGTGGTATTACAAACGTGGTATTGTATGACGAAAGATGGGTGGGTGTGTTTTTTTTCAAAGATAGGGGGAAGGGGGAAGGGACGAAAGAGAATAGAAAAGATGATGGCAGGGGGAGGGGAGGGGGCTATGATGGAGACTGATGAAGCCCCCACTCAAAAATAGAATCAAGAAACAAAAAGCAACACACAAAACCCCACTAAACAAATTCAAAATAAAAGAAAAACTCCTCTACAGTTTGAATGTGGCTGCCTGTATGGCAAGGTACTTGAAAACAGCCATGCAGGAAAACTTCTCAGTCAGTGTGCTATTTCAGTCTCACGGTGATTCCCAGGTGGGATGAGTGAGTCAGAGTGCACATTCTGGGTGACTCTCAGGGTGTTAAGCTGGAGAACGCCCAACAGGCACCATCAAAGTCATTATTCTTTATCCATCAAGCCTATCTGCAAGACTTTTTTGTTCAACTTATTTCTTTCAGAGATGTAATTATGCATGAGGCAGAAGATCACATGTGCACGTTAAAGATCCCATGATCTTTGTCAGTCAAGACAAACTGCTGAAACACAGAATATACACTGTAGGCATCAGAAGCATTAGCATCGCATTGGATGATATAGTTGGTTCAGTTCTGTCGCACATATTTCATGGCAGAGATGGTGCAGCCAATATGGAATACCCTGCACTGGAGGACACCAAGCCGAAACTGTTAGCTTGTGCATCTCTAGAGACCAACCCCATCCCATCCCCACACCCCACACCCCAAAAAAGAAAAGCACACGCACAGAAAAAGCTGAGAGAGGTCTCTACGGTCCCTCAAGATTTTCAGATAAAATTTGAACATGAATGATACTGGCACCTACCTTCCCCTGTTCCTCTTCTTCCCTTTCCCTCCATTCCTCCCCTCTCTATATTAATCGTAAAAACCATGTAACTCCCCCCCCCCCCCGCCCCCACCCAACCAAAACATATATACATATATATATATGGATTTTAGTTACACTCCCCAGGTAGGTGTTTTTTTCAGGGGGGTGGGGGTGGGTGGAGGGGGGTTCTGCTTAGGGGGGCGTAATGATGTAATCCCGAAAGGCTTGAATAGATGAGAGAGCGCTAGATAACATGACATTGATAAGAACAGATTGCTGAAAGAAAGGGGAACCGAGGTTAAAAGTGAGAAGAAAAACAACAACTAACAGCAAATGGACGACTTGAGAGTCTCCTTCCCCAAGATCACACTTTTCCCTTGGGAAAATACACAGCCAGGCCGGTCTGTAATGTCTACCTAGGCCACCTGAGGTAGTAAGTCCATCGCAAAAGTAGCCGGTGGTGGGGGGTGGGGTGGGACAGGGGGGGGGGGGGGGCTGTTTCCCTTCTCTGTCAACACATCAGACCACAAGCGGATCAATTTCAACATTACGGACTGCAGACAGACAGATAGATCTTTTCCTCAAACATAACTTTTTGCATATATATTTGTATTATTCAAAGTTTGTTTTTATGAAATCCAGACGGTCCTAAACTGTCGAAGATCGTGGATTTGAATCTCAGAGTCGCGACATGATGGATTTCGGACAAAAAGTTTCACAATGTCCCAGGTCAACATATGTGCAAACCTGCCAGTGCCTTACTCCTCTTTGACAATACATAGCATGCAAGACATCAAAATTAAATGTATGAAAGATCCTATGATTGATGACAGTTTTGGTGGACACCCGAAATACTCAGCATGCACACAAAAGTTTTCTTCTGAACTAAAATATGCTGTCAATGAAGCATCTACAACAAATAAATTCCTTGGTTGGGGTAAGAGATGTAGTGAAATAGTTCTCTCGCAAAAAGATACCTTAGGAAAAAATATCCTGAACATTAACACTTAACGAAGTCTTCTATGGAGGAAGACATAAAGCAATACTGGCTGTCTATTGACCTAAAGTGAAAGAGGAAGCATTTATTAGTCAGAACACACAGTGCACGATGACAGCGTATTTGTGGTACTCTTCCTAGACGGTCCTTTCCATTTCGCATAGAATTGCCAGGTTTTGTCCAACTAAGTGGCCAGAAACGGTGGCACATTTCCAGTTTCCTACTCTGATAAATGAACTGTCACATACAATCTTCAGAGCCGTGCGTACCGGCGGCTCTGTCTCACACGGCACAGTGCCGGGAATTGAAAGTTATGAAACGCCAGAAGAAATTATAGGTTATAGAACACCCCCTACCACCACCACCACCACCTCACCCCCCACAGAGTGAAGAAATGCCATAAACATCCGCGTGTTTTGATGACAGAAGTCGACAAAAGTCGTGAGAGCTTTGGGGAAAGAAGGCTTGAAGTGACGGAGGCGTTTTGCCAAGTCTGACAAGTAATTCAATAGATGGACGCCATAGCCAGACAGAGGAGGCAACATAATTCAGGACCAGTACAGGCCTTAAAGCTGCAGGTCGCGGGTTCGAATCTCGGCTGTTGTCTGATGTATTACAGGGTAGAAAATTTTACCACCTAGCAAGTCAGTTGATATGCAGACTTGCCAGTGCTTTCCTCTCTTTCGTGTACACATCACAGACATCCCATAGCTCAGTGAACATCTGGATGCTTGTTGACGATTCTGTACTTAATGTCAGATAGATTGCATGTTGAATTGAAAACAGACAGCATGCGTTTTAGACTTCATTAAGTGTTTTGAGCTGTGCAGTTGATGAAATATCTGTCCACTGTATGTCTTGGGTATATGGAATATACTGCACCTTGTGGAATCTCTTTAGGAGAACTGAAAAGTTGAAAGTGATGGTAGTCAAGCCCCTCTCCCATTGGTCTTCTTGCTATCCTGTTCTTTTCTATGCTCTTTTCAGGACGAGAACAAGTTGACTTTGTACACTTTTCATAATCGAATGCACGTCAGTGTTTTCATCCTTTGCATGAGATATACATGCATAAGCTCTAGATGGCTTTGATTGAAAATGATAGTCTACCAAAAAATAACTCGGAAAAAAACATATTCTTTAGACCCCTTGAATGGCTGGAAATCGGAGATCAAACTCCACTTGTTTCCCTATCAGACCCCCATCCCAAAGCTGATGCAGTGATCATTAATTTGGGGTGTGACAATCCGTATTAGGATTCGTCTCCTCACATATTAGCGCCGGTTTAATGGAATTCCCTTCCACAACATAACAGCGATATCCAAAGCTAACTAACGCTGTCTGAGGAAATCGGGTTGAAAGCAATAATCCGACTCCAGTTAGCCTGTCCCATGTTTATGCAATCGCAGAGATTGATGCCCATTCCATAACATTGTGCTTGCACAACACAGAAACTGGCGATAACATTACGCGAAATATGAGGAGATGATGAGTGATTGAAGCATAAAGGAATGACGCTACCGTTTAAGGGGATGTTTTTTTTCCATTGTTTGTTGTTTTGTTGTTGTTTTTGGGGGGGAGAGGTTGTTTGTATGGTTGGGGGTGTTGTTGTTTTGTTGTGGTTTTTATTTTGTTTTGATGGGGTTTGTGTTTTGGTGGGGGTCTTGTTTGTTTTGTTTTGGGAGTGGGGGGGGGGGGGGTTGGGGTGTCGGTTTTGGGGGGGGGGGGGGGGGGGTTTCGTTCCTCGGCTAGATCTCCGAGGTTCACCTGTGGTGAGAGTTTTTGAGTATGTCACCGTTTTCGCCCACCATTAAGGTAGCCGCATATAACGACTTCGGGGATGCTACGGTTTATAAGATATAGCCGGTCCTTTAGCGGCTGATTTCGCTGATTTACCCGCGATCAGGACAGAACATGGCTGGCTTTCTATGATTAAACATAGACGGAAACAACGTTTTTCTCACCACATTGTCCCTTTTATATCAGCATGGCAGGCAGATCAGTTCATGCTCCTTTTATATTAGTGTGGCATACAGATCGTTCCATATTGTTAACGATGGATAGAAACTTGACCACAAATCAGTATAGTGAATTATGAAACACACAGAAGGGAACCCTGTTTCTCCATAATCTAAACAACATTCTTGCCTGGCAACACAAGAGGAAGAACAACAAGAAGAATAACAGGAACAACAGCAACAACAACAAGAAGGTTGGGAAGAAGAAGAAGAAGAAGAAGAAGAACAACAACAACAACAGAAACAGGAAGAACAAGAAGGAGATAACGAGGAAGAACAAGAAGAACAATTATGAAGAAAATTAAGAACAAGAACAATAAGAAAGTAAAGATGAGGACGGAGAAGAAGGAGGACAAGGAGGAGAAGAATGAGGAGGAGGAAGAGGACAAGAAGGAGAAGAAGAAGAACAACAACAACAACAACAAAAATCAAGAAAATCAAGAAGAAGAAAAACAAAGACAAAGACGAAGACGAAAAAAAGAAGAAATCACACTTTTGTTAAGATAATCTTCGAAATACACACTAAGAATAAAGCAAGAAGAAAAAGTCCTCAGCTTACAGCCTACTTATAGCATCATGTTTCTCTGTCAAGGCTGTCGTGTGTCCACAGCTTACAGTGTACTTCTAGCGTCATGTTTCTCTGTCAAGGCTGTCGTGTGTAGGGAGAAACTGCTGCCCTTGCCAAGGACGTGTCAGCTGGACTCCCTCTTTCCGCAGCCATTGCTTTGACCGTTTAAGCCTCCTCTCTGTCACGCTGTCTTTGCCAGTCTGTCTGTATGTCTGTCTGTCTGTCTCTGTCTGTCTGTCTGTCTCTCTCTCTCTCTCTCTCTCTCTCTCTCTCTCTCTCTATCGATATATATTATATATATATATATATATATAATCATATATATCCCTAAGGGCGGGGACTGGATATAAAAAAGCACATGGGTGCTTATTCATTATCCTTGAAATAAAAGAATTTGTCATTGTCATTGTCTCTCTCCCCCCCCCCTCCTCTCTCTCTCTCTCTCTCTCTCTCTCTCTCTCTCTCTCTCTCTCTCTCTCTCTCTCTCTCTCTCTCTCGCCTAGTAGATAGCCTAGTGGTCAGAACATTGCGCTGGCAATCTGACGACCCAGGTTCGATTCCCGTTCAAGGGGATATTTTCCTCTGGAGTTAACACCAGTGCAGACTCCACTCTCCTTAAAAGTCCTTCGGGTGAGACTATAAACCGAGGCCCCGTTTGCGAACGCATGCAGAACATCTTGCACACACGTTAACTCCTGTTCCGCTTTTCGGAAGAGTAGGCTGTTGTGTGCCGGTGGGAACGGATGACTAAATGTACAAAACCGCATACACACGGGGGGTTATATGTAAAAAAGCGCGTGAGTGTTTATTCTATTATCCTCGGTATAAAAGAAAAAATAAATAAATAAAATAAATAAATCTCTCTCCCTATGTGCACCTCAGTCTGTTTTTTATTTTGTCTCTGTATGTCTGTGTGCAGTCAGTTTTGGTACCTCTGTCTTATTCTTTGTCTTTGTCTCTGTTTCTTTGTCTTTATGTCTGTCTGTCTGTTTGTTCGTTCTCTCAAAAGCTGGTAGACATGTTGTTGTTGTTGTTGTTGTTGTTGTGCGTTCCCCAGCTTAACACCCTGGGGGTCACCCGGAATATGCACTCTCATCCACTCCTCCAGCCAGGAAATGAATCACTGTGAGATTGAAAGTTACACGCTGCATGGGAAGCTTGTATGTATAACTCTTTTCAAGGAAATTGCCACATAGGCAGCCATTCTCCGACTTCAGAGGATCGTTTCTTCTCCTTTAAAGGAGAGTGGAAGGCTGCTTACGATAAGAGCTTGTCATGGCTGAGGATAGTCTCAACATATTAACGATCTGCAACATGACAACAGTTCAATGTAAGCTTCTGTGCTTAGCTGACATCAATAACGGACAAAGCTACAAAACCTGGTCCTGGGTCTGGGGTCTAGACCTGGGTCTGTACTTGAGCCTGGTTTGGGTTTGGGCCTGGGTCTCATCTGGGTCTATGTTTGGGCCTGGGTCTCATCTGGGTCTGGGCCTGGGTCTCATCTGGGTCTATGTTTGGGCCTGGGTCTGGACCTGGGTGTGGATCTGTGCTAAAGCCTGGGTTTGGGCCTGGGTCTGGGTCTAGGCGCTGGGTCTGGGTCTGTACTTAGGTCTGAGCTTGGGCCTGTGCCTGGGTGTGTGCCTGGGTGTGGGTCAGGGTTTTGCTGGTGGCTATGGAGCCTGTAGTCATGGAAACGACCCCCTTGGCTGACCTACATCAACACTCTGTGTGATGGCTACAAGTACAAAACAGGCCGTGGATGGTGGTGCTTCATTGCTACTTTCCATTAACACAATAGCTTTTTTTTGTTTTGCTCTCTCTCTCTCTCTCTCTCTCTCTCTCTCTCTCCTCTCTCTCTCTCTCTCTCTCTCTGGTCTGCTATGTACTTTCACAGAGTGTGGTAGCGGTGAAAGATAATCTCTGATTTATCCCCTAGCATCCAAACATCAGCGCAATGTCGTTTCTATAATGGAACTAAGAGGGACAAAAGAGAATAATGATTAAGCCGTTCCTTCAACGGCCATCTGAATTGATTTTGTGCCTTTAAGAAAGGTCAAAATTATGAGAAATGTGTCCTGAAAGTGTATCTGCGCGTGTGCGTGCGTGCATGCGTGCGTGCGTGTGTGTGTGTGTGTGTGTGTGTGTGTGTGTGTGTGTGTGCGTGCGTGCGTGCCTTCCTGCCTGCCTCCTGCCTGCCTGCCTGCCTTCCTGTCTGCATGCCTGTCTGCGTGCATGAGTGCCTGCGTGCGCATGTAAACATGCGAAAATGCAAGCCAAACAAAATGTCAAGACAGCGAATTGATAGCACAGTATCTATAAATTCCCGTAGTGACGCAGAAGCTTGTGTAGGTATGTATGTGCACGAATGTAGGTCTTAGATTCAGTGTTCCTAATGAGGTATTACAAAGAATCACACATTCAATATACTTGAACCGGCATCTGCCAAAAGACCGTAAAAGGTGACGGTAAAGGTGTCCCATAACCTATGTGGTCTAGGGAAGCGAGGCGTCAGAGACCTCACTTCTCTAGGGGCATGCATATTGAGGGCGGCGCCCATCTCCTCTACCTCTCTGATTTACATTTCCCAGACCCTAAAGAGGGAGGGTATCCATTTACAGCTGGATGAACCGGGAAGTATTGAAGTACTGAAGCCAAGGCGGGCAAACGGTCATCCAACTGGTAACCAGGCTCCAAGTTGCTTAACCTTGGCTGAGGGAAAGCGAGTGCCCCGACCACTGAGCTATCCCGTCTCCAAAAGACAATACAAAGGTCAAAATAAAAACCACCTATTGTTCCAAATTTAACACGTCTAATTAGGCGTTCAATTAAGGAGAGAACAAGCAGCAGCAACAATAGCAGCAGAAACAATAGAAGCAGCAGCAACAACAACAATAGCAGCAGCAGCAAGTAGTTGTAAATACAACACTTCCTGATTAGCCTTCCAATTACGGAGCAAACGTAAAGGAAGCTGAGCACAAAGAAAAAGCCAGTAAAAAGACAACTTGGTTGACCAAGACCCCAGAAGGAACCGGATGAAGAGAATTTAACATGTCTGAATTAAGCCAAGGCTGCAGAGCTATGAATTTTTGCTTTTAGGTGTTTTGAATGGTTCACAGATTTAGAATCGTGTGGGAATACAATACTACTTGTGCATTTGCTGAATTGAGTGCTCTTCCTAGGTCTCAAGTGAGTGTTTTTTATTCAAATACATAAAATCATTCTCTTCATCCTAGAGTAGTTCTGTACAGGTTTCACAAACACACAGTATTTATCAATGTATATTTTTTTCAGTCCTCGACCCCGAGGTTCCCACAATGGTGAGATTTTGCGTGTGCCACTGTTTCTGCCCTCCATTAAGGTAGCCGCATTCCGACTTCGGGGATGATGTCTAAACACAACACTGGTGTGCATGCCTTTTTTTATAATATCTGTTGTCCTCTGTTCTTATCGGCACATTGGGCCTACTCTTTGGAAAGGCGGAACGAGTTTTAACACGTGGACAAGATGTTTTGGGTGCGTTCGCACACATGGACCTCGGTTTATAATCTCACCCGAAAGACTTTCAGGAGAATGGGGTGGGTAGTAATGTTAACTCCAGATGAAAAATCCCCTCGAACGGGTACCTTTGTGGTGGCTCGATTCGGTGTTGTCAGGTCACAGTGCAACACTCTAACCACTAGGCTACCCCACCCCTAGTCTTTCTTAATGCCTGTCTCTCCCATCTGCTCCTCTATCAAGTCTATTAAGCGGAATTTCCCTCCGCCCCTCTACCCTCCCCAATCCCCG
Organism: Rapana venosa; assembly: GCA_028751875.1. Taxonomy (NCBI): domain Eukaryota; kingdom Metazoa; phylum Mollusca; class Gastropoda; order Neogastropoda; family Muricidae; genus Rapana; species Rapana venosa. The sequence goes on from CM054140.1 coordinate 31,913,377, forward strand.
CCCCCACTGTTTTCATTGTCTTTCCCCTCATCTGTGACGAGTATCATCTGTGTTCTTTTATTTTGGTATGGTATCTGGTGGTGTGGAGGCGGTAGCCCAGTGATAGACGTAATAGGATGTCAGTTCTGAGTGGTTTGCATAGATTGTGTTGTAGTGTACTGTATTGTATTGCATGCTACTGTCAGTCTTGGCTAATTTCTTTGCATGAAATTCAGCCTGTTTTTGCTTGGGGGGGGGGGGGGGGATGCGTCGTCATAGGAGTAGCGCCACCCATTCTTTTTTTCTTGTGTGTGTGTGTGTGTGTGTGCAAGAGTGACTTTTTTCTACTGAATTTTGCCAGAGACGAACTTGTTCATACAACAGAAATGTGCGCTGCACACAGGCCTTCAGTTTCATGTCTCATCCCAAAGACTACACCCAGACTACCACTTAAGGTCTTGTGGATAGGGGCACAGCTCAGTTTCAAACCGGGGTTCGAATTCACGACTTCTGGTTGTCTAGATGGACACGAAACCTCTAGACCACCGATCCATTACATATGTGACTTTTTGGTAACAAATTTCCGATTTTTTTAAATTAATTAACGATTTTCGCTTTTTTAGTAAGCTAGGGATGGTAAGTCAAAGGGGAGGACTGGCGGCCTTATCATACAGCCTAGTCTTATTTGCTACACTAAATCCAATCGCTAAAATATTATGGTTGTTCCTTGGCTAGAGCTCCTTGTTTCACCAATCTTGAAATTGTTGCATATGCAACAGTTTTTGCCCAGCGTTGAAGGTAGCTGCACTCTGACCTCGGGTGATGTTAAAATAGTAATACAGCATGCAGCCTAAAAATGACTTTCTTTCTCTCTACTAAACACAAAACTGAGTACTGGACAAGATCGATGATCGTGTGGGCTGGTGGTTACGTGGAAGAGGACGAGTGGGGGGGGGTGTCGGGGGGGGGGGGGGGGGGGGGGGGAGGTTGTTTATGATGAGCTTGATATAGTGAACTACTTAGTTAATTTTTTTAGTTAATCTGATGAAAACTTGGATATAGCAGTTGTTTATGATGAGCTTGATATAGTGAACTACTTAGTTAATTTTTTTTGTTAATCTGATGAAAACCTGGATATAGCCCCACAAGCTGCTGATTGGAACCAACTCGTATAAAAAAAATGAACATGGAAATGGTATTACCGGAATCAACTAAAAGCAGCACACACACACACACACACACACACACACGCACACGCACACACACACACACACACACACATGCCACACACAAAAAACATGAACATGATATCATGGATCAATGCATCCTAGCCTATATTTTTTTTGTTTTGTTATTATTTTTTTAAGGTACATAGTGGTACCCGCCATAACCGCAGAGCTGAGCATATGGAAGCTCCTGCACTCCCCCAACTACAGCAAACATCATTGATTCTGTAATAACCGCCACCTTCCCTCCCTCTACCTCCCTCTACCTCCCTCCACCCCTACCCACCAGCACCCTGCCACATAACCACCAACCCACACCTTCAATGTTTCACACAGCCCTCTACCCCCTCAGGAAAACACCCCACGGCCACAGAAGGACAGACAGAGAGACAGACAGACAGACAGACAGACAGACCGAGAGCGTTGAGGTGTAAGCAGATGGACAGATGGGGCAGTTGCGTGGAGCGTGTGCAGGATGCACGTGCACTGGGCCTTCATCATTGTTTGCCGAGTTCAGCTGACTGTGGAATCACAGAATCATGGGAATCGATGTTCGATGAGAAGCAGAGAGACAGAGGGGAAAGGGAGAGAGGTGGGGTGGGGGGGGAGGGAAGAGGCATAGAGACAGACAGACAGATTGATAATCTTTATTTTCAAAGGGTTACAGATAACTATTGACATTTTATTTCATCCGGCCCTTGAGAGAGAGACAGATAGACAGACAGAAGGACAGAGATGGAGAGACAGAGACACAGAAACAGACAGGTAGGCAGAGAGACAGCGAGTTAAAGGTAATGGAGACGGACAAACACAGAGACAGAGATTCACAAAACACACTAAAACAAAGATAGTTGAGGGGTACACGTCAGGTTGTAGACAGTCAAAACAGACAGACAGACAGACAAAGACATAGAGAAAGAAAGAGAGGCAAGGAGACAGAGATAGAGGGGAGAGGGAGGGAGAGAGAATGAGATAGAAAGACAGACAGACAGAGACAGAGAAAGAGAGACCGACCGACAGACAGACAAGCAGACAACACGGACAAATAAATTTTCGGCCAGATAGATACATAGATCGATCGACCACGCAAAACTCCGAGATACAAAATGCAAACTAGTTTCATTTGGGTTATTGTAGTGTGGCCAAAAACCACATCTAAAGGTCAAAGTCTGAAAATGAAGGCACACAAAAATCTGCTATATGAAATGTAATGAGAAAGACACAGGCAAGAGTCAAAGAGAGACAGAGACGCAAAGAGACACACAGAGAGGGAGAGACAGAGAGAGAAAGAGAGACAGAGAGAGGGAGAGACAGAGAGAGGGAGGGAGAGACAGAAAGAGAAGGAAGGAGAGACAGAGAGAGGGAGAGACAGAAAGAGAGAGGGGAGAGGAGAGACAGAGAGAGAAGGAGGGAGAGACAGAGAGAGGGAGGGAGAGACAGAGAGAGGGGGAGGGAGAGACAGAGATAGAGGGGAGGGAGAGACAGAGAGGGAGGGAGAGACAGAGATAGGGAGGGAGGAGAGAGAGAGAGGGAGGGAGACAGACAAAGAGACAAACATACACAGAAGACAGACAGACAGACACAGAAGACAGACAGACAGAAACAGAGAGACAGGCTGACGGGCAGAACAGATACCAGATGCAGAGAAGCGAAGATGCCTGCAGACATTAGTTTCTGCTTCCATGGGTAACACAACCACTCTGTCAGTGCACACTACATAATACCATTCGCGTCAAAAGGTCGATTAAATCCACTTTATTTCTGTTCAGTGAAGTACGAGACAGCATGAATTAATAAATTATACCACAATACAGTTGATGAGCACACAACAACACAGAGCATTACAGTTTTACAGTTTAACGAGCCAATGTACAATACAGGACCTACAATAGCCTACAATATAATAAAGCACCAAAATAACAAAGCACAATATTATACAACTACTCCGTGCAATATAGCAGAGCAAAATCTAATCTGATCTAGTTTTGTCTTCTTTAGCGCAATGCTGCGATGTGAAACCATGCAAGACTTGGACAAAAATATCACAGATGAAAGACTATAATTTTCTCTCAATAAGATTATGTACATGATATAGGTCTATGCTCAGAAAATCCCCATTTTTCATACGGTGAACATACTGCGTACACCTTTAGTTTCTGATAATCTTTCATTATATCTTGACCATTCCATCTACATTTGAGTGGTCTTTAGAGACCAAGTCCATTACATGACAATGGTCTATTTTGGTCCAAATCCGTTCCATCAAAGTAGTCTATAATTATGAAAGCGTGGTCCAAATCCGTTACACCAAAGTAGTCTATATGATAATGGGGTCCAAATCAGTTCCATCAAAGTAGTCTATAATTGTGAAAACGTGGTCCAAATCCTTGACACCAAAGTAGTCTATATGACAATGTGGTCCAAATCCGTGACACCAAAGTAGTCTATATGACAATGTGGTCCAAATCCGTTACACCAAAGTAGTCTATATGACAATGTGGTCCAAATCCGCCACACCAAAGTAGTCTATATGACAATGTGGTCCAAATCCGCTACACCAAAGTAGTCTATATGACAATGTGGTCCAAATCCGTTACACCAAAGTAGTCTATATGATAATGTGGTCCAAATCCGTTACATCCAGGTAAACGTTGATGTATGGTGTGTGATCAAAACCCTTTAAATTAAGAAAAGACTGCTTCAAAAGCCTGTTTAAAGGTAAAATCGATAATAAGGTTTAGTTTCCTTCATCCACTCCAAGTGTGTGTGTTTTTATATATAAAGAAAAAAGCTGACTAATACGTCATCAACAAGTTTTTTTTAATGAAGCTACATGAGGTCCCTGATTCTTGCTGCCATACATGGGTATGGTTGGCAGAAACCATGGTAATGACATGACAGATTGTTTGATTTACCCATATGGTTTGGTTTTGTGAGGGTGGTGGCATCATCAATAGTCTACGCTGGTGTGAACATCTCAAAGCTTAGGACACTTCAGTCTACAGCAAATGTCCTTGAGTCTGTTCCCCTATTCTCTATCAATGTTTCACCACCACCGCCCTCCCCCCACCCACCCATCTCGCCAACGTTTCCAATGGTAACTGAGAGAGAGAATCAGACAGACAGACAAACAAACAAACAGACGCAAAGAGCCACAGAAAATGAGAGACAGACAGACACAAAGAGGCACAAAGAGAGAGAGGCAAAAATACACAGAGAGAGACAGAGACACAGAGAGAGACAGAGAGAGAGACAGAGAGAGAGAGCCATCCAGGCAGAAGGAGAGGGTCATCAGACAGGACAGTTCCGCTGAGTGTCCCGGATGCACGTGCACTGGGCCTCCCTCCATTCAGGCTTGGCCTGTCACCTGACTGACCGTGCAGTCACACACCGCCACCAGTAGCCGGCCTGTTGCCGAGAGAAATGAGACAGACAGATAGACAGACAGACAGACAGACAGACAGACAGATACATACATACATACATACATACATACATACATACATACATACATACATACATAGACAGACAGACAGATCGATAGATAGAAAGATAGATAGATAGATAGATAATTGTAGATAGATGATAGATAGATAGATAGATAGATAGATAGATACATTGTAGATAGATAGGCAGGCAATCAGACAGACAGACAGACAGATAGATAGATAGATAGATAGATAGATAGATAGACAGACAGACAGACAGACAGAGATGGATAGACAGACAGACAGACAGACAGATAAAGAGATACGTAGACAGACAGACAGATAGATACATAGACAGACAGACAGATCGATAGATAGAAAGGTAGATATATAGATTGTAGATAGATAGGCAGGCAGGCAGACAGACAGACAGATAGATAGATAGACAGACAGACAGACAGACAGACAGACAGACAGAAGTATGCATCTCTCTCTTCTCTCTCTCTCTCTCTCTCTCTCTCTCTCTCTCTCTCTCTCTCTCTCTCTCTCCCTCTGGGGTATTACAATCATGTGTGAGGCCATGCGCACAGGTGAACATACACATGCATGCCCTTGTGCACTCACGCTTGAGAATGTAACACAGAGAGAGACGGAGACAGACAGAGAGAGAGAGAAATTCTTTTATTTCGAGGATAATGGAATAAGCACTCATGTGCTTTTTTTTACATCCAGTCCCCGTGTGTATGCAGTTTTTGTAAATTTTGTCATCCGAGAGAGAAAGTGAGACAGACAGACAGAGACAGAACAGACAGAGAGACGGAGAGCACTTAACGCTAAACATTGAAACAGTTTATTGTTAGTACTGATAAAAGCTTTGAACAGGAGTGGAGGGAAAAGAACAATTTCTGGCAGCATGAAAATCAATAAAGCAAATGCCCACACACAGGCCTGGCCATACGCTTGGCAGTAGGCTGTTTAAAGCAAAGGAAAGAGACACACCACCTGAGAGAGACAGACAGAGAGAAGAAAGAGAGAGACAGAGGACAGAGAGAGACGAGGAGACAGAGAGAGAGACACAGAGAGAGACAGAGAGAGACAGAGAGAGACACACAGAGAGAGAGAGAGACAGAGAGAAGTACTTTTTCATTATCACCAGCAAAAAGGGTTTAGGTTCGTCACGCTTCTGTCTGTCTGTCTGTCTGTCTGTGAGAATCTTCTGAGCGGAAATTAAAGTGCCAGCATAATTATAAGATGGAGAGAGAGAAGTGGGGAGGAGGGGACGGGGCCTGGATGTTGGTATTGATGCATGCGTGTTCCCCTAATGGCCTGGAAACGATGGCCATCCAGGAATACATGATGCTTTATTGTCTCGTAAGCAGAGAAATTCCTGTGGGTTACAGAGCCATAAACAAAAACAGAAAGCAGGAAAATAGTCAGTACAGCTGATAATTGAGATATTACCCCCCTCCCCCCCCCCCCCCCCCCCCCGTGAGCCTGCTTTGTTTTCTCAAAACTGCTCTGTTGTGTCTGTGTGTCTGTCTCTCTCTCTCTCTCTCTCTCTCTCTCTCTCTGTCTCTCTGTCTCTCTCTCTCTCTCTCTGTCTTTCTGTCTGTCTGTATATATATATAGATAGATATATCTAGATAGATATATATACATGTATGCATGTATGTATGTATGTATGTATGTATAATATGTGTGTATATATATATGATATATATATATATATATTGTGTGTTATGTGTGTGTGTGTGTGTGTGTGTGTGTGTGTGTGTGTGTGTGTGTGTGTGTGTGTGTCGTGCGTGTGTGTGATGTATGTATGTATGTGGGTGGGGGGTGGGTTGGTGGGTGGTTGTGTGAGCGCATTATCATTTTGATACGAAGGAAAAGAGAGTCTTAACACACAATCTCTTGAGTTCTTCATACATACTGCACGTTGTAACAATTGTGCAGTTGATTTGTGAGACAGAGAGAGAGAGAGGCGGGAACAGAGAGAGTGAGAGACAGACAGACTGAGTGACAGATAAACAGACCAACAGATGGAAAGAGAACGAAATACGAAGACATAGTAGCTTAAAAAGCAAAGAATGCAAAAACAAAATACAAGAAGAAAAAAAAGTTCGGAAATTATCACAGGGAAAAAAACAACCAACCATTCAGCCAACCATTCAAACTCTTTAGGGTTCACGAATTCACGATAACGGAAGAACATAAAAAGGGATCATTACTCTCTTTTTCCTACTGAAAACTGAAAAGACAGAAAGAAAGACAAGAAGAAGAAGAAAGAAAGAAAGAAAGAACAGACAGACAGACAGACAGACAGACAGACAGAAAGAAAGAAAGAAAGAAAGAAAGAAAGAAGAAGACAGACAGACAGAAGAAAGAAGAAAAAACAGACGACGACAGAAAGAAAGAAAGAACATTGTATCTGGTCTTGATGGAAAAAAACCCAAAGGAATTACCCCCCCCCCCCCCAATCTAATGTCTCTGTCTCTGTCTCTGTATCTTCTCTCTCTCTCTCTCTCTCTCTCTCTCTCCTCTTCTCTCTCTCTCTCTCTCTCTCTCTCTCTCTCTCTCTCTCTCTCTGTCTGATCGCATGTATAACTAAGTGATTAAGTTTATTGTCAGCTTCATTGTGTACATGTTATACATTTCCTCATGTTTGTTTGCCTGTTGGCTTCCCCCCTTTTTTCCCCCTTGAGGGCCTGGTGTAAAGAAGCCCCTGGCTTATCCATTTACCCTCAGTAAAACATTCCAGTTCGAGTTCGAGTTCTGTGTGTGTGTAGGGGGGGGTACGTGCAAGTATTTTATTTTTTAGTGTGTGTGTGTGTGTGTGTGTGTGTGTGTGTGTGTGTGTGTGTGTGTGTGTGTGTGTGTGTGTGTGTGGTGCCGCCGCGCGCGCGCGTGCTCGTTGTGAAGGTTTTTTTTGGCCACACTGTCTTCAACTTTAGCCAGTAAATCAGGATTGGCTTGACATGTTCATGCAGCTTTAACTCTGTGTTTTTTCTCTGTTGTCATGACATCCCAGCTCTGGTTTTTCCATCACACACACACACATAAATACACACGTGTACATACATGATGTATGCATGCATGCACACACACATGCACACAACACACAAATATACACACGTGTACACACAGACACGTACGCATGCATGTACATACATGTATACACACACATGCACTTGCACACACACGCAGACACACATACATGCACGCGCCCACGCACACACACACACACACACACAAATATACACACGTGTGCGCACAGGCACGTATGCACGCACGCACGCACGGACACACACACACACACACACACAACAACAAAGAGAGAGAGGAAGAGAGAGAGGAGAGAGAGAGAGAGAGAGAGAGAGAGAGAAGGGGGTGGGGTGGAAATGGGGTAGAAAGAAAAAGAAAGGTAGTCAAGAGGTGATGCATCCTTTGAGATATCAAGAAGCCGAAAGTGTTTGGTTTTTTAAATCCGAAAGTTCGAATCCCATCCGAGCCCGAACCTCCCCCCCCCCCCACCCCCCCCCCCCCCCCCCCCCCCATCCCCCCATATCCACAACAAGACAATGAGAGGTGGTCTAGGTGCTAGTCTTTGAAATCAGACGATAAAATCCTGTGCGAGAAGAGATAGCGATAGATAGAAACTGGTTTTGTTTTCGGTTTTTGCTTGTGTATGGTGTGTGTATGTGGGGGGAAGGGGGTGTATGCGTACGTGCGTGCAGTGCTGTGCGTGCTTGTGTGTGTGTGTGTGTGTTTGGGGTGTGTTTTGGTGTGTGTGTGTGTTGTGTGTGTCTGTGGTTGGCTTTTCTTTCTTCTTCCTCAGAATTCTTCACTTCTTCAGAATTCTTCTTTGAATTCTTCTTCTTTGCATTCTTCGTCTTCGCTTTCTTCTTCTACTACTACTACTAACTACTACTACTATACTACTACTACTACTTACTTCTTCTTCTTCTTCTTCTTCTTTCTCCTCCTCATCCTCATCCTCATCCTTCCCATCCTCCTCCTCTTCCTCCACCTCCTTCTTCTTTGCATTTTTCGCATTCTTTTGCATTCTTTGCATTCTTATTGCATTTTTTTGCATTCTTCTTCTTCTTCGCATTCTTCTTCTTCTTCTTCTTCTTCTTCTTCTTCTTCTTCTTCTTCTTCTTTCTTCTTCGCACTCTACTTCTTTTTCGCATTCTACTTCTTCTTCTTCTTCTTTTTTCTTCGCTTCTTCCTTCTTCGCTTCTTCGCATTCTTCTTCTTCCTCTTCTTCTTCGCTTCTTCTTCGCATTCTTCTTCGCATTCTTTTTCTCGAATTCTTCTTCTGAATTCTTCTTCTTCTTCTTCTTCTTCTTCTTCTTCACTTCTTCTTCTTCTTGCATTCTTCTTCTTTATCTTCTTCAAATTCTCTTCTTCTTCTTCTTCTTTGCATTCTTCTTCTTCGAATTCTTCTTTCTTCTCTTCTTCTTCTTCTTTTCATTTCTTCTTCTTTTCTTCTTAGCATACTTCTTCTTCTTCTTCTTCTTCTTCTTCTTCTTCTCTTCTTCTTCTTCTTCTTCTTCTCTCCTTCATCCTCATCTCATTTCCCTTCATCTTCTCCTCTTTCCTCCACCTCCTTCTTCTTGCATTTTCGCATTCTTTGCTTCTTTTGATCTTATTCGCATTTTTGCATTCTTCTTCTTCTTCGCATTCTATTCTTCTTCTTCTTCTTCTTCTTCTTCTTCTTCGCATCTACTTCTTTTCGCATTTACTTCTTCTTCTTCTTCTTCTTCTTCTTCTTCTTCTTCTTCGCTTCTTGCATTCTTCGCATCTTCGCATTCTTCTTCTTCCTCTTCTTCTTCGCATTCTTCTTGCATTCTTCTTCGCATTCTTCTTCTTCGAATCTTCTTCTTCGACTCTTCTTCTTCTTCTCTTCTTCTTCTATTCCATTTTCTTCTTCTTTGCATTTTCTTCTTTATCTTCTTCAGAATTCTTCTTCTATCTTCTTCTTCTTTGATTCTTCTTCTTCGATTTCTTCTTCTTCTTCTTCTTCTCTCATTAGCATACTTCTTCTTCTTCTTCTTCATATTCTTCTTCTTCTTCGGTTCTTCTTCTGTCATCTTCTTCTTATTCTTCTCCCTACATCTTCTTTGCATTCTTCTTCTTTATCTTCTTCAAAAATTTTCTATTCTTCTTCGCATTCTTCTTCTTCTTCTTCTTCTTCTTCTTTTCTTCTTCATCTGCTTCTCTTCCTCTTCTTCTTCTTTCTTCTTGGCATTTTCTTTTTCTTCTTTTCATCTTCTTCTTCTTCTTCTCTTCTTCTTCTTCTCTGTGTTCTGTCGCATTCTACTTTTTTCGCATTCTTCTCGCCTTCTTCTTGCTCAGTGTTCATAATATTGTGCTGAACTACTTACTTTTGTCTTTCACAATTCTAAATTGGTGTTTCAACAGCTGGAAGTACGCGAACAATCGGAAACTGGCAGACCGACAGACAAAGAATCCACCACCATAAGGACAAAGGCGCGGACAGACAACGCGAAAGGAGAAAGACCAGAGCCAAGGATTGTGGCTGCAGAGACAGACAGGACAAAGAAAACTTCAGAAGCAGGTAAGGGGAAAGAGAAGGACAGGAAATGGGTGTGTAAAATAATTATGTTGGGGTGGGTGTTGGTACGGGGGGAGAGGGGGGGGGTTGTATTATATGTGGTGTGTGTGTTTGTCCATCTGGCTGTCTGGCTGTCCGTCTGTTTGTCTGTGTCTGTGTGCGTGTGCGGGTGTGCATGTGTGTGTGTCTGTTTGTCAGTCTGGCTGGCTGGCTGGCTGGCTAGCTGTGCCTCGTTGGCACATGTGTGTGTGAGTGTGTGGTGTGTGTGTATGTGTGCCTGTGCGCGCGCGCATACGTGCGTGCATGCATCAGTAAGTCAGCTCGTAGGATGGAGTTTTTGTGTGTCTGCCCTCACGGACACAGGATAACTTCAGAGTGGCTCCATTCATAACGTCTCTCTCTGCCATCAACTATCAGTTTATGGGGGCATCAATGGGGGACAGGGAGTTCCACGGAAACTTGATGGGCTCGTTAGTCTGTCTGAAATTTTAAAAGGGGGAGGGGGAAGGGAGGGGGCATGAATGAATCTGTGTGTGAGTGGGTTGGGGGGGTATTGTCTGTTTGGGGGGGATGTGGGGGGTGGGGATGGGAGGGGGTGTGTGTGGGGTGTTGTGGCTCTCTCTCTCTCTCTGTCTCTCTCTGTCTCCCCTTCTCTCTGTCTCTCTCTCTCTCTCGCTCTTCTGTCTCTCTCTGTCTCTCTGTCTCTCTGTCTGTCTGTCTCTACTCTCTCTCTTCTCTCTCTCTCTCTTCTCTCTTCTCCTCTCTCTCTTTCTCCTTACAATTAAAATCCTGGTTCCTGGCTCCCTCTCCTCCCCCCACCCCACCCCAAGGTATGTGTGTGCGTGCGCGTGTGGGGGGGGGGGGGGGGGCGTGCATGTGCATAAGAGAGAAAAACACAGACAGACAGGTAGAAAGATTTCTTATCATCAGTTGCTGACAGTTGGGGTTTTTTGTTTGCTTGTTTTTGGAGGTTTTTTTGCTCAGGATGAAAATTGTATTTCCTTTTACTTGTTTTACCGGACATTGACTTTTAAGAAGAATGTTCCTTTTTTTTCTGGGAAGCCATGAACTTTTACAAATGTTGTTTCTTTTCTTTTAGATGAAACATGTTTCAGTGATTTTTGCGAAAAAGAAAAACAATTTTAGTCTCGGAGGATTGAAAAAAACAAAACAAAAGATAAATAATAAAAAATGAAATTGAATTAAACAAGAATAAAACCACAAAAAAACACAACAAACAAACAAAAACTAGTCTGCTCGGATATTTTGGATTCTGAAGCAGGGTATTATTTGTTGTTGTTTTTTCTTACTTTCGGAGTATATTCTCTCTCTCTTTCTTTCTCTCTCTGTCTCTATGTCTCTGTCTCTCTCTCTCTCTCTCTCTCTCTCTTCTTCTCTCTCTCTCTCTCTCTTTTCTCTCTCTCTCTCTCCTCTTCGCCTTTTTCTTGTCTTTTCTTTCTCTCTCCTTTTTTGTGAACGTTTTAATGAGGTCTCTTGAGGGTTTCAGTGGAAGCAGTTATCGGTCATTTTCAACACATTTTTCATTGCCAGTGGAAACATCAACACTCCATCGTTTTGTCTTTTCCTCTTTCCTTTCTTTTTTAAGGGAGCGGGGGAGGCGGGGGCGTGGGGGAGGGGGGTGAAGGGGAGATAATGGAGTAATTACCTCTGTTTTTGTGGCACATAAAAGTTTTTAACAAAATGCATTGCTTGAATATGTGTGTGTGTGTGGGGGGGGGGGGGGAGGGCACGCGTGCGCGCGCTCGTAAGTATGTTTCTCTCAAGAAATACCATACCCAAATACGTCTTTTTATGTAAGTATAAAAACTCACTCAGTATGCTGCAAAAAAAAGTTTTAGAATGAATGAATAAATAAATACACGATATCTAAGAGAGACAGAAAAACAGCACCCCCACCCCCAAAACAACAATCTACTAAACTCCAACACTCTTGCATAACTTCTGAATTTTATTTTGGCTATTCAGACATAATGCATTCTTGTAACTTTTCTATCTACCAAAAAAAAGTAAACCCAACCCATTCTAGAAGAAATTGATGTAGTCAATTTGCGTAGGTACTTCATCATCTTCATACTTTACATCCTATGGTTATGATACCCCCTAAGAGGAATACACAGTGTTCTAGATTTGAAGAAGAAGAAAAAGAAAGAAGAAAAAAAGTACAAAGAAAGAGGCTGTAAATTGTGAAACGGTATTGAGGTCTGACATTTAACCTAATATGGGTTTGTGTGTTTCTATACTTCGGTCGAGGGGGTAGGGGGTGGGGGGGGGGGGGTATCTGTAATGTGTAGGGGTATCTAAGCTGGCTGACTGACTGACTGCTTTAGTCAATATCTTGTGTCTGACATTTTCTCTGGCATGCAAGGCTTTTGGTCGAGAAGAAGAAAAACTCTCTCCTAGGCTTTTTAGCTTAAGAGCTCGACTTCGTAGTTGTTTAAAAAAAAAAAAAAGCAAGAATGTTCCTGGCACTCTTTCTTTTGTGTGTGTGTGTGTGTGTGTGTGTGTGTGTGTGTGTGTGTGTGTGTGTGTGTGTGTGTGTGTGTGTGTGTGTGTGTGTGTGGTGTGTGTGAGACAGAGACAGAGACAGAGAGACAGACTCACTCCCTTTTGATGTTTTGTGGCCTAAGGCCGATGTAATATTAAACGAGTTCAGAGTTCTCTCTCTTTGTCTCTCTGTCTCTCTCTGTCTCTGTCTCTCTCTCTCTCTGTCTCTCACTCTGCCCTCTCTCTCTGGCTCTCTCTCTGGCTCTCTCTCTGTCTCTCTCTGGCTCTCTCTCTCTGGCTCTCTCTCGGTCTCTCTCTGTCTCTATCTCTCTCTGTCTCTCTCGCTGTCTCTCTCTCTGTCTCTGTCTCTCTCTCTCTCGCTGTCTCTCTCTCTCTCTCTCTCTCTCTTCTCTCTCTCTCTCTCTCTCTCTCTCTCTCTCTCTCTCTCTCTCTCTGTATCTCAAATCGGTTGCAAAGTTCATTGCTGAAGCACTGAAATTACGACAATTACAGCTAAGTTCCAGTTAGTTTAACATTTGTGACTAAACTAAAATAGCATTTATATTATGTAAACTCCAGCATTTTGTGACACACCTAAAGAAACATTTATAATTACGCTGTAATCTCCAGAAAGTATATTTATTGAAAATTTCACATACAATTTCATTGGATGGTCTAATATAGCATTCTAGATGTTCTTTTTATTATTTTTGTTATTGTTTATTGGTTCCTGTTGTTTATCCTTGTTATTACTTTGTGTTCAGTTTGAAACTGAGTTTACATCAGAGCTTAAAGTCGTATCCGCCCATAGAGAGCTTTTTTTTTTTTTTTTTTTTTTTTTTGGGGGGGGGGGGTCATTACGTTAAATGCATCATGTAATTTTTCTCGGATTTATTTGTATTTACTAAAGAAAGTCGAATGTAACACCCCCCCTACCCCCCCCCCCCCCCCCCCAACCTTTGTCAATAGGCCACATTGGGCAATGACAATAAATTGGTCAAAGCGTCAAAGCATCTCTCTGTATCTCTGTCTCTCTGTCTGTTTCTCTCTCTCTCTCTGTCTCTCTGTCTCCCTCTGTCTCTGTCTCTGTACTGAGGCCATGACCTCATACTGATGTCTGGCATTGTTTTTTCCCCCAGGTTTTTGCTAATCACTACTGACTGATTGATTGATTCACAATATCTTCCACAAACCACCACGTGTGGCCAGTCCTTTGTCTGATAGTACATCCTGTCCATTATCAGTCTGTCTGTCTGTCTGTCTATCTGTCTGTCCGTCTATCTGTCTGTCCGTCTATATGTCTGTCTGTCTATCTGTCTGTCCGTCTATCTGTCTGTCCGTCTATATGTCTGTCTGTCTATCTCTCTGCCTGTCTATCTGTCTGTCCTTCTATCTGTCTGTCGATCTGTCTGTCTGTCTGTCTGTCGAACTGTCTCTGTATGTCTGTCGATCTGTCTGTCGATCTGTCTGTCTGACTGTCTGTCTGACGATCTATCTTTCCGTCTGTCTGTCTGTCCTGCGACAATAGTTGTTGTCTGTCTCTTGATCATCTGTCTATAAGCTTGTCTGTCTGTCTGTTGGTCATCTTTCTTTCTGTCTGTCCTGCGACAATTTCTGTCTGTGGTTATCTCTCTCTATATCTGTCTATTTCTTTACATCTTTGTGTCACTGTCTGTTTGTCATACTCTGTGTGTGTGTTTGTGTGTGTGTGTGTGTATGTGTGTGTGTGCGGGCCTGCCTGCCGGCCTGCCTGCCTGCTTGCTGCACGTGCCTGCATTTGTGCATGCGTACGAGCGCGCATACATTCATGACCGCATGTGTGCAATCACACGGGGTCGACACGTGTTCCAACGCGGAAATAAAGCACGTGGCTGGTGTCCTTAGTTCCATAACCTTCATACATAGGTATCTATGTTGTTTTAATGTTGGGTTTCTTTTTCTTGCTGTTTTTGTTGTTTTGTTGTTGTTGTCGGGGTGGGGGTGGGTTTTGTTTTGGTTTTGGGGGTGGATTTTTTTTTAGGGGTTGGGGGTGGGGGGAAAGGAGGGAGGGTCGTTCCTGGGCTTAAGCTGCATGTTTGGCAATGGTGACGTATTGCATAGAGACCGTTTTTGCCCACCATCCTGACCTCAGGAATGATAGCTGAACACGACACTAAATTATTGGGCATGCGGGCTTTTTTAAAGATGATGTCATCCGTTCCTACTGCTTCACATTGGTCTGGTCTTTGGAAAGGCAGAACGGATTTTGACGTGTGCACAAGATGTTCTCCCTGCGTTTGCACCCAGGACCTTGGTTCAGGGTCTCAGCCGAAGGACTTTCTGGGGAGTGGAATCGGTAGGTTCTACTGCTGTTAACTCCAGGGGAGAAAATCCCCTTCTAACAGGCACCTCAGAGGTGGCTCGAACCCGGGCCATCAGATCTCGAGGGTAACACTCTTAACCACTAAGTCATCCCGCTCCCGTACCTATCATTATTATACGTGGGTTTTGATTGATGATATGGTACTTACGATATTATATGTGCGTGTTGATAGAACAAGATTCATGATATTGATTATAGGCTACCTGTACCTATAACATTACCCGTGTGTGTGGACAGAAGAGGAAAGAAACTGTTCTCTCTGCTGCTGCTGCTTCTGCTGCTGGTGGTAGACTAGTCAGAATGGCCGGGCACTGAGAGGAAAGAGACAGACAGGGGCCAGCAGGGAGGTGAGGCAACGTGCCCGCACTGCCAGGCCAGGGCTTCTCTGGCACAATGGCAGACCAGGAGGACAAAGGGGCGCTCGTGTCGGCCCAAT
Organism: Rapana venosa; assembly: GCA_028751875.1. Taxonomy (NCBI): domain Eukaryota; kingdom Metazoa; phylum Mollusca; class Gastropoda; order Neogastropoda; family Muricidae; genus Rapana; species Rapana venosa. The sequence continues at coordinate 31,928,891 of CM054140.1, forward strand.
CCCAGCTCCCCACCACCAAGATGGCGGAAGAAGCACATCCGGCTCCAGCAGAGAAGACTTCCGCTAAGCGAGGCAGCCTGAAAGGTTGGTCCTGTCTGTGTGGACTTTGGATTGTGGGGATGGGAGATGGGGATTTTGGAGGTGGGGGAGGGGGAAGTCTATGGAAGATGGTTTGTGTGTGTGTGTGCGTGCGTGCGTGCGTGCGTGCGTGTGTGTGTGTGTGTGTGTGTGTGTGTGTGTGTGTGTGTGTGTGTGTGTGTGTGTGTGTGTGTGTGTGTGTGTGTGTGTGTGTGTGTGTGTGTGGTGTGTGTGTGTGTGATGGGCACTGACAGGCGAGTTTGTGTGTGCAGTTTCAGCCATGGGTAGAAATGAAGACATTGCTGCCTGTATCCAAGTTGTAGAGAGAGAACAGAATTCACCAATCCCTAAAAGACAGGATCAAAGTATGCATAGCATTGTTCAAACAAAACAAAAAAAACGAAAACTAGGCTTGCAACCAATAGTAATTTTATTGAAAATATACTGATGTGTACATTATCATGAGGACAAAAAAGTGTTCAGATGTCATAATCTAGATTTTTTTAAAAATTCATGTTCTTGCCCTCTTTTGCCTTAGTGAATTCAGTTAAATGTTTTGTAACAATGATGATTTCAGGGAAATGTTTTGTAACAACTGTCACCACATGAGAGTGAAGGGAGCAATGTGGGGCTTTAAAACCCAGTTGTAAAATATTTCAAAATCTTTATAATGAAACATATTCGAAAAACAAAATTCACTGACAATGCTGGTAAGAATTTATCAAGATCATGACTGTCTACAGTTGTAAGACTAATCCATCATGTTTATAATAATCACACTGTTATGAAATAGGTAAGGTTACTCTGTATCTTATATACTACAACAAACCAGAATGGATTTTGGTTTTTTGCTGATTTCTTCTACCAGACACACACACATGTATATTATCAACATGCAAAACATATGTGTTCCTATATATACTAACAGATATAAAATTATCCTCAAATCGGAATGCATCTACCTTCATGGTGGGCAAAAGCGGCCCCATAGGCAAAATCTGACAGTTGGTGAACCTCGGGGCTCTAGCCCAGGAACAAACAAAGGAAGGACACACACCTCAGGGGCAAATGAATACATTTGAAAACACAGACATGCAGATTCCCATTATTACATAACAGAGGATTTACATTTTTTTGATGCTGAAGATTTCTAACCCTGACTGGACACAAACCCTCACCCCATGCTGCCTCCTTGTTCACAGCCAGCAGCAGCAGCACGGACCTGGCCGACACAGAAGCGGGTACGGCCAGCAGCAGCACCCCGGGTGGCAGCACCACCCCTAAACGCCGCCTCAGCTGCCCCATGTACTTCGGCGTGCGCTCCTACCTGCACCACTTCTACGACAAGGACGCCAGCTACAAGGACCCCGCCGTCTACGAGGAGGACGACGACTTCCTCTACCTGACCAGCTCCAGGGTCCCCGCCCACCGCCGCTGTCCGCCCATCTGGTGGAAGATCTTCATGTGGGTGGGCATCAACCTGCTCCTCTTCGGGGTGGTGGGCATCCTGGTGGGGTACCTGGTGCCGCCCAAGGCGGTGGTGGTGGGGGAGGACAAGGCGGCGGGGGAGTGGTACGTCGACCCCAGCGCCAAGAAGTTCAACATGACGCTGGACGCCTGCAAGCTGATCGGCCTGGGCCTGTTCTGTATAGGAGGCATCACCTTGGCCCTCTCCCTCCTCTTCCCCAGCTTCCTGCACTACTGTCACGATGATGACGATGAAGACGTTGACGACGACTGCAAGGTTCCTCTGCAGGGTACTGGGGATGAGGAGGAGGGGGGTGGGGTGCCCAGCAGTCCTGTGGACATGACCATACCCGCCACGTCCAAAGTGAAGAACGTGCAGCCCTCGGGTAAGACTCCGCAGTCCATGTTGTCCTAGTGCTGCACCCCTGTGCCCTGTGAAGTCTGACTGGCTGTGATAGTTAGCAGAGTTGACAGCACTTTGACATTTCCCAAGAGAAGGGACATTCTGAACACAATTTCCCAGTCTCTCTGGACTCTTTGAGTGTTCATACTCTGTGCTGCTTTTGGGCTGAAATCAGTGAGAACAGAGCGGTGTTGGCACCAGTGTGTTCTTCACGTGAATATTAGTACACGGTAGCAAAGTTTTCCCCTCTTTAAATATTTTTTACTCACTAATCGTTGCCTTCTGTAAGCAAGAACCTACTTGCTGGTTTGTTGGGGTTTTTTTAAATCAGAACTTATTCTTATTTTCTGGAAGATTCTCTTCTGGTTTCATGCCTTCACATCTCTCTTGCGAAGCCATATTCATCCATTACAAACCATATTTTAAAGCTTTAGTGTCATTTTAACCATTTTCTGGAGATGATTACATCTCTTTTTTTTTTTAATAACGAGCCTGATGGACAGGCACCAGCTAAGACACAGAAGCCAGACGCTGAACCTGAGGAGTTTTCCTGGTCATCCTCATCACTATAGGCAGACACATTTACCGCTTTCTCGGACGAAAGCAGCTGTTGTCTGAATGTCCTTCGTGTGGAAGTCGTGGAACATGGTCCTGAGTGATGTTTGTCTTCAGACTTCAAAAACTTGTTTGAAGAAAATCCGCTGGTGGTACAGATGTGTCTGGAATAAGATTGTTGGTCAGCAATGCCTGGCCTAGTCCAGTGTTGCAGTCATGGTTATGTCCATGTGATCTTTAAATAACTACATATGTAAGTCATTCGTTGATTCACTTTCTTCAAGCCTGAGTGCCAGTCACACTGAAATGAAAGATGGTTTGAAGACTGGGCTTTTCTTCTGGCACTGGTGACCATCTCTCTGACCTAAGGAGACAGGGGAAGGTTCAGAGCTCTTTCATATCTAGATGTACACACGTGTAAGGAATACCAGTTTGGGGCACTGGAAATGATACTTTGATGATATTTAAGGTTGTAGCTGTTGATTGCCTCAGAGGCACACCGAAAGAGCTCAGAATCAGAATTGTCAAAATACTCATCTCGCCTGTGTTCCTGTATGGGTCAGAAGCCTCGACGCCACAAAAATTAGAAAGAGACAAAATAAACGCAACTGAAATGTGGTTCCAAATGTGATTTTTAAGAGTCAAATGGTCAGAGAAGAAAGGAGATGAAAGCATTCTTAATGAACTCTCGGAGCAAAGACAAACGTTGGCTGAAACTGTTAAGCGCAGACTGATATATGTTGGTCATACTAACAGGAGCATACAGACAAATCTGATGACAACAGTTCTCCAAGGTAAGGATAAGGCAGAAGGAAAAGAGGCAGACCACCGACATCTACATTGCCAACACCACTGTCAGTGGTCTGGGAGGGCTACGGGAGATCGCAGAACTCGGCAGAGACAGAGAGAGATGGCGAACCCTGGTGGCATTATGTAGAGCTCCTACATTCAACAGCGGCGATGGAGGCTGGTAAACAGGGGGTAGATGATGTCATCATACTTAGAAAATGTACATAAGAAATCATATTGACCAAACTAAATGTCCGTCTCACCTGTAGTCATCATGTGTTCATCCGGCCTTGACCTTGTAGAAAGAAAAAGAAGGGCACTTCTGTAAACCATGGTGTTTAATGGAATTGGACATGCGTAACGTAGAGGAGATTTTTTGCAATGTTTTTCATGTGTGTGTTTGTGGCGTGTGGGGGGGGGGGGGTGAGGGGGTCTGTCTGTATCCAGTGTCAGTGTGTATGTATGTGTGTGCATGCACTTGAGCGAGTAGTTGTTCACAAATGTTTCATTTAGCTGTTTGCTACTGTCATTTCTAATAATTATGTTGTTTTATATTAATCTGTTTGACCCTTGCCATTATGAACTGGAGTTTCATCCCCTGTTTGTCCCTTGCCATTATGAACTGTTGTTTCATTCCAATGCTTCTCATTGCCATTATGAACAGTCGTTTCATTCCAATACTTCTCATTGCCATTATGAACAGTCGTTTCATTCCAATACTTCTCATTGCCATTATGAACAGTTGTTTCATTCCAATACTTCTCATTGCCATTATGAACAGTCGTTTCATTCCAATACTTCTCATTGCCATTATGAACTGTTGTTTCATTCCAATACTTCTCATTGCCATTATGAACAGTCGTTTCATTCCAATACTTCTCATTGCCATTATGAACAGTCGTTTCATTCCAATACTTCTCATTGCCATTATGAACAGTCGTTTCATTCCAATACTTCTCATTGCCATTATGAACAGTCGTTTCATTCCAATACTTCTCATTGCCATTATGAACAGTCGTTTCATTCCCATACTTCTCATTGCCATTATGAACAGTCGTTTCATTCCCATACTTCTCATTGCCATTATGAACAGTCGTTTCATTCCCATACTTTTCATTGCCATTATGAACAGTCGTTTCATTCCAATACTTCTCATTGCCATTATGAACGGTTGTTTCATTCCCATTTTCCTTTGCCATCATGAACTGTCATATGCTACATTGCTATTTCATCCCTGTTTTCCCTTTTCGTTTTTGAACTGTAGTTTCATCCTTCTAGTTTCCATTTCCATTTTTTAGCTGTTGTGGCATCCATTTTTGTCATCGCCCGTTATGAACTGGTGCTTTGCTCCACTATGTTTTCTAATAACTGATTAACTCTTTTTCCTTATGTGGTCTTTCATCATCATCGTCATTATCTAACAGTTCTTTCAGTTTGCTGTTTTTCAAAATCCTTCCTGAATTGTTACTGCACTGGTTTTGCTGTTCTTCGTGATCGTTTTGAACTGTTATCTAACTTCACTGTTTTGTAACCATCGTTATTGAAACGAAGCGGTCCTGTGGTCCTCTCAATGAAGGCGAAGTATGCTGTTTGAATCTGATTGGAAATATGACCGTCTACTTCTTACTTCAGAACCTTGAGTGGTGGTCTGGGAGCTAGTCTTTTGGGTGAAATGATAGACTGGGGTGTTCAGCAGATGTGTACATAGCTTTAATAAAATGAACTATGACTTTGATTGGTTGGCTGAATGAACGACTGAATTCAAAAACATGTGTGCCCCTAAACTTTTTTTTATAAATGTATTCTTCTCTTTCTTCTACCCCTCCTTCTCCTCCTCCTCCTCCTCTTCCTCCTCACTTTTCTTCTTCTTCTTCTTCTTCTTCTTCTTCTTTCTTCTTTTCTTCTTCTTCTTCTTTTCTTCTGCTTTCTCGTCTTCTTCTTCTTCATCTTCTTCTTCTTCTTCTTCTTCTTCTTCTTCTGCTTCTGCTTCCTCATCTTCTTCCTCTTCTCCTTCTTCTTCTCCTTCTTCTTCTTTTTCATCGTTACTTGGTTAGACTAAAATCTGAAATTCACCACTGCAAGAAGGGGTGGTTGTTTTTTTTGTATAAGAGACAATTCTTAAATCATGAAGGTAGCCACAGTCCACCCTCAAAAACGACACAAGCCCAGCGCAGAATATTTTTGTTTAGTGAACATGGTCCTTTCCTGCTGGCACGCTGCAGCTCATTTTCTTTGACTGATGACCTGGATGGCGTTTCGTGTGTCGTGCAAAACTGTATCTACATGTATACACACCAGCACGGGTCTCCGGTTCAAGTATCTTGTGACCTGTGTGGACAGCCTCATCCAGCGAAGGGTTAGAATGGAACTGGAGTTTGATACGTTAGCTCTGAAGATATCTTTTTTTTTCTATTTAGCCTTTTCCATATACAATCATGTCTTGCTTATATAATATTATTGTATGATTGTTCATTAACAATATTGAACACATCTGATACTTGGTTGAAAAGATTCCAAAATTGGTGGTGTGTGGGGTGCAGGGGTGTGGTCGTTCCTTCTGTAGAGCTGGAAGGTTCACCAATGGTCAAGTTTTTGCGTTTGTGACTGTTTTCCCCACATCAAGGTAGCCGCATTCCGACTTTGGGAATGATCTATAAACATGACACCAGTGTGCATGCGGGTTTTTTAATATATATATTGTCACCCGTTCCTACTGGCACGATATGGCCTACTCTTCCAAAAGGCGGAACAGGTTTTAACGTGTGTGCAAGATGTCCACACAATTTCCAGAAGGTGGAGGTACTGTTTATACTGACAGGCCCCTGACATTTCCACTGCAAAACTTTCTTACCTAAAACATCAAAATGTTCTTTCTTTGAGAACAAAAAGACATTGAACATTTTCCCAGTGCAATGGATTTCTAAAAACCAATGCTCTCTCTCTCCCTCTCTCTCTCTCTCTCTCTCTCTCTCTCTCTGTCTCTGTCTCTCTCTCCCCCCCCTCTCTCTCTCTCTCCTCCCTCCCTCCCTCCCTCCCACAATATGCTCGTTCTTAAAGCCTTTTTCTTTGAACTTTCTATGGCAAGAAATACGACCTAGAATCAAAAGGAATGTTATCGGAATTGGTCGAATTACCTGCAGACAAATGTACATCAACAAAAAGGATACAGCCTATTGTTTTTAACATGGAATTTTGTTGTTGTTTTCCGTTAGGGTTTGGATGTGGTTATGTTTGATTTTTTTGTATTTGTTTTTTGTTGGTGGTGGTGGTTTGTGGGCTTTTTTTAAGGGGGGGGGGGGTGGAGGGGGGGTTGCGTGCATCTTTTTATGTCCGTTTTGAAATAGGTACCAGCTATAGGAGGAGAAAGAGAAAGCGTTCGCTTGTTCGTAGTCTCAGATTTCTTGCTGCGGTTGAAAGTGAGAAGGCGAAAGAGCTAGAGATAGAAGGAAGTTTGCCTAGTAACGGGGTAGCTGTTATACGCCTTAGCGGTTTTGTTGTTGTTGTTGTTGTTTAGTTTGGTAGGTTGTTTTTTTATGTGTATGGGGAGGGGGTGGTTGTGGTTTGAAGTTTGTTTGATGGGTTTTCTTGTTTGGTGGTGGTGGAGGGGGGGGGGAGCGGGGACGAGGGGGAGGGAGTGGGTTGTTTGTATCTATTTTTATTGTTGTTGTTGTTGTTTGCTATGCAGGTGTGTGGGGGTGGGTTAGTGTGGGGGTGCATGCGTGCGTGCGTGCGTGCGCGTGTGTGTGTATATTGCAACAGTGCATGCGAAACGATGCATGCATGCATATGAGTTGATTCCCAAAATGGAAATGCAGCTACCTAAATGGTCGGCAAAAAAACGATCGCTAACGCAAAAATCTCACCATTGGTGAACCTCGGAGCTTTAGCCGAGGACGACAGAAAAAGATGTAGCCTACGTCAAAGATTGACAGCTGTCTGCTTCGATAGTCTGACGAAAGACACTGGCACGAAAAGGTCAAGCAAGGAATTCCTGTCACTCACCCATCAGAATAATCAGGACTGACATGTCTCTATACATCCAAACCTGACAACTGCCAACGTCACTGCGAAAAAGGGTGTCACTCTATACACTTCCCCACCAAAAAAGTGGAACGTTACCTTTCATCTTTTTTCTTTTGCACTCCTATAATATTTCTTAGCATATTCTGCATCTGGCATGATGGTCAAAACTTCTCTGATGTCGGAGTATGGGTGCCTATGTGGCAAGGTACTTGAAAACAAGTCAGACACACAGATTTTTTCATCAAGTGGATACTTTTTTACGGTCTTGTGGTCTTACGGTGATTCCCAGGTGGGATGAGTGAGACATAGGACACATTGTGGGAGATTCGTATGGTGTTAAAGTGGGAAAAATGAAACAACGACAACAGCAACAACAACCTCAACAACACAACAACAACAGCAACAGAAACAGCAACAGAAACAGCAACAACAACAGCAACAACAGCAATAACAACAACAATAACAACAACAATAACAACAACATAACACCAGCAGCAACAACAACAATAACGCAGCAGCAGCAGCAACAACAAAAGCAACAACAAAAGCAACAACAACAGCAACAACATCAACAACACTGCCAAAAGAGGGAGCCACATATGTGACAGTTGGGCGGGGGGGGGGGGGGGGGGGGAGGAGAAAAAACAATGCGGCTGATTGTTCGTCTTGGGTTCTGGCTGTCTTTGCAGATTAAAACAAGAGTGGACTAGCTTGAAATTTTGAAGATTATGAAGTTTAGTCCGTCAGTCCCACGTCATACATGTATAATAGTATAGACATGCACTGCTGCAGGTCATACCAGTGCAAGCTCATAAAACACACACACACACACACACACACACACACACACACACACACACACACACACACACACACCACACTGAAATATTCTCACACACACATGCCTACTCTCTCTCTCTCTCTCTCTCTCTCTCTCTCTCTCTCACACACACACACACACACACACACACACACACACACACACACACACACACACACCACACACACTTACACACACACACACACACACAAGCCCTCTATTTCCCGAAGTTGGAATGTACCTACCTTAGCTGTGCGCCAAAACCAGTTTCATACGCAAAATCTCACCATTAGTGATCCTCGAAGCTCTAACCCAGGAAGGAAACAAAACTAACAAACAACAACAACAACAACAAAACAGATCCACAATCAGGCCAGTCCTTCGTGACCCTCCTCGCAGAGCGTCACGTGCCAGTCCCCTGCGTGACAGACAGACAGACAGAACAGTCCGTGAGCAGAGCGTGTCACGTAGGCTGGGCTCCTCTGCCTCCTTCCTGCTGCTGGCGCCGCAGACTGTTCCATGCACAAGTTCAGAGCATCAGCAAGTACCCGCCTCCGCTTTCACGCTTTTCCCTTCAGCCAGTAACCTCCACAAGTCATGACGATTCCTTCTGCAGTTCAGTGTATCTGCATGTTGTAGAACAATGTCTCAGTTACAGTCTCTCAGTATTGTCTTCAATCCTGTGAAAAGCAGTAGTTAAGATTTTCCCCCTACTGATCCTGACTGACGAGAAATGCCATGTTGACAAAAAAATCTTTGAAATTCAAGGGGGGTTTCCATGCCAAAAGCCTCTCACTTTTCTGTTGTCTGCTGGCTAATTCTTTACCACAGATAAATTGCACACTATGAGGAATACTAGAAATAAATTTGCCAAGATCATGCACGATCAGTTTCGTCTGTCTTATTCATTTCGCCTCGCCTTTCTGATAATAAAATCTAATTACCAAATAGGGAAAACGAGTACCTGAACATTTCTTTTAAGTTTGAAAGATTTATTTTCCCAAAAGCAGATTGACACTTTTTACCCCATACATTACCTGATCCTTAATTAACTTGTGGAGTGCAGCCTATACTTTAGTGGAACAGGAACTGTTTCTTGTGCTTCCGGTAGTAGCAGAGTTTGTGCTACTTGTTGATGCTCTTATTTCTTTTCCAACTCCTTCTGGCTATTGTAAAGAGGAGGAAGCTGGTGTTGTTTGGCCACATCACGTGACATAACTCTCTTGCGGAGACTATCCTACAGGGAAAACTTGAGGGAGGAAGACACAGGGGCAGAGGAAGAACTGGATGCAGAACATCAAAAATTGGGCCAGCCTTAACATGGCTGTGCTGTTGCAGCAAAAGGCTGAAGACTGATCAGCCTGGAGTAAACTGTCAACCAAAGTAATATGAAAACTTATGTAAAATGACACAGGATTTTACTTCATAATCCAGTCATATTTGCTTATTACTGATTTACTAAAATGGCCAACAAAACAAGTAAAGCACTGAGATGCGTGTATGGCATTAGCTGCGATATGTTATTGTAATTATGTGGAAAACGAAAATAACGCATGAGCTGATTAGTCTGATGGACCAGCTGTTTTAGTGAACCTGTTTGCCTGTACACTGGTGCCCCACACTGCACCTGTCTCGTCCATTCCAGCTGTCCAGCACTTTCCATTAGGATGCCAGGGGCCAATCCTTCCGCCTTGATTAAAAATATCAAAACAAAACAATACAAAAATCACAGATGCCATCAATAGCCGTGACCTTTTCTTTATAATACTCTCTCTGTCTCTCTGACTGTCTGTCTGTCTGTCTGTATCTCTCTCTCTCTCTCTTCTCTCTCTCTCTCTCTCTCTCTCTCTCTCTCTCTCTCTCTCTCTCTCTCTCTCTCTGCTCCATTCCAGTAGCTCTTTGGCATCAGCTTGTACCTGCACGTGTCAGTCTTGCACGTGAGGTCGGGTGTCAGTCGTTCTGGGCAATGCCAAGCCACGGTTTCTTTAACAAGCTTACTGACACACGATCCCTGTAAGCTGCTCTGTTCGCATCAGAAAAAAAGAAAGAAAGAAAGCACAGGAGCAGGTGACGGTGGGAAATAAACTCTAGTATCAGGGTTTCAGGCAGTATGACACCACTCCTTCAATCAGCTGTGAGGGAACGAAAGTTGTACCCTGGGTGCTGGGTGTGGCTATTCCCGTGGTTTAAGCTGCTGCACGTGCTGACTACTTTAATTAATTCCAGCCACACGACACCAGGGCATTCCATGGTATCAGAACCCTGATAGCCTTGAAGCGCTGCTAGCTGTGCTGTGTGGGTGTAGCATGTATAGACAGCGCTGCCGGTGCGTGCACACCAGGGGCAACGTTCTTGCCTTTGACATGGGGAAGGTCAGTGACAGCAGCGTGGCAAACCAACACCTGATGAGGGCGAGGCTTTGTTAAAGTACTTACAGGAATTTTATGCTCGTGCTACTTACAGTTCAGTTGATCACGAATTCCATATAAAAAACTTTATAATAGCTCAAGTGTCAAGACACCTTATCCGATTCCTCATCGTAAACTGTCAGTTTAGTGGCTGATCAGTATCCTCAACCTAACCTGATATTCGATGAGGTGACGTTCTTTTGAAATAACAAAAAGTGAAAACAATTTTGTTTAACTTCTTTTGAAGTAGGCTACCCTTGTGATTGACATACATTGCTACTATTCTTTTACTGCATGGTAGAGTGGTTGATTTTCTACAATTCATGAACAAATATCCTATTGCTACACATTTTTACAGCCCATTTGGTGTGCACCATGAAGATTAAATCAAGACAGTTGTCTGACATGGATACCACGGCAAACAACAGTCTGTGTTGTCAGAAATTCAAGGACTGTCACTGATGCAGTATACAGCTGTGGCCTACATGTGGACGGCTGCTGTCTATTATCCAAGGTGGAACTGAATCAAGTTTCGCAACAATTCCCGTTTGTCAGGCCTGTGCCTGGCTGTCAGCATGCTGGTTCTTCCCCTTTCTGTAGAGTGGCCAGTTTAACCAACACCTTCCTCTGACAACTTCTTGTTAGGCAGACAGAGAGAGATAAAGAGAGGGGAAGGTGGATGGACAGACAGAAGAGCAGACGGAATGAACAACAGGCAGACACAGACAGACAGGTAGGCAGACTTACAGATATTTGGGGAGGACGGATGAGGAACCAGCACTGAAAGTTTGGTTTTGCTCAAAGAAAAATAACGATGACTTTTTTCATTGCGAAAGACTTTGACAGTCCTATATTTTGATCCAATTCAGCTGATAATTGTTTTGTTTAATAAAAACAAAACAAAAGATGAAGAAGGTCAGGCTATCAAATCTACACATTGAGAAACAGGAAGAACCAGAAGGAGCAGAAGAAGAAAGAAAGAAAAGATAAACAAACGGAAAGACGAAACCAGCAGAAGGGAAAAAGGATGTGCTGACAGACAACACGCAGAGAGAAGAACTAGAACATAGAAACAGACAGACCAAAGCAGGAGGAGAAAAGGAAGAACAGACAGACACACAGATAAACGAGGAAGACAGGGATCAGGTCTTGCTACAGACGCAGATGTTGAAGAGAAGTAGTCTGGTCTCTAAACAGCCAGCTTACTGTCTGCAGAGACAGGGAAAGGGCAAAGAGGTAGTCTTTGTACTGACAGCAGACAGGCACTGACGCAAACACCAAAACAAGCACATAAAGGAACAATAGCAGTTTACCTAACACACTGAAGAGAGCAAGCCAAGGTCAGTTTTAAACATACAACAAAAAACAGTAAGAATAAGAAAGGAACCAGCAGCCATGGCGCGGTGTGTAGCGCCGCGAGTTACGTACTGGAAGGTTACGGGTTCGAATCCCATAAAGACTCATTAGGATTTTTTCGGACTCCGGCCGGCTTCTACCCAGAGTGAGTTTGCTATGAGCTCACTGGGAAGACTGGGACCACACAGTCGAGATTCAGCCCCTTTACGGATGCGATTTTAAGAGTGTTGCTCAAATTACCTGACCAACACTGAGGTATCTGTATCTCTCGGACCCGGGATATACGATATATATTTTTGTTTTGTTTTGTTTTTGTTTAATGTCCATTCACTACTTGGTGATAAGGACACACCGGCATTCAAACCAACATCTCTCTCTCTCTCTCTCTCTCTCTCTCTCCTCCTCCCTCCCCCCCCCCCCCCCCTCCTCTCCTCTCTCTCTCTCTCTCTCTCTCTCTCTCTCTCTCTCTCTCTCTTTAATGTACGTATATTTATATTATCACAACTATCTACAGTAGTGGTCTTACTGGGGAAGAATATATAATCTCAGCAACTGATGTTATGAACTGCTGAGAGTCATATAAAACTTCTTGAACAGTGGCATATTTTTTATGAATATCTATTCCTTTCCTTTTAAACAGGTCAGTTAGGATTGGGCAATCAAACAATAAATGGTGGATTGAAAGAGATTGAGAACAATACGATATATAGGAAGCGTAAGAGTTCATCCCTGTCAAGTAGTCTCAAAGCGCACGCACTTCCATAGCAACATCATGACATCATATTCATCGTCATTGGTCATCATGCAATAAAACAAAATCGTCACTGATTCGGTGGCCCCAGTTGCTCTGGTCTCATGATGAGCTCAGTTTCGGGTTTCCCCATACACTTCTGTGTCTGTGCTGAGTTTGTATCAGGGCCTTCGGGGTTGAAGGTTCTCAGGGTAGGTGGGGGGTGGGGGGGAGAGGGGGGACATTGTGGAGGGTCACCAAATTGGGTGGGTGTTTCACTCAGTCTGGCTCCGCGACTGAGCTATTACTGTCATCAGCAGGTGCTGCCCTGCCTTTGTCAGATCAGAACATGCATCACTAAACACCACCAAAGTGACCCAGCAGCAGTGCAGGGTCCCTCTGGCTGGTGGCCCAATGGTGGCCTGACATTGAGGGGCACCCTGTGGAATTCTAACCCTGGGGATGTGGTATGACGAATGTGGGTATGGCTGGGGGGGGGGGGGGGGGGGGAACAGGTTGAAATGAGCGGCGAGGGAACAGTAGGACAGGAACGTCAAAAGATAAGAAACAAACAAACAAGCAGACAAAGAAAAGAAGAGAAACAGAAAGTCGGGGCAAGGCAGGATAATGTCGAGAGGCAACTTACAGGTAAAGGATAACCCTTGATATAACTATATCACCAGACAGCCCAGTTCTGAGTAAACAAAAGAAACTAACAACAAAAAGAAATTTTAAAAATTGAACAGAATTTTTTTAAATTTTCTTTTCTTGTCTGGAGCTCCGTGGTTCACCAAAGGTGAGACTGTGCGTATGCTACTGTTTTTGCCCACTATTCCGATTTCGAAGATGCATGCTGGGTATTTTCGTGTTCCCGTCACCCATATCGAACGCTGACATGTAATACGGAATCTTTAACTTGCATAGTTGATTTCCTGCATGTGTATGTATACATGAAGGGAATAAAGACACTGGCAGGTCTGCACTTGAAGTTGACCTGGGAGACCGTAAAAGATCCTCACCCTAAATTTACCAGACGCCGCCGAGATTCGAACCCACGACTTCATGGACCCAGGGGATTGAAGTCGCACAGTCTCTAACTACTCGGCTATAGCGTCCGTCTGGAGAATTTTTTCAAGGTTTCACCTCCCACACAAAAAAACAGAAAGAAACGTGAAAACAAGGTAGAACATAAACAGACTTTGCTAACACCGATGAGGGACGGTGACAACAAAAGTGGTGATGAAATCAGGGTGAAGATGGTGACAAAGTTAATTTCACACTGTTCTTGCCAGTCTCACCTCTTAATGAACTCAGCTTATCAATACAAGTATGGACTCAAACCCTTTGGCGATAATGAAAATTAGCAACAGAGACACGAACAGGCAGCTAGGCCGTCACAATAACAAAGCCATAAACAGAAGACAGGGCAGAACAAGCACCAGCAGACAGACAGCCTGTCAGTCCTTAACTACAACGTGTCCTTAAAAAGAGAGAGAACTTCGTTTGGTTGGCTGAGGCGGAGAATGTTCTTAATCCTGCAAGGCTTCTTTCTTTAAAGAGGACATCGTGGTTGACACAGGGAAGGAGTTGGTCAACATGCCGATGGTTGGTAAAAATTTTCATTTGTCATTCGGACACGATTACTGGTTCTTTACATGCAAGAATCACTGGGGGGGGGGGGGGGGGGGGGGGAACGAGATGGCTTTAGTTTCTACAAGCTCTCTGGTGACTGAAGATGGAGATGCTGGAGGAGCACGTTCTGCTGCATCCTGGGCAGAGGAAGGAACTGGAACTGTTCTTGCTTGGTCCTTTGGTCCCTTCTTCCCATTCTTCCCTTTCTCTGTTGCTGCTTTGTTCTCTGAGCTTCCAACTTTCTGCTGGTTCTTTTGATGGAATAGCGCCAAAACAAAACAAAAGAAGTCATCTGAGCGCTTTGATTTGTTGCTTTACAAGATTCAGCACTATATAAATTCCATACATTATTATTATTATCATTATTATTATTATCATCATCATCATCATCATCATCATCATCATCATCATCATCATCAACATTATTATTATTATATTATTATCATCCTGGTCAAAGTCTTCCCCTTTCCATGTCTGGTGCTGGATCCCAGCCAGTGACAGCTACTTCTTCATTCAGGACATGACGTAAGCTATGGCAGTGTGGTTAAGACCTTTTGCCTTCAGTCCTGTGGGTCCTTGAAGGGGTGTGTTCGAATCTGGCTGCAGTGTCTGTTGAATTAAGGATAGGGGTTTTTGTTATCTCCCAGGTCAGCTTCAAGTTCAGGCCTGCCAGTGTCTTAATTCCCTTCATGTATACATATACCCATGCAGAGGATCAAACAGGCTGTACATGTTTAAGATCCGGTAGTTCATGTCAGTGTCCGGTGCGTTACAGAAACATGAACATAACCAGTATGCATCCTACACACACACAAAATGAGCTGCTCTGAAGTCCGAATGCGCCAAGCTGAGGCCAGCAGGCAGATCTCCTGCAGAGTCACAAGCACAGGAGAAGACCAGACACCGAAAGAAAGGTGTTCCCATAACCTATTCGGTCATTGGGGAGGGAGTGAGGTGTCAAAGACTTCAGCTTCTCTAGGCGCAAGCATTCTGAGGGCGGCGCCCATCTCCTCTCCCTTGCAGCTTTTCCTTCCCCGTCCATAGGACAGGTACCCATTGACAGCTGGGTGAACTGGAGGACTGTACTGAAGCCAAACCGTTCGAACGGTCAACCACGCTCAACGCTGCTTAACCTTAGCTTGGAGAGAGTGCGTCTTCTGACCTATGAGCTATCCCATCCTCACGGCTGGCTGACTGAGTGAGTGGCTAATAGAACCACACAGACAGACAGACAGAGAGATGTACAGACGGAGACAGAGAGATATAAAGACAGACAGAGGGAGACAGAGATATACAGAGACAGAGGGAGGCAGAGAGATATACAGAGACAGAGGGAGGCAGAGAGATATACAGACAGAGACAGAGGGAGGCAGAGAGATATACAGAGACAGAGGGAGGCAGAGAGATATACAGACAGAGACAGAGGGAGACAGAGAGGAAGAATAACCACAAACCACCCTGAAAAGTTCAGAATTGAAACAGACATTTCATTATCAACCCTCTTTTTTATCACACACAGCCGATTTGCACCGCCTCAAAGTCAACGGTCATAATTAGAAATGGTCATCAGTTGTTTAAGCTGGGTGTGGACTCTGTTAATTTGATCCCCATAACATCTCATCAGGTTTGTGTCTAAAGTCTTGTGGAGGGGTGTGAGAGAGCCACCAAACCTATTCCACTTCATCGAAGAGTACATCTTTTTCCACTCGTTTGCTAGTTGATGTTCACATTTGTCACGATATTAATCAATCATCTCTCATGTTTCTAGCAAAAGATATAGAGTGTCAAATTTATTCATTGATTAGTACTGAATGCATCAGTTATTGTTGCTGGGCATTCCCCAGCTTAATTCCCCTGGGAGTTATCCAGAACATGTACTAGGATTCACTCATTCCGCCTAGAAATCACAGTAACACTGTACGTACACACTGGGTGAGGAGTTTGTGTACGGCTCTGAACAAGTACCTTGTCTTATAACCAGCCATACTCCGACTTCAGAGGACGTTTGTTTCCTGAAAAGGAGAGTGCAAGATGTTATGCTTAGAGCTTGTCATGGCTGAAGACAATCTCAACAACGTAACTTTTTTTAAAGCATAACAACATTGTGATGTAGGCCTGGCACGTAGCTTACTTCCATAACTGACAAAGCTTTTGCTCTGGGTCAAGTGCATCAACTACATCTAAATAGCTTGGAGGTTGTTGTTTTATCGACATTTTTACGTGCAGACCCACTAATGCTTTCAACCCTTGTCTACAGCAGTGCGGGCCTCAAGTTAAAGATCCTTGCCAGTTTTCTTTGTTCATTTCTGGGTTTGGGGGAGTGTAACGGAAGGGCAACGGTTATTTTACAATGCTGTTCTGTAGATCAAATGGCCTGCATTCAGAGAGTCGGTAGTGCTTTGCAAATAGTCAATGAGGAAAAGTTAGTCCATTCTAACGCTGTGACACTAAAACCTAAATGGGCAGACCTAGTGAGGCTGACCCTGTGGCGTAAGACATCACAGAAGATGAGGAAAACAACCTAAAAACAACAAACACCCAACAAAAAAAGCAAATATACCAGCAAACAACTTGAACATCAAACAAACAAAAAATGTGTAAAACTTGAAACAGACTGAACATTTGTATTCTTTTTATAAAAAAAAAAGTTACTGTTAAGAAAGAAACCAACAATAACTGTTCCAAAAACAAACAAACAAAAAATTAAGAACCTATGACCGAGATTCCCAGTTTTCCACAGCAAAAGTAAAGAAGAAATTTACAGGAATCCAAATGCCCACCCCCTCTTCCTCTCCTCTCCAGTCCCTTCCTTTGTTTCTCCTCTCTGTCTCTTCCCCCTAACAGTGAAAAGTTGGGTACTTCACACAGACTGGTAAATTCTATTCCAGGCTAATCTGAGGAAAGGGCAGAAGTACAGACGTGCGCAGTTTGGTGACTAAAGTGTCAATCAGATGCACGGCACCATGGCAACCAGAAGCCGGCAGGTGGGCGCCTGTCACAGGCAAGGACTAAATCCATCTGTCCTGACACTGCCAGCATCAATGAATTTGCGTCTAAAATAAATCACTGTCTGACTCGACTACCGTTTTTCTTGTTCATGGTAATAGCTATGATGCTCTACACACACACATACGCACGCACCCACGCACACACACACACACACACACACACACACACACACACACACACACACACACACACACACACACACATAGTTGTATCAATGACTGACTCAACTACTGTAATTCAATTACTATGTCAAAACGTCCTCGCATTTCAGTGATCTGTAAGAATGTCATCCAATGATCTGTTGAGTGACCTAACGTATCATTGGGTATCGCTGTAACATATCAGTGAGTGAAGGGGGGGCGCGCTGTGTGGTGTGTGTGTGTGTGTGTGTGTGTGTGTGTGTGTGTGTGTGTGTGTGTGCGTGCGTGTGCGCGCGTGCACGCGCGCGCACGTGTGGATCTGTATCTCTGTTGGGTTTTGTTTTTTTGTCTTTGTCTCTGTGTGTGTGTGTGTGTGTGTGTGTGTGTGTGTGTGTGTGTGTGTGTGTGTGTGTGTGTGTGTGTGTGTGTGTGTTGTGTATGTATCTGTGTGTGTGTGTGTGTGTGTGTAGTTATCTGCATGCATATGTGTGCATGCAATTTATAAGCATCTGCACATGTATATTGTGTTCATGGCAACAGTACACCCTATGTGAGGTAGCCATTGCAGACGGTAAAACACGTCCTCCAGCTACTGACAGATTTTTGAGGATGATATTGACATGCAGAAGGCACACAAACAAGGGAGACGTCAACACCCACGCAAAAGAACTCTGGATCAGTGGCCTACTGGTAAAGCACCCCTCTAAGGAAGCAGGAAGTTGCAGGTTCGATCCCCCTTTGAACCTGAACTTGTCCTCCATCCTCAAGTCCATGTGTGGTGGTCTGGGTGCTAGTTTTTGGGATGAGGCAGTTAACCGATATCCCGAGGGGCTGCATACATTTAATGCCCGTCAAAAAAAAAACCCACAGCAATAAGAGAGATGTCCCTGGCAAAATTTTGTGTGAGAAAAAAAAAAATTAAACCACTATCTAATGTCCAAACAAAACACATACAGGCAGGGAAAGTGAATGATGATGATGATGATGATGATGATGATGATGATGGTGGTGGTGGTGGTGGTGGCGGTGATGGCGCGGCAGTGGTGGTGGTGATGATGATGATGATGATGATGATGATGATGATTTTTTTATTTATTGGGGCTGTTCTTGTGGCAATGGAATTTCCCAGGGAGGAGAACAACTCGACTTTCCTCTCCTAGAGAAATCTGCCGTGACTGACAGTGGTAAACAATACAACTTTCCCTCTGCCTGTCTGCCTGTTTCTGCTCTGGTGATATAGTCATGGGCTTATCTGACACTGGATGAGGCTTCACTCACACTCACAGGGGTTACACACAGAACAGGAGGGAGTGGGGACCAACAGAGAATGGGAAGGACAGAGAAAGGAAGAGGGAGAGCTATGGGTGGGTAGGAGGGGGCGGAATGGTGAGACAGACAGACAGACAGAGGTGGGGGTAATATGTAGGCCTACTGATGTTAAACTGTGATTGCTTGAAATAGTTTACATGCATTTGATAGCTGAATGGGAATCAAAACTTCCTGGCCAAAAGAGTAAGATAATTGTCAACTTGAATCAACACATTTACTCTATCATGATGAAAAGCTACATCACAAATTGATTTTGTTTTTCTATTCAAGATTTTTCTCCTCACAACATATTAATATGCTTTTGCACAGCTTGTGCATGCACACGCGTGCACACGCACACACACACACATACGCTCGCACGCACACACACACACACACATTCAACAAAACAAAAAAAGACAAATTATTGATCTTGCTCAGAAGGATCTGTCAGGCCTAACAACACATTTCTCCCAGGCCCGTTCTCATTACAATTAACCCGTTTTCATCCAGACTCCGGCAATAATAGGAAATGAAGGCTCAAGTGCAAAGAGCACAGACAGAAAGAGAAAGCTTTAGGCTAATCAATCTAAGGATGAACTAGCAGCACTGGGGAGACAGAGACAGAGACAGATCAGAGGACAAAACAAAAAGGAAATATGAGATGGGAGTGGGCTTTAAGGACTCATTGTGTAAATGAAAGAAGAAAATGACTGGAACATTCCCAAGATGCTGACTGTCTTTCAGTGTTATTCATGGTGGGTGCATAATGGCATGATTATTTCCTTGTAATTTTCCATGATGAAAGGTTGTAGTCCTCCTCAAAGCCATAAAACTTTTGATCCTTGTTATTTTCTCATGGTTACACACAAACTTTTCATCCAGTTTGTACTTCTAATCTCACAGTGATTCCCAGGTTGGATGAGTGACTCAGGGTATATATCAAAATGGATGGAACCCTGGGGAGTGCGCAATAACACCAGCACCTGCACATGCATGCATGTTCATACACTTGAAGAGAACCTGATATGCTGATGCCAGATCATGAGTCATCTTAAATATTGTTACAGGAATATTTGATTCCATGTACCAAAAAAATTCCATATTTTTTCTTTTACTACAATCATTTTTTACAATCTTTGTGTCCTTCTTTTTCATATTTATCACAGAAACTACTTTTAGAAGTGTCAGCAACATACAATAAATTCTGAACCATTTAAGCACACTGCACAGTGATTATTCTATTATGATATCTCAGATTGAATTTCAGCTTTAAAAAGGGTATCAATTTAATGAACATGCACACACAAATGTAGGTGTGCACACACATCCACACATACACACACACACACCATACACACACATCATACAATACCATTTTCTTGTAAGGTGATTTTTATTGTTCAAGAAGAATTAGCCAAAAACAAAGACCAGTTTTAATTTTGCATCAGTCAAAATATTCTGACACATTGACAGTTAGCAACAATACAGAAGGTCACAGCGTAAGCAGCAAGTGAATGTAGAGGGGGATGTCTTGTGGTGTCACCTGGGGATTTGTGTGTGTGCATGTGTGAGTGTGTGTGTCTGTTTTTGCGTGCATGCATGCATGCGTGTGTGTGTGTGTGTGTAATGTGTGTGTGTGTGTGTGTGTGGTGTAGTATGGGGATTTCTTGTGGTGTCATGTATGGATTTCTTGTACTGTAGTATATGAATTTTTGTATCATCATGCAGTGAAGCATATGAACTTTTTGGGGCATAGCTTGTTGATTTCTTGTGGTGTAGCATAATTGGACTGTTCAGAACACTATAGCACCACTGTAATACAAAGAAAACTGAAAGTACAACATGTACAGCACTCTATTTTGGCAAGTAGGCCTATACACAAGTAGTTGGTAAACATGAAAAATGTGTTAGCTATTGCATATAAAATTATAAAATGAACATCAGGGGGAAAAATGTTTTTTCAAACATGAACACACTAGGATGAACTTCTTACTGTTTATGAAAAATATTCTGAAGTGACTCTTGACATCCTGTGATCTAAAGAATTTGGGTGCAAAAGGAGACCAAGAAAGTCTAATTTCTAAAATATGAAAACTATTTCTGATTTCAACAGTATCTGTTGCTTTGTTTTTCAAGCGCACAAGGAGTTAAGGAAAAAAAAATGTTTAAATAGGTATTGCATAGACATTAGATATTTGTGATATTAATAACAAAGCTGTTTATTTCAAAAGAAATAGATATCGTCATTAGGACCTTTAATAAAAACATCCTTTATATAATAATGATGTTGTATAATGCAAATAACAACAAAAAATATGAGTAAATATCAAAGAAATAGATATCATCGTCCCCAAAATCATTGGCACTTAATCAACTTTGACAGAGGAGTATTATAAAAAAAATTGCGTTTGATGCAAAAATCACAGACTTTGGTCTTTTTCTTCTGTCCCTGGTGTGGGTGTTTTAAATCACATTCATTAGGTATTTATTTAAGTTTTTTAAAATGTGTAAAAAAGCACCTGTTGATGGTCAAGTAATTGCATTTTCATTGCAACAGTGTATCAATCAGTCTCTCTTGGAACATGCTCTCTATCACTCTTCTTTAACTCTCCTTCACCGCCGCACTTGCAGTGGTCGTTAACCGTTCCATTCAGTCCTCTATTGCATACAAAAAAAGCATGCAGGTGAACGCACACATGCACACAGACACATACAGATACAAACACACACACACAGAGAACACTGAACACTGAGCACATCCTCTGTCTATAGCCATCGTCCTGCTGCGTTGTAGATGAAAGACTGTTTGCCCATCGTCACTGGTTGATAGTGACCTGAAGACACAAAAACCACCTCTTTTTTTCTCAAAAATAAACAATATATCTTAGACAATTGGAGATCTTGTACTATGGTGTCAAATCAGTCTTTACACATTATGTACAAACACTGAGACTAATGCTCTGCGAACTGTCTTGTACTGCTACAAAAAAAAAAAAAGAAGAAAGAGACAGAGAACATAAAGTTGAGAAAGAAAGAAAGAATAGAAAAGAAACAGGCAAAAAGAAAGAAAGAATGAAAATAACAAGAACAAAAAACAGTAAGAAAGAAAGAGAGAAAAGAAAGAATGAGAAAAGTAAAAAAAGAAAGTAATATCTTAAGCAATGATCTTTTCCCAACAGTAACAGAGATGAAAGAATATGAAGTTATCTTCCTCAAAGTTGAGACATATTTCAAGGTTTGGAAGGCGTTATAACATCAGCCAAAACATGTCACACCTTAATCAATTCACAAACACATCCTGAACAGAAATATTGTTTTCCTACAGTCAGTCTCTGGAGGCACCGTGGTCGAGTGGTTTAGGCGGTCAGCTCGTGATCCAGAGGTCGCGGGTTCGATCCCCGCTCGGCTCGGCGTTGTGTCCTTGGGAAAGACACTTTACTCCTATTTTCCTCACTCCACCCAGGTGTACAAGTGGGTACCAGCTCTGCTGGGAAAGTATCTGGCGACAGACTAGCGTCCTGTCACAGGGGTGGTGAAAAACCATCAGTTCGCTTAACGCTACAGAAACCCGGATAAGCTCCGGCTCTATGGGCCTTCTGGCTCGAAAGAACATACTTTTTTTTTTTTTACAGTCAGTCTCTCCAGTTTTCACTACATTTCAGATTTTTTCAGGGCAAAAAAGACCATGCCACAGCGAGTTTGCTATGAACTTAATGATAAGAAGACTAGAATCATATAGTCAACATCATCCACTCTGTGAATGAAATTTTGAGACTGTTGATCCCATTACTTGACTAGTTCATCAGATGCTGCCAGGATTCAGACTCATGACTTCACGGACCCATTGGACTGAACTCGAACAGTCTTAACCACCACAGCTACAGCATCCCTCAGCTCTTCCCTTGATTCTGGAACAATCCTCAGGAGACATGAAGCTAAGCATCACTCACCAGGACCAGGCAGACTGGCCGATGCATCCGGCGCTTTGCCGGACCAGCGATGGGTGGTGGAGACAAAGACAGCGCCAGACATGTACTGTTTGGGGGGATCCTCGTAGTCTGCCACCTCGTAAGTGCCAGGACCGGGCAAGGGGGGTGTTTTGGGCAGGGGCATGGCGGGGGCCGAGATACACAGGTAGTGTTTTCGTCTGCCAAAGACAAAAAAACAACCCAAAATGCAGGCTGAAACGGATTTTCTCTCTCTCTCTCTCCTCTCTCTCTCTCTCTCTCTCTCTCTCTCTCTCTCTCTCTCTCTCTCTCTCTCTCTATCTATCTCTCTCTCTCTCTCTCTCTCTCTCTCTCTCTGGATTGGTTTAGGGGGAATTTGTCTTTTAAGTATGATGGAACAGTTCCTGTCATGATCTTGAACATCATGACTCCTTTGTTATATTTTAGTCGTTGGCGTAAGGGGAGAATATTTAATTGAGTATAGTCAGCTTCTAGTAAGCTTGTCTTTTTAAAAGGACCAGTTTGAGAGCACGTTTGTACAGACTCAGTAACGGTTTCATAGTGTTTGCACTAGCAGAATCCCATAGGGTAGAAGCATAGTCTATTGATGATTGTATATAAGATTGGAAGAATAGTTTCCTTGAATGAAAGTCAAGAAAGTGCTTGATTTTAGAAAGTTGGTATACTCTTTGGGACATGTATTTGCATAGTTGAGTAGTGTGTGTGTGTGTGTGTGTGTGTGTGAGTGTGAAGGGGGAAGGTGCGCTTTTTTTTTTTTTTTTTTTTTTTTTTGGTCTTATGGTGGGTTTTTTTTCATTTGTTTGTTTGTTGTTGTTGTTTTTTCTTGTTTTTTGTTTGTTTATTTGGAAGGGTGTTTTTGTCTGCTTTTTGGTTGTTGTTGTTGTCTTTTTTTTGTGGTGGTGGTGGGGGGGGGGGGTTCTGGGGGTATGTTTTTGTCTTTTGCTCGTCTGGGGTTGTTTGTTTGTTTGTATGTTTGTTTGTTTTTTTTTCTTCTTCTCTCTTTTTCTTTAAAAAAAGTTTTTTTCCTTTGCTTCTTCTGCTTGAAAGTAGGAGTACTGAGTGCATTTTTAAATGTGACCCCATGGGCGGGGACTGGATGTAAAAAAGAACATGAATACTTATTCATTATCCTGGAAAAAAATATTTTGTTTCTATTACTTACAATGTGTAGATGTTCTTTTTATGACTTTATTGGCTTTTCCCCCTCTTTATTATGTGAGTGTATGGGTATTGCACTTATTTTATTACCATGACATTCAATTTGCAGGAGCATAATTAAAAAGTGTTTGTGTTGATCGTGTGCTATGTATTACATATTTAGTATTATCCCTGAAACACCCCCACCCCACCCCACACCCCCACACACACGCTCAAACAAACACAAAACACACACACACACACACACACACACACACACACACACACACACTCACTCACCCACTCACCCACTCATATTCTCTCCCTCAACGACTGTATAGTTTTAAATTTCTTCTTGGTTTGTTTCTTGTTTTTATTGTGTGGATGTATGGGTATTAAATTTATTTTTATCATGACATATAATTTGAAACGAGTATAATCTAAAATGAGTGTTGATGGGATGGCATACTGTTTTGGGATTTATATATTGGATATTATCTCTGAAATACATACACACACTCTCTGTCTCTCTGTCTCTGTCTCTCTCTCTCTCACCTTTTATCGTCCTGCTTATAGTCATAGTATATCCTGATGAAGGATTCATATTTTTATATTTTCAATACTTTATTGGACTTGCCTCTGTACTTAAGTTTTAATGAGTGCCCTATTTCAATATCTTATAATTATGTATAACAAGTATGTGTACCATTTGACAATGTGTAGATGTTTATCTTTATGACTTATTAAGTTTGGTTGTGTTATTTTTTCTTGGCTTTGTTGTTGTTCTTGTTCTTGTTGTTGTTGTTTGTCTGTTTTTCTCTTTTTTATCATCTTTTGTTGGTTTGGTTTTTTCTTCTCTTTTGTTTGTTTGTTTGTTTTGGTTACGGTTTTTTGGGGGGTGGGGGTAGGGGTGGGGTATTTTTAGGATTTTCTTTTAATTGCTTGCTTTGGGGGGGGGGGGGGGAGGGTTGTTGGGGGGGGAAGGGTTGTTGGGGGGGAGCTGTTTTGAAAAGGGTTATTTCCCCTTGTTTTTATTGTGAGACTGTATAAGTATTGGGTTATTATTATTAAGATGTATCCCTAACGGGCGGGGACTGGATGTAAAAAAGCACATGTGTGCTTATTCATTATCCTCGAAATAAAAGAATTTGTCATTGTCATTGTCATTGTCTCTGTGTCTCTCTATCTATCTATCTCTGCGAATTTCTGTATGTTTTTATCTTTAAAACAGATTATACACTGGAAGTTCTGAATATCCCAAGCCATTTTTGAAAATTGCCCCTGTTCCCTTCCCAAGCCCAGTTAAAAAACAGAATGCAGCTCTTTAAGTAAACATCTAAATCAGTTATTAGAAAAACTGGGTTAACATACACACACATTCACAGACACAACTATACAAACATTACACACACACACACACACACACACACACACACACACACACACACACACACACACACACAAATCCCAGATCCAAAAAACCATTAAAAAAAAGATAATATAATAATAACCCACAATCATACCAGAACAAGCAATAGAACAAACTTTCGTTCAGGCCTGCAAAACTGCCACTTTCTCCACAGCCAACTTACGGGAAGAGTAGGCGTTTAGCTGGCTCTACTTCTTCATTCGGTCTGTAGTGGCCTGGCCCAGGAACCTGAACATACCCAACACAGTGATGCAGACTTGCACTTGTCCTCACTGCATGGTGCTACATCACAGAATGATCAAGGCTTATATTATGCCACATCTCTGAAGTTGGAATGTGGCTACCTAAATGGTGGGCAAAAACGGCCACATATGCAAAATCTTATCCTTGGAGCTCTAGCAGAGAAATGAAAAAAGATATCATGACACAGAATGACTCAAACATGTACTTTCAATAGCAGCAATGTGTCTATACAGCACTGAAAGTACTCACATACATACCCTCACATAGAATGACACAGTCATGTTGCCATACACAGAATGATACACACGCACCCTTACATTAAATAGGTACAGGCAGTATCATCATATACCCTTACACAAAATGATTGAGATATGCACTCTTACACAGAGCTACCACTTCATTAAAAAGGCAAAGCTCACATGACAAATTTCCTGCTATTTTCTAAGTAAAGTTCTTAGATCAAAGCCAACCCCTACCCAAAAATAATTCACTAACAAATCATCACAAAAGAGAAGGATAATGGATTGCATTTTTTTGTAATTTGTTTGGTATGCACACCACACAGGAGGAGAAAGTACACACAGTTATACAGACTACATCACTTCTACTTCAATTCCCATTCACTGCGAGGTGATTTAGACCCCTAGGCATGAATAATGTGTAAATCAAAATTCAAATCTACAGAAATTAACCTTCTTCTTCTTCTTCTTCTTCTTCTTCTTCTTCTCTTCTTTTTTTTCTTCTTCTTCTTCTTCTTCTTCTTCTTCTTGTTCTTCTTCGTCTTCTTCTTCTTCTTCTTCTTCTTCTTCTTCTTCTTCCTCCTCCTCCTCCTCCTCCTCTTCTTCTTGTTCCTCTTCTTCTTCTTCTTCTTCTTCTTCTTCCTCCTCCTCCTCCTCCTCTTCTTGTTCCTCTTGTTCTTGTTCTTGTTGTTGTTGTTCTTCTTCTTCCTCTTCTTCTTCTTCTTTGTTCTGTAAAGAAATTAACTAAAATAGAAGAATGAGAGAGAGGGCACAACTTCAGACAGGTTACTTCAACAACTGCATCGGTTAATAAGTCAAGAAAACTGTGTTGATGTGCCATGATCATGTAAAAAAGGTAAGGTAAAGGAGTCCCATAACCTATAAGGTCGTAGGGGAGCGAGGCGTCAGAGACCTCACTTCTCTAGGGCCAGCATATTGAGGGCGGCGCCCATCTCCTCTCCCTCGCTGCTTTACCTTCCCTGACCCTAAAGAGGACAGGTACCCATTTACAGCTGGGTGAACTGGGGGAACTGTACTGAAGCCAAGGCGCGCATATGGTCACCCATCCAAGTGGTAACCACGCTCGACGCTGCTTAACTTGGCTGGGGGAAAGCGAGTGCTCCGACCACTGAGCTATCCCGTCCCCATGATCATGTAACACAAGATAAAAGCCTTTGCTTAAAAACCCCTTCTAGTTATTTCCCTTTGATTTTCCATCACCAACCCTCATGTTAGCTGGGAACAGGCACCACTGAACTCCACCAAAGTGATCCAAAGTGGTCTACTCATCCACAAGGCAGAACAGGTTCAGCATGTTCCACATGCCTTTACACATCAGACATCAGTCCAAATGACTTTCAGGGAAGAGGAACCAACAGTGATGTTAATTCCTGGGGTTCAAAGTCCCCTTGAACACATAGGTGCCTCAGTGGTGACTCAATCTCAGGCCATCAAATCATTACCTTAACGCTCTAACCACAAAACTATCCCACCACCCCTAACTGATTTTTACCTAGAATCCAAATGGGGACAACAGGTAATTGATGTAAATGTGTTTGTCTCAGTAAAGCACGGTCAAGAAATGGACAGACACTCACTCCGTCTGGTTTGGCCATCATGTCGCGCTTGCTCTGTGATCTGAAGCTGGAGAAGGGAACCTTGATGTTCTGGTACAGCAGTTCGTCATTGATGTCGTACTGACCTAAAGGAGACAATGTGCACACACAACAAATAATAAGCACAAAGAAGAGAACAACAAAGAATT
>CM054140.1:31963892-31988892 GCA_028751875.1 Rapana venosa
CCCCCCCTCCCCCGTTTTTGAGGCGGGAGGCCGATGGAGGCCAAGCCAGCCAGCAACCACAAACAAGCCTGTTTGCATAATGAAGGGATAGGCCTACTGGCGTTCTTTGTCAGGTCAGGTCAGTCTTCGGGGTCGGGTCAGGTCAACCGCGTACGGGTATGTTGGGGCCCCCTCCCGCGTTTATGAACTTATGAAGAATGAAGATTATTGAGATGTACACCCAACCCTGTCAGTGTACTGTATAAGATAATGGCCCAGATCAGCTACAAAATGATTTATGGTGAAAGTCACAGGCAATAGGTGCATATAATAGCCACCACCAGATAATTTGTTTAACTTAAAGAGGTATAAAAGGTGTGAATCTATATATATTATATATATGTTTGCAACAAACTGGAAATCTCTTGGTAACAAATTCATGTTGTAGTTGAAAGGGATCCCCCAACTCCTGATAGCCCTCCCCTTTGCTAGAAAGACATTAACTGATTAAGAAGCGGATGAGTAAGCTAATCTGATCTCTGTAGAGCATTTTGCTGTAATTTGTCTTATACAAAAAAAAAGTTGAATTGAATTTGATTTTCTTTCAAGACTTAAGAAAGCAACTTGACAGCCAACTTAAATTTTAATGTGCAGTTTTTATATTTGTATATATCTGTAAAATTAAATTTGTAATTTTTCACCTAGCATATATATAGCACTTTGAAAGTTTGCTTTGTTTCTAATGGCTGATAAATCTGTTCAAACAGTGGGTTGGGTTTTTTTTTTTTTTTTTGGGGGGGGGGGGTGTTATATAATCATTGTTAAAAGATGGGAAATATTCATGGGCCTGTCGATGTCTTCTCTAAAACAGTAAAAGGTTTTCAGCAGTAAAGAAAGTAAACCAGCAGATGGCAACAAGATGATGGGTACCTAGCCCAAGATCAGCTTAGGCCAGCAAGACTACTGTATGATGTATCTTACCCAAGCAGTGCTCAGGGTAGAATGTCCAGTTTCATATGACACAGGCTCTGTGAAGGAACTGGTATATAATTGAGGCTTTCTGCACTGTACAACTTGCCTTATCGTGATCCATGCCAGAACTCAATAAGAATACATCACACTACATGGACCAAGTCTACCAAGCACTGAGCCTATGAAATATGGGCTTCGTTTCTTTAACTTTAGATAAAGCATATTGCCATAAAATAGATGTTACTTTAGATAGAAAATTGTTTGGTGAGTAGTTGAAAGATCATGTTACACAGATGATGCTTATTATTTTTTCAGCCACCCACAGACAGAAATGGCCTGCCGGTGAGGAATCTAAAAGTTTTAGGGGACAGTCAAAAACAGGTATGTTGAAACTTATTTTTCAAAGTACTTTATATACATCATGTGCGAGTTCCTGTTGAGCATTTTTCCTCTGGACTTAACATCAGTGCCGACCCCACTTCCCCCAAAAGTTCTTCAGATGAGACTATAAACCGAGGTGTGTGCAAATGCACACAGAATATCTTGCACACATGTTAAAACCCCTTCCGCTTTTTGGAAGGGTAGGCCATTGTGTGCCAGTGGGAATGGATGACAAAATTGCATACACACGGGGACTAGATGAAAAAAGCACAAGTGCTTATTCCATTATCCTCAAAATATTTTTTAAAATGTAAAAGAATAAATAAATTTAAAATTATAAAACTAAAACACGTAATTAAGCATAAAGAAGTACAGACAAAAGAATTGCCCATTTCGCACGTTGTTTTGTAATCCTGTTATTTTTCTTCGCTATGTAGTATTATACCATCATTTGTCGATTATTATGTTGCCTGATAATGAGATGACATGAAACTGTAGACATAGTTGCCAAATTGTAATTCAATTTTGGCATGGTTTTTGTCACACTTTTAATAAAGAGCTGTCAATATCACACACACACACACACTTTTCTTTTTTTTTTAAGCTGTCAGTGTCTACACTATTAACATTGGATTTGCTGTGCACAAAACTGTTATTTGTTATGATTACCTGAGATGGGGGACAGGTTAACATGAAACTGTAAACATAGTTGCCAAACTGATACAATTTTGACATTTTTGTGGTCACAATTTTAACAGAGCTGTAAATCAATGTCTACACTGCCAACATACGTTGCGGATCTGCTTAGCACAAAACTATGTGCATAGTTATTTTACATAAGTTATTTAAATGCCCATTGTCTAAAAGTGACAGTTCTTTTCTCCAAGTTTGCATCAAACATTTCTGATTTTTTTTATTTCTTTGTTCCAGAATATCCAGACCAGTTCACCAGTGAAAAAAGAGGTATGTAAAGAATACCTTGAGCAGTTTTCTTTGTTTTTGATTCCAGTGTCCTGGGCTCTTTTTTCCCAACAATTGTTCTCAATCTGTCAGTGGTGCTAGAGGTGTCAGTAAGGTGTGGTTTAATGGCATCTAATCATAGAAATGTTCATGCAAACATATTTCTGTTCAGCATAGTGTGATGATTTCAAAACATTTATCACTTTGTATTCGAATGATCCACTTCTTTCATTTGTTAAAGCTAAACTCGATGGTATGCATTCAGACATGAGTTAGTGCGTGTTCTCTCTCTCTCTCATGCACACTCATTGTTGAATCATACTGTAAAAAGGCTGGGGGGGGTTGGGGGTTCTTGTTTTTTTCAATGAAATAATATAAACTTTCATCCTGTGCAGGAAAAGCCCAAAAAGCCTGAGCCAACTGAAGAAAAGGAGGAACCCCTGCTGAAAGAGAACCCACGTCGCTTCGTCGTCCTCCCCATCGAGTACCATGACATCTGGCAGATGTACAAGAAAGCAGAGGCGTCTTTCTGGACAGCAGAGGAAGTGGATCTCTCCAAAGACATGGCGCACTGGGAAAAGTTAAAACCAGAGGAGAAGCATTTCATTTCTCACGTGCTGGCGTTTTTTGCCGCCAGTGATGGCATTGTCAATGAAAATTTGGTAAGCTCTGTTCCTCCTGGTTGATTTTTATGAAAGAGTTTTATGAAGTTTTAATTGCAAAGTTTGAGTGAAAGTTCTGGAATTTATATCTTAAAAAAACTAAAGGGATATATGAAGTGGTGGGAAACTGTTGCGAGGCCAGCTAAACTGTCAGATACTAAATGTACAGACTGACACCTGTATTTTCTTTTTTGTTGTTTTAATGCTTCATCGATTTAAATGGTCATGCAGAATGATCATTCATGACAAAATTGGGAACACCATTGCTTGGTTTATTCAAGAAGTTTGTATATACACATTTTGAAAGTAACACTGTGGCTGCTAATCCCCAGAGCTAAATTAGGTTTAATTTCACAGTTGTGTGTCATTGACATAGTTTTACCTGGTGTGTTCGGAAGTTATGTGGGGAAAATTAATATAAATAGCAACATTTGTCAAGCATAAAGGTTTTTTGTTGTCAAAACTGGGCTATGACTGGATTTCGGTCAATCAAACTTTCATCTTTGAAAGAAAACTTTGATTTGCTTTGGGGGGGGGGGGGGGGGGGGGGGTCATTTTCTGTCAGCTTTCTCGCCCTTAAAAAAAAAAAAAAAACACAGAAAAAATCTATTCCTTGTTGGTCTTCGTAGCTCTTGGACACTGCCTTAAAGGAGAGGGGTATCTCTTTCAAAAGTCGGGTTTTGGTTTCAGGAATGTCTCTTTACATTGATCCAGAATGCCGTATGACTGAAAGTTACGCATTATTTTTCCTCCCTTCTGGCAAAGCAACCTTGACCATTCTAAATCAAACTCAAGCTGGGGGGAAAAAATTGAAAAGTTTGCTTTCTCAGCACTAGTTTTTCTTGTGAAGTTTGCAGTTCTGTTCATATCACATGGCAGTAAATGCAACTCTTCATTTCCTTTTCTATATCTTTGATTTGGCAGTTGTCTTCTGCATTGATGCAAAACCATATTGCTCCCACTCATGAGGCTGTATACATTTTGCTGCAACTTTGTAGTTATTCATCTGAATTTTATGCCATACCAAGTGAAAACTACAGAAAAGGTTCCAGGTTTTAAGTTGAAATGTTGGGGGTTTTTCACACAGGTGGAGCGCTTCAGTAAAGAAGTACAGGCAACAGAGGCCAGGTGTTTCTACGGCTTCCAGATCGCCATGGAAAACATCCACAGTGAAATGTACAGCCTTCTGATTGACACCTACATCAAAGACCCCACACAAAGGTCTGCCTTCACTTGTGTGTTTCTCTCTCTCGCTCTCTCTCTCTCTCTCTTTCAATATTTACAATAGTAGTATGTAACTTGTCCAAAACTTAGACCTAAGAAATAAGTCGGGTTTTTTTTCAAATTGTTAATCATTATCACCTTACAGTGGTTTGCAGAATTGTCTCTCTTTCGTGTTTATGTACCCTTCACTTAATAGTCAGCCGTTCATTGGGGGGGGGGGGGGGGGTGTCATTTTAAAAATTGCAGTTTACACTGTTTTTACATTGTTTCCTCGCATATGTTTTCAGTGTTCCTGGCTGTCAGATCTTAAGTGTGTGCATGATGAATCAAGAAAATGGCCCATAAATCTGACGTTCTTAAACCAATAACGCTCCATACCTCTCCTGTGTGCAGAGAGTTCCTGTTCAATGCCATAGAGACCATGCCCTGCGTAAAAGAGAAAGCAGACTGGGCCATCCGGTGGATCAACGACCACAACGCCTCCTACGGTGAACGTGTGGTGGCTTTTGCGGCGGTGGAGGGCATCTTCTTCTCTGGGTCTTTTGCTGCCATCTTCTGGCTGAAGAAGCGAGGGATTATGCCTGGTCTGACCTTCAGCAATGAGCTGATCAGTAGAGATGAGGTGAGTCCGTTTCACATGGATGGAGGGAGACATAAGCTTTTTTTTTTCTTTCTTTAAAGTAGCAAGCGTATTACAGTTTAAACATGCTTCTATGATTTTAAGATCAAAATAGTATCTTGGCTTGCTGGGGGGGGGGTTAAGGGTAGTAAACATGCCAAAAATTTGTTGGCTGTAAATTGCTTTTTAAAATGGCTAATGTGTTACACTGTCAGAATGCTTGTATAATTTTAAATTCAAACTGTACCTAAGTAAGCACAGAATTTGACTTTTCTTTTAAAAATGAAGAAAAATACAAATCTCCATCTGAACAGGGCTTACACTGTGACTTTGCCTGCCTGATGTTCCGCCACCTGGCAAACAAGCCATCGCAGGAAAAGATCTACGCCATCATCAAAGATGCCGTCCTCATCGAGCAGAAGTTCCTGACAGAGGCTCTCCCCTGCAACCTCATCGGCATGAACTGCGAACTCATGAAGCGCTACATCGAGTTTGTGGCAGACCGCCTCTTGCTGGAGCTGCAGTGTGAAAAGGTGGGGCCTTGGTTTTGTGTCTTGGCTCGCTTCCTATTTTCAGTATTAAATTTGCTATGCATTATGCTTATAGCCAAAGGGGACAGGATAGAATGATGGTTCAAGCGTAGCACCCGTGAATGATTGAGTGCAAGCGCTTCGATTTGTTTGTCTTTTTACAAGATTCAGCGCTATATAAATTCCATATATTATTATTATTTGATGACCCAGGTTCAACCTACCACCAAGATGCCAAGGGATTTTTTTCCCTTGGAGTTAACATCGGTGCCAACTCCACTTCCCCAAAAGTCTTGTTCACACATGAAAATCTGTTCTGCCTTTCAGAAAGTAGGCTATTTGTGCCTGTAGGAGCGGATGACAAAATTGATAGAATCACATGCACACAAGGACTGGATGTTTAAAAAAAAACACATAAAAGCAGGAGTGCTTATTCCATTATCCTCATAATAAAATAGTGATTATGATTTTTTTTTTTTAATAATGATTAAAGATACTTCTTTATACAAAACTTTGATTGCTACCTATTTTTGAGAGAGAAAAATAGAAAAATTATCCAAAAGAAACTTTTTCACCAGCCCCCATTTGATATAAACCTCTTCTGCCCCCCAAGACTTAACATGGGAGGAAAGTTATCCTCATGGGCATCTTACTGCACAGCATAACATATTTGGTAGGAAACAGATGGCAATCAAAATGGCATCTAAAACCTTCTCTTTTGTTCCAGTTTGCATTTCATCAAGTGTTCAGATGTATGTTAATCATCTCACCTTACTGCTGTGTCTTTGCAGGTCTATAATGCTGAGAATCCCTTTGACTTCATGGAGCACATTTCTCTGGAAGGCAAAACCAACTTCTTTGAGAAGCGGGTGGGGGAATACCAGCGCATGGGTGTGATGGGGGACGGCAAACAGGATAACCATCTCTTCACTCTGGAGGCAGACTTCTGAAGGCTTGGACGTGGACCCCACTAAACTGGCTCTCAGTGTGGACAGTGTTGCAATGTGGACAAAGCTGCCTAGTCAGCCACACTCAAAAGGATCTCTGTAAATACGGTTTTTACCTATGGTAAAATTATCTTGCTTCACCAAGGCAACTACCAAACCAGACTGCTGTGTTCAGTGTGCCCTGTGCTTGTTCAGACATATTACCTCGGATCTCCAACATGTGAACTGGGTTTAGTTTGGTAGACTTTTATTGTTAATGGCAGTTCATTTCACCCAAATAAATATTTTATCTAAATCTGAGAACTGGTATTTAACTAACTGCATCATTTGAAACATGGACTTGATGCTTATATTTGCAATCATGCACACCTTTCCTTTATATTGAAAAGAGTTATCAGTATAAATTGTTTTACATCTGAACAAGATTTAATTAAAATGGTCTGTACAGGATGAGAGAGATGGGTACAGGGTTAGTTGTGTGTGATCACATGAAATAGGCAAGTTCCCTCATGACATTTCTGTCCAAATGGTTTTTAGTTCTCAAAGGCATTAACCACCCTTTTTATGGACTTTTCTGATATGAGAAATAGACCTGGCAACATAAAGCTGCCTCACAACAAATACAGGGTTAAAAAAAGAATTTTAATTCTGCATGATTTATTTATGGTTTGGGATTTTTTTTAAGTACATGGTTTTTAAATTGGTTCATTGAAAGAAAATTCATCATTTGCAGATATATGCCCCAGTATTGAAAAAGAATAAAATCATTGCTAACAATTGGGCTATACAGCATTTGAATGGCTGATTATGGTCTGGATAGAGCAGACCAAAATGGTTTCCCTAAATGACCATTCCCGTGCATTTTTAACCTGGATTTTTATATTCTACCCTTACTCCAAATCCTTCGGAAAATCAGAGTACATTCCATCCCGAAAATTATATGCAAGTTACCTTAAAAGTTTGGGGGTGTTTGTAGGTGGGTTGTTGTTTTTTCCAGATCTTTTGAAACCACTCCAGTTTCATGTGACTTATCTTGAATTCACTCAAAAATGCCATTTTCATGTCAACACTTTTTAAATCTGCTGAAATGTGGGAAAATATTGGAACAGCAGCATCCAGATTTATATGTGGTTACATGGTATGTATCTAGTGTATAGATAAAAACATTTACATCTATTATTTATTCATGTATGATTTATATTCGGTGTGTAAGAATGAAGTTTTAATTCAATGTGGTTTTATTTTCACTGAATAAACATTCACGCTTGCCCTTCATTTCAGAATGAGTGTACGTTTCTTACCTACTGTGACATGCGATTTCCATGTTACTCGCCATCACACCACTGCACTATACCTGCTGCAGACACATACCTTGCCTCATTTCAACTCGTCCAGATTTTCTCTCGAACAGGGGGGTCCCGACCACCTTTTTCGGCATGTTTCAGTCCTATTTCATATTGCATTATTTTGTTGTACAACATGTGACCATGCTGGGGGGATGCATAGTGCCTGGCCTTGTGACTAGCAATGGTAAACAGACTCCACCTTCAGAGCAGTCTAGCTAGCCTAAGATCCCACTTCCCTGTGGGGATGCCGAGAACCCTGTCAGTCCGCATCCTCACCTTCTGGAAATTCTGTGCTAGGAATTCCCTCTTTTCTATCCCCGATTGTTTCTGCCTTGTTCTTTTTATCACCACCTTCTCGTCCTATTTTCTGCCTTCTTGGTGGTCCATTCTCCCGCCTTTTTTCCAGAAAGTCTTAAACAAATAACAATTTTCTCCCTTGCCGAAGTTGGATGTGCTGTACCTGACTTGTCAGGTGCTTAACGGCAGTGCAACATTTTTGCTCATATGACAGACATTTGTTGCTATCTGAGAGTTCAACATAGAGGATCCCACTGGGTGGAGGATGCCAAGAACTAGTTTTGTTGTCATGCTAGTCTATTAATGCTGTGCCCACCCTACCCATGTCCCCATCAAGAGAGTGACCACATCAACATGGTGTAGAAGTGCAAAGGAGTCATTCCAGCCCCAAGAGTGGGAGGTTGAGGTGTACAACATTGTAAAATGGTGTGGGAGCATCAACAGTTCCCATCATATGCATGTACAGGTCTGTGAGGCCCATAGTAAAGTAGTTCATGAATGGTTGAAAGTAAATATCCATAACACCATTTGTTGTGCATTCCCCAGCTTAACACTCTGGGGGTCACCCAGAATGTGCATTCTGACTCTCTCATCCCACCTGGGAATCACGGGTTGAAATTGCACCTAGAATGAGAGGTTTGCATGTATGACTTTTTATAACACCATTCAGCTTCCCTGCATACAGTTGAAAACACCACACTCGCTTTTTTTCATTTATTTATTTCATATATTTAACACATGACATTTAATTCAAACACAGGATAAAATGGAATTATCACAGGAAAACTGAAACATGATTAACTTTAAAATAAATAAAAATTAATGGAAAATCAAAGTCAAAAAAGGAAAAACCTGAAGAAAACCGTCATGTGTTCTTATTCACCTTCAAAGTAATCATTTTTTTCTGATTACAACAAACGCATACACATCTTTCTGCAGACCATAACCTATTCTGTCTATGGCTGCATCTTTTGGAAATGGTTTCACTCAAAATGTTCATCCTGCATGATTCACTTACATGTAACTCTGAAATTAAAGTAATAAGGACAAGCGAGAAGAGAACCAAAAAAACCACCTACTGTTGAAGAACATAGTCTTGATGCCATTATTTCTAAATTATGCTGGAAGCTTTCATCAACCCCCTTTTTTTGTGTGTTCTATATGTGAAATCCATCTAGAAGGAGGGGAATTGGTTTCATTTTCTATACTTCGAAACGGATTAATAATTGAGGGTAAAAACTGAATTTGGCAAAAAGCAGTTCTTGCTACTTACTGTAGATGCTTAGACACCCAGATCAGTTTTCTTCGCCTCGATGACAATTTAAATTTGAATGTAAACCATATTTGAAAAAGAAACAAAAGTGGGAAAGGAATTCCACAGCAGCAAATACAGAAAGCATAATGACATGTCACAATGATATGACTGAACTGGATAGCATATGGGACAAATTAAACATGTCAGTACCTGGCTGGTATAACAATATCTGTAACGCACAAAGCATTCTCCTGCACTCTCATACAAAACCAAACTACACTTCAGACTCAGTGCTAAGCACCTATGATTGGATTTCAACAGCAAACAAAACAGCATATGGCTGGCTGGAACGGATTAAAGAATAGTCGAAGCTTCCACATTGAAGTCAACAGGCCAGAGACCTGAACATTCACCGCTCATTCCCCAAACCATAACGTTTCAAATCATGCCACCACAGCTGTTCAAAGAATCAAAACCATCACCATATCTAAACTACATAATCATGACAATTCATTACAAGCGTTGCACTCAACATAATTACATATGTTCAAATAAAACTTTCAAAACCTTTATCAGCATGACTGAAGCAAGATTTCTAAATATTTTATCCTGCAAGATCACATCCCGGTGTGAACCAGTCGCAAAGTTTTCTGGCAATGATGTGTAGGATCCAGTCATACAACCGTCTCCCATTGATTGTATACCATTAAGTGCCAATACTTTTTATCTTCTTTTTTTTTTAAAGAGCCAATACTTCCCACTTTCTGGTCATTGTAAACACAGTCATGTCAGCATAAATTGTTTACTTTGATGGAATGAACAAGGCAGCAACTGTCGTGCAAAATACAAGGCAACCACTTTGCTGTCCAAAGTTTGAAAGTACACACATCACATCATCGTGGTTTTTTTATTCATAATTTCTTTACTTTGTTAAACATTTCAGCTTGCATTTCATGTGTGCAAAATAGGGGATGGGATAAACCAGCGGTAAGAGCATTGTCCTCACAATCTTACAACCCAGGAGCAATCCCAGGTTTGAGCAATCCCAGAGACCCATTCAAGGGGATTTTATCCCAGAGTTATATCGGTGCTGACTCCACTCCCCCGAAAGTCCTTTGGATGAGACTATAACCCGAGGTCCTGTGTGCAAACAAGCTAAATACCTTGCACACATATTAAAACTCGGAATGCTGCTCCATTCATGTCGGACAAAAAGTCCCGTATGCAAAATCTTACCACTGGTGAGTGAACCTCATAGCTTCAGACAAGGTATGCAAAAGCATTACAGATTTTGTTTAAAACTTTTTCTTAAAGATTAATTCTTGTAAACATGTGCTTAACTTTCCCAGATGTCACTAATTTTTTAACAAATGAAACTGATAGCTAGCCAGTCCATATGTTTTCAAAACTCTGATAACAATAAGTGAACTATTACAGCCTATAAGAAAAAAAAGTTGATCCTGCCCTGCTATTCATGTAGTGGAATGGCAGACAGCTAAGTTGGGGAACAAATCTGAAGTTTTCATCAATGAAAACAAAAGCAAGAAACACATAACACCAACTTTCACAGATTTGAAAAGGATCTAAGCCTGGGTCTATGCATACGTAAAGTATCTGTGTCTGTGAGGAAAATGAGCCTTATTCACTTCTAACTTGACAATCAAAATGATTAGACCTTTGAAGTCTTTCTTTTTGAGGATTTATTGTTGACCATTTGTTCAGGACCCTGTGCAGCTTGAATACAGGACTGTGGTGTTGCTAGGATCCATCAGAAAACTTCATTCTGCATAATGCAGTTTGTGAAGAAAATACTAACTGTTGCCATGTTTCTGTTCGAAAAAAAAAAAAAAGATTTTTACTGAACAAGATGAGCCATTCACTTACAGTCCCTGACAAAAGACTAAGCTAGTATTCAATAGTCCCTGACAAAAGACTAAGCTAGTATTCAAAGGTTTTTCCACAGAAGGTATGCCTATCTGCACAGGCAGAAACCTTAACTTTAACCTATCATCCAAGTGTTTTCTTTTAGGCGCGGATCGGTGCGTGATTTTTTTTATAAACATAATCATATGCAAGACTGTATGATGCAGACCTAGAAAACACCATCCTTGATAATATGTCTACAGAAACAGTGGCATGCAAAACAATTCATTCCTCTTTCTAGATGGAATGTCACACAGACCCAAAGATGTTCAGCAATGATATTCCAGGCATCATTTTCTCCATTCTTCCTTCAGCTTCAAGACCTCCCTGCAGTGCATCAACATACTAAAGGACACCTATTATGAGAAAACAGTCTTGCTATTACCTCGCCACAATAACATCCATCACAGTCTTAACTAACTACCCAGAGGAAAACCAAAAACGTACTTGATTAAAATGTTCAGTTTGCTTTTGTCAATTAATATCAGTGAGCTTGAACATTTGATCACAGAGGCAGTTTCATAAACAATTTTTTTTTCAAAAATGTAACATGATTGCACATACAGGTATAATGACTAAGATAGAACTTAGGAGCTGAGAAAAATGTTGATAACTTGTGACACACATCTCATTGCCATGTCTTCACTTTCTGGAGAGAAAAAAAATGCCACCCCCCCCCCCCTTTTTTTTTATGTTCATAGCAATGTAGCTGCCCTTATTGCTCCAAAACACTTGCATTTTCTTTCTATATTCAAAACAAAAAACTGTATGGTGGAATTGTTGAAACATCAATTATTATATTTTGACATTTGAAGGGCTAGTGAAAGGATAAGATGGTATATTAACGTAATTATTTTTCAGGTTACTAGGCGCTTCCACTGATCAAAGAAAAAGAAATGGGCATACGACATTCTGGAATCCTGCTTGCCAAATTTAGCAGTCCCTTGATGACCTGCTTTCAAGGACATCTGAATAATCGATATACATCTGACAGCATCCAGCCGCAATCTTGCTCTTCAGCGCATGCACTGGAACTACCCGTGGCTTTTGAGTGGGTTGATACACTTGCACGATGATCGGGTCTCCCCCTATAATCTGACGAACAGTGAATCTGAGTTACGGTGTATATGTGTAGTGCATGTGTTAGCTAAAACTGATTTCACTCCTAAACAGAGAGGCTGAGTTGTTTCAGTCTTTGTAAGTGTGAGTAAGTGTGTGTGTGTTCTAAAGCCAAAATTTCAGGAAAAAAAATATATATGAAACCAAGAAATTATGATTCTATCATGGTCGTCGCCTTCAATATTATTCACTCTGATAAAAAAAAAAACCAACATGTAATGAATAGTTTTATTATGCAAAACCAAACAAGGCATGCCAGACGTACACATAACAACAAGATCACAGAACAATATTGACCGAGATATTTGATAAAATCACACACTGCACTGAAGCAAATAATTCATTGATGAAACAAGCCTGAAGGAAACGGGCCAATTTCTACCAAGCACCTTTTCAAATCCACAATAGAACATCATACATTTTCATACAATAATCATGTATAAGGCTTCAATATATCAAACTCATAATACACAGTAAAACAACGATACACAATGTTCTTCAATAATACATAAGAACAATCATAAGAAAGTTTGTTCCTCAGAAGCACTTCCATAACATGATTAAACAAACCAGACGTTCATAAACAGCAAACATACCCCCCAAAAACAATTGTAATAAGGAAATAAAACACTCAGTAAACATAATGCATTTACGGTCCAAAAAGAAAGTTGAGCCTTTTCAAAGCAGAATAAAAGTCATTCAAAATACACCCTTTGTTCAAAAGAGTGTACTGAGAAAGTCACGTGTTAGTGACAATTTCCAATTACCTCCATTTTTTAACAACACAAGTCACAGGCTGATGCTGGAAACCCAAAATGGGCATACAACAACAAACATCTTTTTCGATTCTGAAATACTCTCCTTTGTACCCTCTTCAGCACCGTCATATTTAAAATAAGATTCATTCTTTTTTTTTCGGGAGGGGGGGGGGGTTCAAGTATGGCTTCTTTTCTGACAAAACAATGGATTATGGTGGGTGGGTGTGGCTATGTTCACCTGGTACAAACTAGTCACTCTCTTTAAAACCAGGCAGACTATGTACAGCCACTGCTTAAAATATCAACAATGTCGCATCCTGTGTGAAATGAACAAGCCTATGAAAACTGATGCTGCTGGAACTCAAGGACAGAATTCACGTATGAACTTATGGCCCTAGAAAAAAAAAAGGGTTGTTCTGTAAAAGTAGGATTTGATATGGCCTCAAGTACCTACCCATTCAAAACTGCAGCCAGCCTTTCACATACAGCATAGAACAATCATGGGACTTTTGTACACATGGAAAAAAAAAGTGTAATTCTTGTCATTCCATTCACGGAATGGTTGTGCAGGAACTGAATACCTCATCTTCAAACTGACTTTTAAGAGTTCTCTTCTTTTCAAAAAAACAAAACAAAAAAAAACAGCACAGTTTCTTGTGTTCCTACTGATCAAAGGCAAATGTTCATACAGTTTACGAAATACAACATATTTTTCAATGAAGAACTGTTACCAGTCAATGCG
This sequence comes from Rapana venosa, assembly GCA_028751875.1. Lineage (NCBI taxonomy): Eukaryota > Metazoa > Mollusca > Gastropoda > Neogastropoda > Muricidae > Rapana > Rapana venosa. The sequence goes on from CM054140.1 coordinate 31,977,607, forward strand.
AGAAAATAGATTTTATTTTGACATCTTCATTATCAAAATTGAGTAAAAATCTTTTTAAAAATGAAATCCCAAAAGCAGATAACTGTCTTTACCAGGAGATCCGACAGTTTCCGAAGGCTATGCGGGTTATAAGCTGCTCCCAACAACAAGACTGATTTGATTAAAGCAATGTTACAGAAGCAGAGTTCAAAGACTGCTACAGACCTGTGAAGCACTGAGCAAAAAGAACATCAAACAATGAGTGAAATACTCACAGCTTTCACAGACATACTATTACCTTGATGATCACTCACAGCCATGCAGGCCTATACCTACAAGGTGTACTGTAGCCATTACAGAGAAAATCCACACAGTTCATCCATCTTCTGATCTAAAAAAACCAAGCCATGAATCATTCATTTTTGACTGAGAGGCTATAACACCACAATTCCACACCACACCATCTTTCTCCTTGTCCATAAATGGCTATCAAGCACACACAAAAATGACAACACATCAAAATGTGCAAACATCTTAATCTAGATTTATGTCAATCTGGAATTGGTATATGTCATTTCAGCTCACAATATAAATATGTATCAAGTCAAAAACACTTTAATCATCCCATGAAGGGCAATTACAATACTATGGCTCAGGTATTCACTGTTTTATGTCTTTAAGTGTCGGGCTGGAATACTTAAGAATCTGAACTGAAGGCAGTCCCCCAAGCACTGCTTATGTGTAGACCATATGCAATACTTGCCACATGTCTACTTATTCTTTTCTCTTTTTTTCCCTTTTTCTTTGTGAATTTTTTCTAATTTCCTTGCTAAACTAAAAAAAATCAACATAATTCCTTTCTCCCAGTTCAACAGTTATTCTTACATCAAGACTGTGACACAGGCAGACAGGCAAAAAGTAAAGGAATGTTCACACTTGTATCATGTATGCAGTCCCTTCAAAAGCATACACTGTCTTCTCTTCAACTTCGTTCCTGTATTGCTCCATTTTTATTAGATTATGCTGTGCAGTGGGCTTTTCCAATGTAAGACCATTCCCAGCCTGCCAAATACACCACCAAATTAAGATTTCTGCATGGCTCTCCAACAACTAACCAGGCAAAGGCAATATAATTGGGTACAAACCCGACTGCTTGAACAAAATTTTAAAAAATAGGGGAAAAAAACCAACAGAAAAAAACATATCAATACAGTGTTAATTCTTAACAGAATTTTTAAAATAACAGAAAACTCATTGTAACATTGACCCTTTTTGATAAATACCTTAATTTGCTTTTAAAGATTAATTTTTAAAAATGACATCATACATCCTCCTCTATGCGACCAGTGAAAGAAAATGTTTGGAGGCAATGAGAAGCAAATGTTCCGAGGCAAAGCACACAAAATATACTGATGAGTTCAGAGACAGTTGTAGTATACCCTTCATTTGTGGTGACACTTAAAACCCAGAGGAATTAAAACCACAAGAAAACTGATATGCAAAAATCAAATGACAGTTCTCCCTGACAAGCATGTAAGTTGACAAAAAATAGTTGACATGAACATCAATCAACTTCCATTATTGGTATCAAATAATCAGCACACACACAAATGACAAAAGTGCACATTCACATTTAACTGGCATGCACACACTCAGGCGCATGCATGAGTGGATACGCACACAACCACGCACACACATATACACAAGCACACACACACACACTCACTCACTTACCCACTCACTCATTCACACAAACATACAAATGTAGGTAAGTTATGTTTTCCACTGTAGAAACTGCAAAAGTGTGCTATCATACCTCAGCACCTAATTTTCCAATCAATATAGTCTCTTATTATAGTTTCATTATGCCAGTCAAAAATCAAGTCATTCTGGTACACAACTGAACATAGCATCATAATCTAGACAGGCTACAGGAAGCAACACCTAGCAGAGAAAGCACAAACATCCATACATGCATATTCTCCCATCTTGTTTCTATTATGTTACCCTTTCTCCTCAATGTCACTGCTGTATCACTCTGGCAAGCTACACCGAAAAAATGTATCTGGTATACTAAGCCTTCTCCTCAGAAACTGCCACGCTTCAATCTTACAAAGAAAAATCACTTCATGCAAATCAAAAAAACAAAATTACAACAAACCTGTTACTTTTAAGAATGTACACAAGATGAAATGTTACTGATCTTCAGATTGATGTAATTCAAAGGTATTTAAAATAGTTATATCTTAAGCCACTGCATTTTAAGTTTGTCTGAAAATCTTACACTAAAATTTTTTTCTTTTTTTGACTAAAAACTTTTAATAAAATAGTTCTTCATCATCAAAACGCTTCCTCTGCCTATGTTTGATCTTACGCAGCTTACATTCTTTGACATAAAATCACTTGTCCTTAAAATTCACCAAGAACAAAATTACAAAATAAATCAGAAGACCTGCAGTGAGCCATGGGCAACAAGGTGTAATGAACAACACAATGCAACATAGGCTCTTCCTTTCGAAAATCTGCATGTGCAGTAATCACTCACACACACACACACACACACACACACACACACACACACACACACACACACACACACACACACATCCAGGCTGGCGAAAAAAGACAAGAACGGCCTTCCCCTTCCAGGCCTCCACATTCCCATATATGGCTCTCTGCTCCGTCCATGACCCTCTGCCAAGGTCAGCTGTGCTGGGGGTCAGGTGGGGATGGCATCATTATCGTCGTCATCACAACACTTGCAGATCTTGCACTTGCAGCACAGTATGCAGGGGGCTGCCAGCAAGAGGAAGGGAGAGGCCACAAGGAGGAGCACTCCAAACCCGGCAAAGATACCCACAACCTGGTCCACACACGCCATCCTTCTGATCAACATCATTGTGCGACACTGATATTCATGAAACATGTACACTCTTTTCACTGAGATTCTAAGCCCCGCAACCTGATTCTGACACAGCTTTCAAATATAATTATAAAAGTATAAAAGGTTCTCACTTCAGTGCCCCATAACTAATGAATTTGATTTTATTGCACTGTAGTTGCTCGAAGAAAGAAACTAAAAGTCTGATCTAAAAATGAACCAGAGAATAAAATAATAATAAATCTGGTACTGTCTATGGCCAAAGAAAATGGCACAATCTATTGATTGTGTTTTAAGTCTCTAGTCATGTATATTATTCATCAAATAATATTTGCAAAGAACACTGAGAAAGCTTCCAATCAGATTTAAAACAAGAAGAAAAACAAAGGAAAAAAACAAAAAAAAACAAAAGTAATTTTTGTTTCTCACAAAACTGACAATGGACATGTTCATCAGCCAGTAAAGTTTATGCTGCCAACAGTTATCATAAAGAAATAACAGGCGTAAGCAAACAAACAGAAACATTTCCTCAAATCAGAAGGCCTATATATGTTCATGTAACCATACCATTACATGTATACAAGCAGCAACAGAATTTTTCTTTTTTTAAAGCAAAATTTTATAACAGATAAGCAAGCCTATACATTAAAACAGATAGTTCAAAATCTTATCAATAATACTCTGCAGCTTCTCACCTGAGTACGATGCCAAATAACAGAGGCTCTGGAATGTCCAAGTTTGTTCTTGCAAGGGCCTTTGTCATAGTGGCGCAGTAAGAAGTCATCCTACAACAAGAACAAAGACACTCAGGGTCACATGGTGGTTGTACACACAGGCATCCATTCATTCAGCCTGCAACCTTATTTCTTCCCAAACACAAACTAGGGGACAGATGCACTTGTAAGCATATTCCGTTATGTAACCTCTACCCTAACACAAATACGCTTGCAAAATGACATATTCAAGATTTTTTTTTTAAGTTTGAGCATTCAAACAATCCAGACTGGACTGTTAGCAGCCATTTTCATGCTTTTCTAATGGCAAATGCTCCTTGCATGCATCTGCCGATCTTATCAAAGCATTCCAATAAACCCACCTTAACAAGATGAAACGTAATGTTATACAAAATCAAATCTTGGGAGAACCTACTGTTATTTTGTCTACCAACCCTGCCATTCATCTTTCAAACTGCCTCTAAATAAAGAATGAGAGTAAAATGATATTAAGAAAGGCGATGGTAAATCTGTTCTTTTTCTTCTTTCTAAAGGAATTCAATAAAACACAAGAAAAGGCTAACTACTCAGAAACTTGGGGGATGGGGGGGGGGGGGGGGGGATCCCATCCCACATGAAAGGAGCACAGTATCAGTCAGGGTATGTCTCTACATTAGAAAAAGGTTTTTCTTTAGTCTTGGGTCAAGTTTTCATACCAGTAAAGGTAATATTCCTTTAAAATGATCAACAACAACAAAAAGAGGAAAACAGCAAACCATAATAAACAGAATACACCTCCCAACAGGAAACATGATTTCTTCTATGGAAATGATCTCTCATTGTTTTCGAGAACATAAGACCAAGACAAATCTTTCCAATGGGTATGTAAACATTCAAAGCAATGGCGCATGACTCATATCAGTTTCATTATTTCATATCTATATAAGAAACTTTTCTGAGTCTAACTATTTCTACAACAAAATACGGCAAATCAGATTTTTACCCCCGTAAGTTAAAAAAAAATAATAAAAGAATAATGTGTTGACAGCAAGTTTATCCATCAATTACATAAAATTACAAACAAATATTTTCCAAAAGACAAATGAACACACAACAATACTATTTCAATAAAAACCATAAGTAACCTGCAAAATATGACTGTTCAATATTACATCAGCATTGTTTACAGCTTCAACTGACAACTACAAACATAAAAGAGTCAACTGTTCCATCAAGTTTGGTTTTTTTTAATTCATCTCAAATCACAACGACTACAAAAAAAGCCACAATTCATGACATATCTTCTTAGCCACTTAACCATATACACACCTTCATATTAAAATGTGTTCAACACCATTTTCAACAACATTCTGTCAGCATGATTATATCTATCCTATGCTTTTGACTATTTGTTCTTATTCGCTGCTGGCTAGAGAGGGGTACTTACGTCTAAGGACTGAAGGCAATACCAGCAAAAGACGTGTTTACAGCGCTTGCACATCATCTGTGCACAGCCGTCATTTCTCTCAATGGGAACACGGCACATGGGACACCTCTTGATTTTCGCATCTTCCGACCTTGGCAGGTACAACCATGACATTGATGAGCTTCAAGCCTAAATGTCATTTTACAGTCTACAATTTTTTATCAAGCAAAGAAACTGAAACATAGCTATCATCTTTCTTTTTTAAGAAAAATTCTTTAATGTTTCATCATCTTTCATTTTTCAGAAAATGAAAAAAAAAAGAGTCTCATCTTTAACAGTTTTATCAATTTCTCAAGATGTTAGAATGCATATTCATCACAGATTTTTTTTTCCGTCTACTTACTCAGGATGAGACAGTCTTTTGCTCACAAAAACCCGACACAAAAACTAAAATCAGGAGCAAAATTATCCTACACCCACATGTGCACACGCGCACACAACACAAGAGTGAAACAGTAATATGTGTGTACACAATCCAGGCATACACACACCCACATCCATCCATGCAAATCCCAAGTGTAGTACACACATCCACACACACACACATCCACACACACACACACATCCACACACACACACACATCCACACAACATCCACACACACACACACACATCCACACAACATCCACACACACACACACATCCACACACACACACACACACACACACAACACACACACACACACAAACACACACACATCCACACAACATCCACACACACACACACATCCCCACCACACATCCACACAACATCCACACAACATCCACACACACACACACATCCACACAACATCCACACACACACACACACACACACAACACACACACACACACACAACACACACACACAGAGGAAAAAAGGCAACAACTTACCCCCCATCCTCAGCATAGCCCAGTGTGAAGGTGTCGTCACAAGAGGCGGCCGCATGCCATTTGGATTTACACAAAGAACAGAACTGAAGGCCACACTGCACACACACACACACACAGAGGCCACTTGTTAACTGTCAGTTACAATACTGATCTCCATACAACTCTAAATTACAACACTCAAGTAATACTTTTGACTATGTAAAACTGTTGGAGTAAATTTTCACTTCGAAAATTCTGAAGTGTAACAATTTTTCACTTTATTCTAAATCACAGAATGCCTAGATATTACAATTGTTCCCATACCTTTAAATATATCATGTAATTCTTAGAAACTTTTTCACTTATCTCTAATTCAGAAATTGTCTATAATGACAATTGTTGTTTTCATTTAACTCGAAGAGATTTCTAAAATACAAGTATCTTTCACTTAATTAACCCTAAATTAGAAATTTTTTTTTAACATAACAATTTTTCACTTGACTCTCAATCTGAGATTTCTTGAATGTAACGATTTTTCAACTCAACTGTAAATCATAATCTCAATTTTTATTGATTTTCTTTATAAAGATTAAAGGAATCAAAAGTGATGATTTGACCCTATGTTCGAAATTCCATAAATTCAAAAGTAAAAGACTTCTTCAAAAATAATGTCATAGGAAGGAGGTGTGGTGTGTGTGTGTGTGTGTGTGTGTGTGTGTGTGTGTGTGAGTGTGAGTGTGTGTGTGAGAGTGAGTGTGTGTGTGTGTGTGAGAGTTGGGGGGGGCAGTGCATGCATGTATGCATGCATGTGTGTGGCAAACACAGAGTGAGTGTGTGTGTGTGAGAGAGAGAGTTGGGGGGGACAGTGTATGCATACATGCATGCATGAATGTGTGTGACAAACACAGAGCTTGTGCGTGCGACACCTCCAGCTAACGCTCTCCTGACAGGTACAGATAGGCCCAACGACCACACCCAAGACGTACTGTGGGGCACTGCACTGGGGTAGGCTGTGCCGATGCACTTGATGCTGAACAAACGTGACACACTGTTTCACACCCAGCCTCCGGGCAGAACGTGCGGTTGGGATCCATGTCCACTTCTGTGGGCAGAAGACACAAGCTTGTTTATGCAGGGGTGCTGCGCACGTACATGCAAGCATGTAATGCAAGCATGCGCGCATGTGTGCGCTCACACACACACACACAAAGAAACACATCCATGTACAAGCAAATATATATTTCTTTTCCAGTTACCGATTTATTCCTTGCGTTGGTTTGTTTGTATTTTTGCATATTCTAAATCAAAACACACACACACACAAAACCAGCAACAAATCATCAATTTTCTCTCTCTTTTTTTTCCCTTTAATGGGTTAGTTGTTTTCAATCAAAATGCTGAGAATAACAATCAAAGAAAAAAACTTTCAAAAAGCACTAAAAACTACTCCACAAAGCCTCTTGGTCTTGCCTTTGTAAACCTATCAGTAAGTTTACATGCATGTACAAGTGTGTGTGCACATCGCCCCCCGCCCCCCCCCACCCTCCCTTGTTCTTCAGCTAGAGCTCCAAGGTTCACCAAAGGTGAGAATTTGCATATGTGACCGCTTTCGCCCGTCATAAAGGTATTCACATTCCAACTGTAGGGAGTACGCATCTTTTTTTTAATAAGTTCACCTGGATCTTATGTACATGGTTATATGCATGCATACTTATGTGTTTGTGGCTGTATGTGTATGTATGAAGGGATACATATTACACAAATCTAAAGATCTCGTTGTTCTTTATTAAATAGTCTTCCACCGTGCTTTTTATTTAAACAGTCTTTAACCATAAAACTGCTTAAGTGTTTAATTTAAAGATAAAGCGAGAAACGTACACACACACATACTAGGATGTGAAAGAGAGATGCAGAGCAAGAACATGAAATGAGAGATGAAACAGTCACTGACCTTGTAGGAACCTTAACCTTTGGTACCGTGAATATAACTGGCTGTCCACCAATTTTTCAATCTGAAAAAAGAAGAATATTTCATGTGGTTGACAGAGCAGCGAGAACATAAACAAACACAACAGACTGCAATAAAAGCTACACGTTGCTTCAATTTTCAGTCTGTCCCCTCAGTTAACACATTTCACTGCATTAGTTTTGGTGTCACAGTATGCTCTCACCCGTTTTAAGATTAAATACTATTTCTTTGCTGAATTTATGTTTAAGATGCAAAACTATTAAAAGACTACTAAGCCCTATGCCTACAAATATGCTTTCCATTTATCATTGGGGGGGTGGGGGGAGGGTGGCTGCAAAGGGGGATGAGGGATAGGAGTTCAGGAGAGTGCAGCTTTTACTTCAGTTACTAAAAATCAAAGAAGTAATCATTTTATTAATAAAGCGAAAAAAAGAGAGATAAAATTGGTATATAAGTCTCTAGTGATAACAGACAAGTTTCACCATGTTATCAATGTTTTTCTTAAAAAGACGCGAAAACTGATACACTATCTTACTCACCTACCTGGGAATCTCTGTGAAATTGTATAAGTAGACACTGGATAAGAATGATGTGTTTATGACCATTTTCAAATACCTCACCATGTATTCAGTAATACTCTGGACTTCAGTGGAACGCTTCACATATTCTAAAACCAGATTCATGACAAAACTCTATAGAGACGAAGTTGACAGCTGGTGAGATGAGAGTGACCACACACACTGTGCAGTAAAGTATCTTTTCTGTTGAATCAGAAGCATGCGGCAATTAACTGAACACTGAATAAACGCAGCGCTTTCATGCTCTCATCCGTGCCGGCACCACTGACCTCTGTGGGTTCCAGACGACCCTGTTTCTTGCAGTGGCCATCAGGGCAGGTGATGTTGGACACGTTCCCGTCGGAGATCAGGACCGTCAGATACTGCTGCACACACTGCAACACACACACTTTCCTGTAGCTGCAGATCGGTCAACCCTTTCCCCCATGTACTCAGAGCCACCATCACATTGTCTACAATACAAGAGATTCAAACCTCCCTGTATCTCACATAAGACGAATGAGGTTTTTTTAAATCCATCCCATTGGTGAACCTCGGAGCTCTAGCCAAGGAACAAAGAAAAAACATCCACCCCCACATCTTAGTTTTGTGTCACTCACTGTTTCATTTTCTTTTTCTTCTTCTTGCCGCTGCTGTTGCTTTATATAAAAAGCAAACAAAAAATGACAGACACCTTTTGTTCCTCCCATACAAGACCTAAGGTACAAAGCATACACCAGCTAGCAAATTCAAATTGAAAAGCAAGAAAAACAAAACAAAAAAAGGAGTATAGAAGAACACGTACTTGAAAATCATGTATAAGAAGAAGAAAAAAGAAGAAAAGGAAGCTTACTTTAAAAAAAAACTTGTCTTTTCTCTTAACACCCTAGTTATCTTCCCATGATTAAGAGTGCATCCTGTCAATATTTAAAACAAACAAACAAAAACATTACAATCATATTTACAAATCATTTTCCTTCAATAAAACTTTTTTTTTTAAACATATACTTTTATATATTTTAGACCAATAGTTAAATGTCTGTGATGTGATGTGTGTGTTAGTGTTAAGTCAAGTCAGATTTTTATCTCCAGATGGTACATTGAATAAGCAATGCATTTGCTTTTTTAGTTTTTATCATCAAGCCATCTATCTAAGAACAAATTTCTTAATGATAATACTGAAATACTACATTAATGCAACCTCTACCAATAAATTGTACCAGTAAAAAGGCGAAAACCAATAGTGTGTGTGTGTGTGTGAATGTGTGTGTGTGTGCGCGTGTGCATGTGTATCTGTGTGCATGTGCATGTGTATGTGTGTGCATGTGCGTGAGTGTGTGTTAAGAGTGCTAGTGTAATTACTAATGAGAGAGAGAGAGGATGTGTGTGTGTGTGTGTGTGTGTGTGTGTGTGTGTGTGTGTGTGTGTGTGTGTGTGTGTGTGTGTGTCTGTGTGTGTCTGTGTGTGTGTATGTGTCTGTGTGTGTCTGTGCTTATGTGTGTGTGTGCCTACGTCTGCATCTGTGCAAATAGTTCCATGAGTCAAAGGGCAACTACTGCCAACTAGCATTCAGTATTCCCTTGAAATAACATAAAGCAAGAGTCAATGTTTCTTACCAGTTTCTGCTCAGAAAAAAATTAACTACAAAATTTGTTTAAAAGGTTAAGATTCACTAAAATATATAATTCACAATCAAAAAAAGGACCCCCGATTTTGTACAAATATATAACATGACAAAGGTGTTGCAAAACAAGTTTTACATGATCAGATAAGACAACATAACAGTTAACACAATAATTATGTAAACATCATCAATGTATACTGCTATACAAACATGGAACACTTTTTTTTGTAATCTATAAAAAATGAGAAATTCATGTTGTTTACAAGCATAATAGCTAAAAACAACTGACAAGTAAACATTAAGCATATAAAACAGCACAAACCAGCATCAGTTTCCTATACTTTTATCATAGACAAGCAATATTCAATATCAAAGATATACCCATCCACCTGTGCATGTATACACGTTTACTGGCACTGGAGCATACACGCATCACACACACACACACACACACAAGTCCAGAATTGTTACAACATATTATACAATATAGCTGATACTGTATGTTTCATTAAAAAGCATTAAAACCATTTACTTTTTTTTTTTAAAGTGCCTGGTCACACTTCTTGTTTCCCATGTCCAACTAAATGTCTCTCTCCCTATCTGTCTGTCTCCCTATCTGTCTGTCTGTCTGTCTGTCTGTCTGTCTCTCTCTCTCTCTCTCTCTCTCTCTCTCTCCTCTAGTCAGTGCAAGTTTGCTATTGTAACATTTTGCTAAATCCTTGTTCAGCAACAGAAATGAAGTGGGGATAAAGCTGTTCTAACCTTAAAGAGTTTTAAATTTGGATGCAATAACAGCACGCAATTTGGTAATTCATAAACCACATCATGGTCCATTAAAAGTTATGGCAAAGATCCAGATGAGTGTTTTTGACTCTGTGTGTGTGTGTGTGAGTATTGGGTGTGTGTGTATACATTGTGTGTGAGTGAGCGAGTGAGCGAGCGAGCGAGCGTGTGTGTGTGTGAGAGAGAGCGAATGAGTGAGTGAGTGAGTGTGTGGTGTGTGCGCATGTGCGCGCGCAAGCGGACACACATGCCTGTGTGTGTGAGAGAGAGAGACTCGGGTGTGTGTGTGTGTGTGTGTGTGTGTGTGTGTGTGTGTGTGTGTGTGTGTGTGTGTGTGTGGGTGGGTGGGTGGTGGTGTGTGTGTGTGGGTGGTGGGTGTGTGCATGCACGCATAGATGTATGTTATGTGTATTTTCTCTGTACCCAATTAAACATTATTCCC
>CM054140.1:31991392-32098892 GCA_028751875.1 Rapana venosa
GAAGCTTTTCTTTCTTTGAATCACTTATATATTACCTCTGTTCCTTTTCTTTGTTCTATACATTTGTTATAGTGTGCATTTCCCATGACTATATTTACACTCAAAATCTCTGTCATGCCCAGAAAGTTGAGACTGAAGATAAACATTTAGGCAGGAGAGTTGAGACTGAAGATAAACATTTAGGCAGGAGAGTTGAGACTGAAGATAAACATTTAGGCAGGAGAGTTGAGACTGAAGATAAACATTTAGGCAGGAGAGTTGAGACTGAAGATAAACATTTAGGCAGGAGAGTTCAGTCTGAAGATAAACATGTAGGCAAGAAAGTTGAGACTGGTGGTAATTTTTAAGGCAAAGCTGAGATTGAAGGTAAATGTTTCAAAAGAAAGTTAAGACTTTTGGTAAATTTTATGGCAAAGTTGAGATTAACAGTAAATGTTTCTAAAGAAAGTTAAGACTTAAGGTAAATGTTTTTAAAGACAAGAAAGCTGAGATTGAAGGAATTAAGACAAGAAAGTAAAAGCTAAATGTGAAGAATACTTTAACAAGACTTTGACAAGATTTTGCAGTCTCTGTACGTTCAGTGTTTTCCAGATCAAAAATGATGAGACCTCAGCAGGGCCTCCAAGTCTGATTCAACTGGTTTACAGCTGTTACACTAACAGCTTCTTGTGAACTTCTGACTAAGGGTATAAAAGAATGAGTCTGGGTGTGACTGTGTGGCGACATTGGTGTGAGTGGCACAGCAGCAGCAGCAGCACAGGCTAATCACAGAAAATGAGACTTTAATTATAAAGTCAGGAAAAAACCTTAAGTGATAAGACTTTTGCTTTAACCTGTGTATTGTCCCTCTTCTACCTTTTTACACTGTCGTTAATAATATTCCACTATCCCAAAAGGATTCTTCATTGTTTTACAGAAAAATGTATTGGATTTTGAATGACATTATGAGTGCAACAAGAAAACCTGTTGATACTAAAATTTTGCACAGAAAAAAAAAATTTGCCTTTTAAATTACATATATGTGTCTTCGATTTTACATCTACTCACTCAATGTAATATTCAATGACTAAAGGTCAACAAGAAAACCTGTTCACATCGGCTTTTAATACAGATGCTTGTCATTATCTAACATTAAGCTTCTCCATGCTTCAAACTGACCTGTCCATTGCCAAACAGTGAGAGACACTCTCAAGTCTGAAAGCTCAAAGGCGTTAATCACCTCCAACATTTCACACAGGGAGTGAACTGTGAGACCACCTTCTGCACCAAGAGACGACAGGGAGCCGTACAGATATATCACATAATGCAGGCTAGCTTCTGGAAACTTACTGATTCGCAATAAAGACACTTGCAGTCCTGGAGTTCATACAGCTCCTCCAGCGGTCGCTCTCCCAGACACAACTTGCAAGTGATGAGAGGGTCGATGGCCAGATCCACCGAATTCTTGGAGGCCGAGTAAGTCGCCATGCCAACTTACTCCACTCACCTGCCAGACAGAATCACCACTGAGCACGTCAGTCATCCATCAACAGCTTTCTGCAATACTCTTCCCCCCCGCTCCCCCCCCCCCCCCCCCCACTTTCATTTATTCACTGATTTGAACAATAACTTCTTCTTTTTTAACCCATGCACACATGTGTTGTGTCTAGGCATCATCCCAGGAGTCAGAATGCAGGAATCTTAATGGTGGGTTAAAAACGGTCACATGTACAAAAATCTCACCATTGCCGGCATTGGTGAACCTGTGAGCTGTAGCCATGGAACAAAAAAGCAAAAAAAAGCAAAAAAAACAAGTGTTAAAAACAGCAATCGACGTAACTTTTTCCCCTTTTTTTTTAGGGGGGTGGGGGGGTGGAGAGTAGTTTTCTTGCATTAGCTTTCAATCATTCCTTCATGATGTCAAAAGCACAGCCAACCATGGAGGCTACATCAGAGTAGCCATCCTGATGAAGTTAAAACAAACTGAAAAAGATGGAACTGTTTTCACACTTTCACTTACTTTGATCGGTCTTCAACACCAGTTCAAAATAAACAAAATACTACTAGAGCTTCTTTGAAATCCAAATGTCCTAATGCTATGGTTTTAGTTATTCCCCTGCCCTGTGGTACTATCACTCCCCTAAAGTATTAAAACAAAACCAGCAACAGACATGTTCACTTCACTCTACATTCATCTGAACAAAAACATGGAAATAATGATTTTAAATTTCTGTAAAACCTTCCCAAACAAAAATTTACCCATTAAAAAAAAGTCTTGAACGACAAAAATCTTTGTCACATTTGAACCCAGTGTCCAGCTAATATCCGTCCTTCCAGATTGCTACCATTCACGTATAAAAGAATTGTTTACACATTTAAAGTGTTTAAAAACAAAATGATAAAATATCAAAGCTATTTTCAGACCTTGTTAATAATACAGATGTACAAAAGAATACCTGCTCTGTTGTCCAAACTACCTCACAAGCCCAATTCTTCTAAACAAAAGCAACATGGAAGTTCTCAATGATAACAACGGCAATACATACACATCTGAGCTCATACAGGAAGTAGTCAAGTAGCAATAAAAACACGAATTATCTTACAGCTGAAAGAACAAAGCTTAGATTAACTGCAATGAACAAAAACAAAATCAAAGATGACACTGCACAAACATCCAATGATTTTTGGCTAATAAACATTTTTTAAATGAGGGCAAAGCAACAGGTTCCCGTTAAAAAATTATACAAAAATTACACACACACACTCTCTCTCTCTCTCTCTCTCTCTCTCTCTCTCTCTCTCTCTCTCACCACACACACACACACACACACTAGAAAAGGAAAGAGAAACAAAAACATGCAAAACAGAAACTTAAACAGGAAACAGATAAATATACATCAGCCCAAGCAATTTATCAAAACTTACTGGCCTTGTTTTGCAACAGCGGCTTTCTCAGAACACACAAACAGCCAGATAGCAGAAGGTATACCACCACTAACGCTAGCTGCAGATGACTGACTGTTGCCACCTATTCCAAAGTCTGCCCGTTTTTAAAATAGAAGTCACAGTTCCGACATCAGCGTAACCAAATGAAGCTAATCACCCAGCTTTGGCATCTGTCGCCTGTCTTGGTGTCAGGTCAGGTGACAAAGAGAGAGAGACGGATCAATACTGTAAAAACAACGGCTTAGGATACAGGTGGGAGATGCTGGAGATTAGACAAGTTAACACTTTCTTGGATGTTTTGACAGTGTCAGGATTTAACGGTTCAAGCTCACATACACTGCATATCAGTATTATCCATCAACAAGAATATATATCCTTTGCTCTGCTTTCTTTAAGTTCATGATTAAAATTAAATTCTAAAATTATCAGTAAAATAAGTTATCATTTACACTTTTTTTTGGTTAAAAGCGCTGATTGCAGCTCTTGAAGACAGACATGTAAAATATGACAGAAGAACAAAAACAGTGACAAAAAATAGACTCCGTTACAAAATGACAAAGGCCTTTTGAAGCCAGCTGGTTTAGGAGGCTGTCATTTATGAAAATGATCATAAACCCTACTGCTCAAAAGCATGTTCATAATATAATATATATATAATATAGAGAGAGAGAGAGAGAGAGAGAGAATAGATATATATATATATTTATATATATATATATAGATATAGATAGATATATATATATATATAAAACAAGTATCCCTCTGACTAATTCCTACATGAAATGGACCTGTAGGTCAATACCCTGAAACTAGACATCAACTAAGCCTGTATGGCAGACCAAGCTACAGATAATAACCATTTCGAGCATGCACACACACATATACACACATGCACACACACACACACACACACACACACACACAACACACAAACACACACACAACTTCGTTGTCTAGATACACACAAAGAACTACGTAAATTTGAGTCTTTCGTCGAAACACAAGAACACTATATACTGTTCAAAGCAGATTGTTTCCTTAGCTTGTAGATGGAAATTAAAGTGCTTTGAAGACAAAATATACTGGAATGCTCTGTGCTTATAGTTATACGGTAATAATACAACAGCAGAACATACATTAACATGCCACAGCTTAAACGGGCACACTCCCGTTTTGATAGTAGATAGTATCCTCTACATTAGCAATATTTAACAGTCTGTCACTTATATATGACTTTTTTTTTAGATCACTGATGCATAGTCCAACTGGTTTGGACTTTAAAGATGCTCTAATCCAGTAATTATTGTTTCTTGGGGGGGGAAGGGGGGGGTTTGGGGGAGGGGAGGGGGCTAGGAGATGTTGCTGTTTGTTCTTGACTTTTGGTTGCTGCTGTTGGGTGTTCAAGCTGATGTTTTCGGGGCTGGGTTTTTGTTTGTTTGTTACTTTCTTTCTTTTCTTTTTTTGGGGGGCGGGGGTGGGGGGGTGGAGAGGTTGGGGCAGGGGGTGGGGGGACATACAATATGATAGTTTTTTTCTCATGTGAAATTCAATAACTGAAATTTTATTACATTTTTTCATTAGAATTACTGATTTTGTTAGGAATTGTTAGAATTTTTGTTTATTGTAGTTCAATAGGTTAGTAACGTAAAGGTTGGTGGTTGTGTTTTTTTAATCATTTTGCATGCATTGATCCCCTCAAATTTCTTCTCCCATACATTACCAACTACACCCTCCTTCCCTGGCACTCACACACCCTCCTCCCCCCTCTCCCCCCGGTCTAATATCACAACTTGTGAAGAGACATTAAATGAATATGAACACACGCCACGCACAAGCATGCATGCATATATTATATTTTTTAAATATGCATGTGTGCATACACACAGACACACACATGCACATGGACACAAACGCACGCACGCACATACACAAACACACCAAACACACACATACACACACACCAAACACACACACTCTGACACACAGAGGTTTGATACAACAGAAAGTGTTAACTGCATGTGTAGCATATAAACTTCACCTGAGCTGATATCGGTTCAACAGCTAATGGGTATTCTACTGCTGTTTGTGACAAGAGAAAAGGTATTTTTATTTTCATGACAGACAAATCTGAAGTTTACTCTGGTTAATACTATTCCTTTGGTTTGTTTTTTACTTCAACCTTTAATTCACCACTGTATTGTGCCAAACTGACTAGGGTGGGTTAGGTTGGATTGGGGGCATGGGAAAGGGGAGGGGGTGGGGGGGTGGGGGGGGAGAGTGAGCAGATTTGTATTGTGCTGTGTTGTGTTAACTGAGCTGTGCTGTTGTGCTGTATTATGTTGTGTGTACAGCATTTTACCACATTGCAAACGCATTGTATAATATCATGCTGCATCATAGTTATATAAAACTGGTCCACAAGCTGCTTTTCTTGAAGAGAGCATCACCAAAAAGGGGGTTATTTTCCCCTGGAGTTAACATTAGTGCAGACTCCACTCTCCCAAAAGTCCTTCGGATGAGACTATAAACCGAGGCCCCGTGTGCAAACGCATGCAGAACATCTTGCGCACACATTAAATCCTGTTCCGCTTTTCGTAAGAGTAGGCCTTTGTGTGCCGGTGGGAACAGATGAGAGAATTTACAAAACTGCATACACATGGGGACTGGATGTAAAAAAGCGCATAAGTGCTTATTCCATTATCCTCGATATAAAAGAATTTTTAAAAATTAATTTTAAAAAACCCACCCCCAACACACACACAATATATACATGTACCTGGACCACATTAATTTATCCAAGTGATGTGGTTTTGTTTCCATCATTTTCCAAGGACAACTCTACTGTTGCAAGGGGTTTCCTACATTAAGTGATCACACTGAAAGGCATAAGTATCGGTATATGTCTTCCTATACTTAAGCTCTGAACCTGGGTTACCACTCACTGAATGGATGGCCACCTGAGTTCAGTTAGTCAGGATGAGCTCAAGACAAAGTGAAATGAGGCATGGTATTAAAAATATATAATAAAAGAGAGAGAGCTTTTGATAGGTTCCAAATCACTGATCTGTAACTTTAGGCATACATTTGGGTTATTTATTGCAAAATTCTGCTGTGTTCATCATCAATTTCCTTCCTCTCTGTCTCTCTCTGTCTCTCTCTCTCTCTCCACTCATAATCTCCCAGTTTCTGAGTCTCTCTCAAAATTCTCCCTTTTCTATCTAAAGCTGTAATACTACTGGGGGAAAAAACCTACACACAGTTTACAAAGTTGGAACAAAAAAATAATTTATAAGTGAAACTGCCTGCATGGACAACACAAAATAACCAGGCATAACAAACTGTTGGTTTTGAGACAGCAACAGCCCAAGTGTGGGAGAAGTTTGAAGACCAGCCACCTCAGCACAGTGGTTACTTTTTTAGCACCTTAAGTTACAGACTGGATGGTCGCAAGTTCAAATCCCATAAGTCATAGGAATTTTTTTTACTCCAGCCAGCTCCTACCCAGACTGAGTATGGTATAGGCTCATTGAGACTGGGACCACACACTGACACAGTCAAGCTACATCCACTTCACAGATCTATGCGATTTGAAGGGTGGTGCTTACAGCTCAGATAACCTGACCAACACTGCAGGTGTCTGCATCTGTCAGGCCCGGATAACACAGGATATATCATGATAGGAAGCGTAGAGTACAGCCCTATCGCAATGTCTCAAAGCACATGTACTTCCATAGCAGCAGCAATACATCATCTTCATCATCATTAACCATCATGCAATAACAGAAAATGGTCTCCAATTCAGTGGCCCTGGTTGCTCTGGCCTCATGATGACCTCAAGTTTCGGTTTCCCCATACACTACTACTGTGGCAGCGCGAGTCTGTTGTCAAAGCCTTCAGACTGGAGGTTCATATGAGAGTTATTGGAGGGATGTTGTGGCGCCGTGGTCACCACCCTTGATGGGGTCTCACTCTGACTCCGAGACTGAGCTATTATTAGTATTAGACTACTACTGTCATTAGAAGAGGGCTTAGTAGGTGGTGTCCTGCGCATGTTACTGCTCAGAACAGCCACCACTAAACACAAAGTGACCCAGCAGCAGTGCAGGATCCATCTGGTTGGTGGTCCCACGGCAGCCTGACACTGATGGGGCTTCCTGTGGACTTATGACTCTGAGGATGCAACGTAACCAGTCCGGGTATGGCTAGGGCTGAGAGATTGGAAAGAGCAATGTGGGAACAGCAGGACAACGTCAGAGAAGACAAGGCAGCGACTATTTTCTTTTTATTATTAAGTTTGTAAGATGAAATTGAGATGTGTTATGTGGGATGTGCATTTTGGAATTTAACAGCACTGAGAAATATATATCATAAATTATAAAAGAAGACATCGTGAAAACAACAAAAAGAGAAAGGGCAACACAACCAAAAAGACCCAAACAAACAAAAGATAAATTAACATAAAACTCTATATTGTATATAACTATATATAACTATATATATATATATATATATAACTATCTCTCTCTCTCTCTCTCTCTCTCTCTCTCTCTCTCTCTCATATATATATATATATATATATATATATATATATATACTTAACTGAACATCTTAATGGAAGAAAGTTAGTGCAGGAAATCAATTACAATTCTTCATCGTTGAAACTGATTTCAAACAGATTTCTTTGACAATATGTTTGACAAAACACCTATACCTGTGTGCCTAGGGCTTTAGCACCACTTGTGAGCTTAAGCAAAAATTACTAAATTACTATATATTCTTTTTTTATGACACAAGCATTTTGGGTACTAGTATAACTAGATACTAGATTAAAACTATTCATTCTGTTCAGCATCTGTATGGGCACTCATGAAAGATGCTGGCAGTCACTGATCTGTTACCACCCCTTAGTAATACCTTAGTAAAGTTAGCTACAGCAAGATACTTCTTATACTCAAATTCAAAAGAACAAAATCAAAATCAAAATAAATAATGTTGTTTACTAAATAGTAAAAATGTCATGAATAGAAGAATTGGTGACTGAAAAGGAAGAAACTATGTTTGCAATGTCATTCGAATAATTCAAATCTAAAAATAAATAAAATTTAAATGCCTTTGTACATGTGTGTGTGTGAGTGTGTGTGTGTTAGTGTGAGTGAGTGAGTGGAGTGAGTGAGTGAGTGAGTGATGGTGAGTGAGTGAGTGAGTGAGTGAGTGAGTGAGTGAGTGAGTGAGTGAGTGATGTGTGTGGGGTGTGTGTGTGTGTGTGTGTGTGTGTGTGTGTGTGTGTGTGTGTGTGTGTGTTGTGTGTGTGTGTGGGGATTGGGAGAGGGGGGCCTGTCAATATATAATATTATATATACAAATTTATATCAAATTATGTATACATGTGTATACATGTACATATATATAGTATGTGCTGCTAAGGTCTAGAATATATGGCTCTAAGTCTAACTCTAAATTTTGTGGAGCAGTCCACAACTTTCTTTTCATATAAACTTAGACACACAGACTTTAGTCATAATACTGATGATAATACACATATGATCTATCCAAACCCTCCATATGTCAGTAAGAATCACTGCATAGTGCATACAACAGAAGTGTTGAAAAGAACGACATTCATATAGCAATTTCCAACTCTGTGCAGTGAACTATAATATTCAAATACCAAAAATAGAATTAGAAACTAATTATTTGTATTTAACTATTCCAGTATTCTAAACATTTTAAAAACAATTAACATACTTTTATAGACTTCCGTTTTTCATTTCTCGAATGCCTCCTTCAAAATGAAAAAACTCTTCACTTTATCACTCTATGAAAAATTTAAAGCATAATTAGTTACTTAGAAATCCATTAATATCAAGACAGTGATTACCAGCCTAAGTTTTGCCTTGATTCAAAACATAAATTTTCACGAATACTGATCTGGTGTGTTTTGGGCAGGCTGTTTTAATGTGTTTCAGTATTTGTATGACTGGCAATACTGTCAGACCTAACTAAAAGTATATGACATTCATAATCATCAAAAGTTATCATGATATAATATACTATTCAGTAGGCTAAAGGCCTACTGCTGTAATTGTAAATCCCAAACTGAGCAATGAAAACAGGGTACACAACAAAATAGTTTCCATTAGAATTAAAGAAAACCAGTCTCATCAACAGACACTAGCATCTGTCCCTGTCTTTGACTTTTGAGTATAATATAATTATGTTTTCAGTTTGGCCTAGTAAATATTAAACTTAATCACAAGCTTAGGCATGCAACCATCACTGCTGCCAATCAGTCTTTTTTGATGATCACAAGATCAACCATCCATAATCACCATGGCAAATAAAACACCAAAATGCTTTCCACATCAAAATAAGCCTATGATAACAGTAGATGTACTCGCTTACTGACTTGCTTTGTTACATTTCTTAATATTGTTTGTTTTCTTTTTGTTTTACTTTGTTTCACTATTGAAGAAAGAAATGACTTCGTTCATTCCCTGAATCCAAGAACGTTCATGCTGAGCCTAATATTCACAGCTTTTCACACAAAGACTGCAAGTGCGTCCTATTCTTTAATGGTGACCCAAATCAGCATGTGTTTATAATACTTTATACTGCACTTAAGTTATGGTTACACACAAAGGACCTTTCGAAGTGGCAGACCAAATGCGGCAATCACACAATGCCAAAGGTTGTCATCTCACATCTTGATTTTGTTTCCTGAAGTCTCTCTGAACCTCTCAATCTCCTGTCAGTTTGTGCCTGTGATCAAACTAAAAGAGCGTGTCTATTTCCTAATAATATTTGGGATAATACTCATTTCCACAATGTTTGACTATGTGTGTATTTTTCTTACCTTCCTTTGTCACGTCCTCCAGACTCCTGAAAAGGCTAAAATATTTGTAAACACATCACTTGTGGATTTCTCTCTGAAAACCACAAACGAAAACCTGGTCTGGAATAAAGATTTGTTAAATATTAGTTTTCTTATTGTAATTTTCAACCTTTTTTTTTTTTTTTTTTTACTCTTGACGAATTTTTGTTTTTGATAAATGGTTCTTGTTATTGGTTTTTTTCTTTCAAATAAAACTTTATTACAGAGTTTAACAATAGTTCTAGACATCTACAGTGTCGATATGCACTGACTTTACAGTGTTGAAAAATGGAAGTTGTACACTGTTAATAATCCAGCACTAGTCTGCTGGCTTAGTTGGTAGAAAATAGACTCAATGCTCCAAGTCATGAGTCAAGAGCCCTCGATGGAGGCTAGACATACAGGGTTTTTTTTCTTTGCTTTTGAGAAGCTAGGCATACGTTTTGGCTATCATAATTATTAGAAAAGACTCTCTTCGAAACCAACATTGATGCATTCCCCTACCCCCTTCCAATCCCTTAGGCCTAGGTTAGATGAGACTTTAAAGGTCCAGACTCCAGACGCATACACAATCTTCCGGCAGGTGCAATAGGTTACTGTATGGGTCCAGAAGATATACTTAAACCACTTGCAGCCCCCCCCCCCCCCCCCCCCCCCCCAAAAAAAAAATAAATAAATAAATAACATAAAGAAGATGAAGAGATTCCTGACACAATGATGTACCAGAACTGCAGCTGACAAACTACCAGGCACAACAACCAGGCCCAGCCAGGTAGAACAACATTACAGAGAGGACCAAACATGGACATCCCTGAGCAAAACAGACCAACAAACAACCCCCCCCCCCCCCCTCCCCCCCACTGGATGGCAGCAGATGACTGAGGAAAGCGGAAATGTTGAAGTATGAGACTACAGGGAAGGAAAATCAGAAAGGAAGAAAAAGGAAGAACAAGGCAAGGAAAAGAAACTACAAACAACAGAGAGAGAGAGAGAGAGAGAGAGAGAGAGAGAGAGAGAGAGAGAGAGAGAGATAATAGTGGTACAAAAAACAAAAATTCCTTTTTCAGTATTCCCAAGACTATGCAAGTGATTGTTATCACTTCGTAGTTGCTGACAGGAAAAACTGAAATCTGATCTCTAAAAAAAAAAAAAAACATCCAAAAAATAACTGTAGTTGAATTAGGTTGGGCTACAGTTTTGCCTCCTATGATCTATAACACCATCTTCAAAATAAAACCCTTCTTTTGTGGAGCGGCCAGATTGACGAAGATGCCCACTCTCTCAGCGGAGTTTGCAGCTTCAGCACATAGACAATAACTATCACTTTGTCCTTCTGATGGAGAAATGTTGTTGTTGATGTTGTTGTTGTGCGTTCCCCAGCTTTACACCCTGGGGGTCACCCAGAAATACTCTCGGACTCACTCATCCCACCTGGGAATCACTGTGAGATAGGAAGTACACCCGATGAGAAGTTTGCGTGTATGACTCTTTTCAAGCACCTCGCCATACAGGCAGCCATACTCTGCCTTCAGAAGATGTTTTCTCTCTTAACAAAGGAGAGTGCAGGTTGCTAAGAGCTTGTCATGGCTGACAGCAATCTCAACACAACATTTTACAACATAATATTTTAGTGTAGGCCTTGGAAGTTAGCTGAAATCCATAACTGACAGGCTTTTGGCCTGAGCCAAATGGAGAAATTATCTGCCTTAACTTCTGCGGACTTTAAAGGTATACTGACACATTACATAGGTCTACATCACAGACATAAACGGAAAAACAGCCAGGGAAAAGTTAGGGGGGGGGGGGAGTATGGTGGAAGAAACTTCATGAATGAATGGACAAAGAAGTAACCTAAGGAACTGAAACACACACACACACACATACACACACACACACACAGTGAGCAAGAGAGTGCACATGCGTGCGCACACGTGAGAGAGAGAGAGAGAGAGAGAGAGAGGGGGGGGGGGGGGGGAACTTAACAGTTAATTAATCAGTTGGGACAGGTTAGCAGCGGCCGTTCACAGCCATGGTTGTTTTATCCGTTACGCCACCTGGTTTGGATCATGAGCAATGCTGAATTTCTCTCCACTGTTCCCAAGGACTTTGTTCAAGAAGGGAGAGGAAAGGTTTTGGAGTGGTTAACAAGCTGGAAAATACAGCAGTAGATTGTCCGTTCGCATTACATTTGTTCCTGAGACGAAAAGGGAAGCAAACCTCACATTTGTCTGTTTAGATATGCATCATGGACACTGGTGATCATGCTCATAAACACAAGTAAATAATATCAATAGTTTTTGATACTGTAAAGTTACCATAGGTTTGACTCGCCTTTCATATAAAAAAAACCTGATTTTCCCGTGGGGATCCCGGGGTATGTCAGTATGAATAGCATCTCCACCTTCTGGACATTCTATGCTACGAATTCCCTCTTTTCTATCTCTCTCTTTGTTTCTGCCTTTTGTTTGTTTTGTGTATGTGTTTTTAAAGATAAGATTTTCAGTTTTTCCTTTGTGCTTTCTGCCTTGTTCCTTTTCTTCTGGTCGCCTCCTCGTCAATTTTCTGCCCTCTTGGTCCATTCTCCTGTCTTTTTCCCCCCAGAAAGACCTAAAAAATAATATTTATCTTCCACGCCGAAGTCGGATGTGCTGGTTCTGACTTGTCAGGCGCTTAACGGCAGCGCAACGCATTTTCGCTCACATGACAGACAACAATAGATGCTGTCTGAGTGTTCGAGGAAGAAGAAGAAGAAGAAGAAGAATTGATCTACAGGAGTGTTCATTGTTAAGATCACTTAGCAAAGCACTATTTCGAGTTTTTGAAGTGAAACACAACTGTCCTTAGTGAATGAACGCGACATTTGTCGGCGAATAACAATTCTTAGTATTTGTTTTAATTGTAAAATAATCAAAGATTTGTGTGTCAGTTTAGCAGTGCCAGTGTACATAAGAATAATATCTTGATTTTATTGCTATTCTAAGAATGCCGAACGATTGAGACGGTTAAGCGCTTGAGAAAAGGACTGTTTAAAAAGTCAACTGTTTTGGATTAGGAATGTCCCCCGTGGGGATGCCGGGGCTCTTTCAGTTTATATAGCATCCCTACCTTCTGGAAATGATGTGCAAGAAATGTCCACGTTTCTATCTTTCTCTGGGTTGTTCTTTCTGTCTTTCTTCTTACCTTTCTATCATTTCTCTTGTTTACTTGTTGCCTTCCAGGTCCATTCTCCGGCCTTTTTTCAAGCAAACCTTTAAAAAAAAATTCTATTTTCATTATATGACACTTTGCTTGTGTTCTTTTGTACTGGCAGCCAGGTAATGATATTTAAACACTGGGCCATGGGGTGGGCACAGTATGTCCATCTGCAGTGTTATTTGCCCATGTGGCACTTTTTATGTATAATTTTTGTAGTTTAAAATTTATTTTATAACGCTTTTTTGTGATCTGGGGATGATAAATAAAGCGAATGGCTGGCATCCTCAGCACAGCATGGTTTATTAGCCTTAAGAAATTAAATGATTTAGGCATTTGTCATTCAATGTTGTGTGGGTTTTTTCAGGACAGTTTAAATATTTGGAGATTTTAGGTGTTGGTTTGGAATTTGAAGTGAAAATTACTGTATCGACAGAAAGGGATTGAGGTGACAGCCTTCATATGGCTTTCGTGGTCGGTAGGGCTATAAACAATATGGAAGGAATATGGAATGAGCAGGAGTGGGCTATTCATAGCAAGTCCACTCCCCGATGTCTTTTTTTTTTTTTTAATATAGCCTACAACAATGGAGGCCTATAATCTCGTTGTATTCGAGAAATGTTTCACCAATGTTTAATTTTTACTATACGGTTAATTGATATTGCTGTCTCTACATAAATCACCATAAAAACATAATGACGAGAATCGTGACTGCTGGATATGTTTATTGCAATATTATATCCCAGTTGTTCATTGGTTAAATTCAACCCATACGCCATTTTGCCGCCATTTCACGCAGTTCATTATGTCTGACAGCGATAATCCCAGCTCTCCTAAGAAGGAAGAGGTAAATCGATGCGTATGATATTTATCGTTTCTGTTTCATTAAAATTCTGTGTATTTCCTTGTTAATTTTGAGACACATTCATCCAAAATTACCCGGCTGTTGTGCCATTGTAAAGAAACCACCTGAATTTTCTTAACATTCACATTGTTTCCCCGGTTATGCTTACTGTCGTTATAAAAGTATTGGAATGATTTGTTACAAAATGTCCTTTATTCTATTTACTGCTTATTTAGAATCGGGTTAAAGTAATCATCCAATATTTGTTTTTTAGTTTGCTCAGTAGCAATCTGGTAGGCTATATATGGAGAAATTAAGTCTTGTGTTGTATCTTTGGCCTTGCCAGCTTTTTATTATTAGGATGAAGGGAGGCTTTGTAGATTTGGATTTCGTTTTACAGTGATTGCTTTCATTGCTGATGGTCTTCCAGTCTCCATTGTTTGTGGAAGAAGTCTATGTTCCTGAGTGACAGGCCTAGCTTTGCACTGAACACGAGGTCTCGAGAAGGGAAGGGAAGCCTTTTAACAACAAAGGGACATAAGCGAAACTCAAAGTTCATTCTTGCATATCTTCTCCAGTGTCAGTTTTAAGCACAAGTTTGCCAGTACTTTTCCATTATTTGCCCACTTTCGAGGTGGGTAGTTCTTCCCTAAAATCACTTGTGGATCAGTTGTTTTGTTCTGCCATGCTTTTTAATTTAGATGTTAGCTTTCTAAAACTAAAGTTGCACCCATGCCCACTTACACACACACACAGTACACACACCTGCCTTCCACATGATGTGAACACAAACCCAGACATGCAGTCTGCACTTACATGCCAGAATGAAGTCTAAAATGCTTCAGGGTAGTATGATATCTCATCCTTACATTGTGACATGTATACATAGTCATGTAAATTTGTTACAAGAACCACTAGCAAGCATGTACTGTGTATGATGATTACACACAATAAATACTTTTCACACCTGTTTGCACATAAGTTCTTTCGAGCCAGAAGGCCCATAGAGCCGGAGCTTATCCCGGTTTCTGTAGTGTTAAGCGAACTGATGGTTTTTTACCACCCCTGTGAAAGGACGCTAGTCTGTCGCCAGATACTTCCCCAGCAGAGCTGGTATCCACTTGTGTTGTACACCTGGGTGGAGTGAGGAAAATAGGAGTAAAGTGTCTTTCCCAAGGACACAACACCGAGCCGAGCGGGGATCGAACCCGCGACCTCTGGATCACGAGTTGACCGCCTAAACCACTCGACCACGGTGCCTCCTCGTTTGCACATAACCAAGAGCATTTTTCTCATGCTTTTTTCCAAATCATACCCATCTACTAAGTGTTGGGCTTGTGCCATGTCATTTAAAAGGAATCAGCGTTTTGTTTGGTTTTTTGTTGTTTTTTAACTCCTTTATCAGTTTGTGTAATAGTAGATGGTGTTCATTTGAATATTGGCATATGAATAATAACAGACATGCATGGTGATAATTATGCATATATATATATATATATATATATGCGACTGTTTTTTTCCCCATCATTCAGTAGCTGTATTCCAACTTCAGGGGTGTTTAGCCTATAACAATATAAGGATGGATTGTATTTGTCAAAAAAAGAGAGGTTGTCCTGGGAATCCTAACTATAAAAGGTAAAGGAGTCCCATAACCTATAAGGTCGTAGGGGAGCGAGGCATCAGAGACCTCACTTCTCTAGGGCCAGCATATTGAGGGCGGCGCCCATCTCCTCTCCCTCGCTGCTTTACCTTCCCTGACCCTCAAGAGAGCAGGTACCCATTTACAGCTGGGGGAACTGTACTGAAGCCAAGGCACGTAAACGGTCACCCATCCAACTGGTAACCACGCTCGACGCTGCTTAACTTGGCTGGGGGAAAGCAAGTGCTCCGACCACTGAGCTATCCCGTCCCCAAAAAATCTGTGACCCTGGCCTAATAGCTGAGAAGTGCAGGTTGGGCTGTATAGAGCTGTGAAAACAACTGAAAAATATTTTGGGAAGTGTTCAGATTTGCGTTACCATAGGATTTAGTATGCATAGCATACTGTGCCCCTAGTTCCCCCTCTTAAAAAAATTTTCTTTTTTTTGTTTTACTTTTTTGGTGGGATCATCGTGAACTGCATTCTTTATTGACATTTCTTCATGAAATAATTGCAGAGATTGGACAAAGGGATCATAAGTGTTCATGGAGATGGAATTTGATCAAACAAACGTTTATGAGCAAACACTTATATAACATATTAGAGTGTGTGTGTGTTGCGCGTGCATGCCCAGGCATGGCTATAAAACCAGGTCCTTAAAAGTAATTAATTTTGGGGGACCCCATTTCAAGGCCTTGAAAGTCCTTAAAAATTCAGACATATGCCTCCAGGTCCTTAAAAAGTGCTTTAAGTTTTACTTTTACGGGAGAGTGTTTACAGTAGATGAATGATTATCTAAGGCATGGTACATCTCTGCGAATTCACAGAAATCGTGAAAAGAAAAAAAGAAGGGAGAAAAAAGTAAACCAGGAAGACAGGGATGTAACTATTCCCTGCCGATTTCCCTTCTTTGCTGTACATCGGGAGTCATTACTAGGTAGCAAGTGAACTTTCTCTGTTGACAGAAGGGCCATGTGCAAAGTATCGATGTTGGGTTTCATGGAAGGGGAAGACCAGCAGCTCAAAGGCAGGGGGATGGAGGGAAGGTGGAGAATGGATGTGGGTGCCCTGCGTGGGGGGGGGGGGGGGGGGTCACATGATGACTGCTAGCAGCCATGGTAAAGTATCAACAATAGGTATCTGGTTTAATGAAAAAGGACCAGTATCTCTATTGCAGAGGGGTGAAAGGGATGGTAAGAAATGGGAAGGGGGAAGAACAAATAGGGATTGGAAGCTTTTCAACACTGGAGTAATGACTTGTTGAACCCTGCTCATTTCTGGACAAACTACCACCACCTACCCTCCTCTTTCCCCACTTGTCCGTCTTTGATCTTGTCCTGGGTATAGTGTCTGGCATTTGTCTGTGTTATGTCCTTGTCCACCTTCCACCCAACTCTCTGTCTCTCTCTGTCTCTCTCTCTCTCTCTCTCTCTCTCTCTCTCTCTCTCTCTCTCTCTCTCTCTCTCTCTCTCTCTCTCTCACAGAATTCTCTCATATTTTCACAGCAGGTGTATGGCATCCTGCTGTTTCTGTCAGTGTGTTGTGATGATATCTGTGTCCATAGCTATATAGCAATACCACCAGCTATCCCCCCTCCATCCCCCTCCTTCCCACTTGTCTGTTATCCAGTGGGATGAATGAATGTCTACTGTTTAAAACTATTAGTCTCCTGGCGAAGTACTATAAGGACCCGAATAACGGTGCAGGCTGGAATAAGAGTGCAGGGTGGAAGTTGTAGTCAAAATTAATAACAGTGCAGGCTGGAATAAGGGTGCAGGGTGGAATTTTTTAGTAAAAAAGAATAAACGTGCAGGCTGGAATAAGAGTGCAGGGCGGACATTCAATCATTAATAAGAAGAGTGCTTGCTCACCACAGATACTGAAGCAAAAAATGAATATACATGTATTTTTTCTTATATTTATTTAGTGACACAAATTTAATGTTCCTTATGAGGCACTAGAGTATTCAAGCAAGTATGACAAATCACAATTCCAAGGACACCAAAGTGAAAGGTCATCAACCTGTTTTGCAATGTACGTAGGGACACAAAAGTCAGAACTGACTAGAGGCATCAATCATTACAAGTCACAAGTATTCAAATTTACAACAGGACATACACAATATTATGTTACATAGAAGATCTGTGTGGAAAGCTTACTATTAAATATGAAATTTATAAAAGACTTTCCTAGAACCAGCAGCTGCAATTTCTGGCTCAGGCAACCTTTCCACTATGTCCTCTTGCACGATGTTGCAAACAGGTCCTGGCTCATAAAAGTCCTCATGTCCACTCACCATTTTAAAATGGCGGACTGCCAAGGGCTCTGTTGTAATAACAACTGCAGGAGAGACATAGTTGTTGGCATTGATTTTAACATAAGTCCCAATGTCAAAAGCAGTGCCAACAATGTCAGGCTGCGCCTCTTCTTCATCTTCAACTATTTGGGCTGGTGTTTCTTGCTCGGCTGCCTCACTACTTTGACTTTGAGACAAGATTCTTTTCTTTAAGCTTCTCCTAGCTTCAGTTAAGGTATGTTTTATCTGGCAAACATAAGGCAGAAGCAGTCTCGAGGTCTCTGATTTTCGTTCATGAAAAACTTTTTCTAGTTCATTGATGAATGATGCGTCTTTCTGTATGTCTTCATTGTTTGTTTTATCTGGAATTGGTTCGAAGGGCAAGCATGAAGCAGTTGGACTTCTTGACTGTGAAGTAGATGATGGACCTGCAATTTGTTCTTCACTTTCTGTTTCTTCTTCCTCTTCTTCCAAATCATCATTTTCATCTTCAGGAATTTCATCTCCTTCACAGTCAAGAAGTTCTCTGCCCTCGTCAAGTAAACAGTCACTTGGTTTTGAGTGAACACCTTTAGGGGTGTGATTGTCTTAATCAGTTCTTTGAGAGATTTTGGTGGTTTGCTTTTCAAAATGTCTGCCTAGCTGACTTCACTTCAGCACCAACAAGCTCCATCAATTTGTCAGAGACAAGGTAGTCTTCTTGGCCATCAAGGGAATTGAGAATGAAGTTTTGCTTCATTGCCAAGGTTGGATCTATGTTTGTCTCTTTCCAAGCTGCTGTCAACATCTTCATCATGTCATCTCTGGATGGTGACGGGACTTTGTTTGGCTCTGCTCTCAGCTGTTCATGCATCAGCTCACACTCTCTCTGTCTATATTTGGCCTTGAGCTGGTGGTGAAGGTGAGTGTCATTGATCTGCAGATCTCCTGTAGAATACAGACACACAGAAAAACAAGATTCAAAATAATAAGATGGTGCGAGTAATGCTTGTGGCATGACAAAATGTTTTTCATAACATCAAAACAAAACATTGTGTTCACTATTGTCTCTTCAAAATATGTACATGTATGTAGCACTCCTTATAAATGATTGAATCAAGAAAGTTTGTGCTCTTGTTGTATACACATTTAATTAAAGATTCAAGTTGTTTACCCTCCTGGTCTAGTAAGAGAATACATTAAACTCTCCCAATTATGATGGCCTAAAATGCCAGACCAAAAGTGTAACTGGGAGGTGGTCTTAATGAAAATAAAACAATTTTGAAAGGGTCTCCATTCGGAGAATTGTAATTGGTAGAGTTTATTGTATCATTTAAATGTTTGTTTTACCTGTGATTCCTCCACCCATTATTACAAGAATGTACCCTTGGTCCAGGAGCTTTTTCCTGACTTCTTCCTGGCAGTGCACAGAATAATCGTCCAAGATGTAGATACCAAAGTCCTTGTGGGAGAACATGTTGAATCTGTTCTTCAAGTGTTTGATTGTCTCCAGCATGTTTTCAACTCTGAAAATGAAATATGTCATCTGCATAAGTATATGATTCATAATACACAT
Organism: Rapana venosa; assembly: GCA_028751875.1. Lineage (NCBI taxonomy): Eukaryota > Metazoa > Mollusca > Gastropoda > Neogastropoda > Muricidae > Rapana > Rapana venosa. Next base: position 32,010,715 of record CM054140.1, read on the forward strand.
TTACATGTACTGTAAATATGTGCACAATTTGTTATAGGCAGGTAAAGTAGATGCCATAAATGCAAGTGAGTGTAATGCACAATATCACATTGTTAAAAATACTATTTCTTATAAAAACATGTAATAATGCCTGTTTATTGCCTGTTTATTAAAATTTCATATTGGAAATCAATTTTAATGTTTACTTTACTAAACATCAGTTCATTAGTGTTTATAAAAACAAATTAAAAGAAACGCTTACTGACTGTTCATGTGTACCGAACTAAATATATAGATCTATATTTGCAACATGTATTAATTTAGAATTTGGTTAAAATTAAAAAGGAAAAAAAGGGAGGGGTGGGCAACTAGTGCCGGTACACTTACCTGTACGATCCTTTTGGTGCAAACTGTGTATGCACACCTTGGGGTGGATCAAGTTTGATTCGCACACCTTTCCCTTTGAATACGAATTCAGGCAAAGGCATTGACTCCTTGGTGCAAGTAGAGAGCTGTGTGAAGACAGTCACCCTCTCCCGTGACAACATATAGTTTTCTTTGACAAAGACGCTTTGATTCTTTAATGTCATTGTCGGCTGCTTTGCCGATTCGTTTCGGTGAAGTGGCATTTGGTCACCATTGATGACAACAGGCTCTTTCTTAAAGTTTTCAAGAAAGTAGTGGCGAATTCTCATTACGTTCACTATGAATTCTATTATTCTTGTTTTGCGTTGTTCTTGTGGCAAAGCAAACCTCTTGTTTGGTTTTGCCAGACTGACTTTGTATTCTTTCATCCAGTCGCTTACCCAATGTTTGGAGATTTGCAGCTGGTCTTTCTCTGGTACCTCTTCCTCTTGTTGTTGTAGCCAGTTTGCATACAGTTGTCGACATTTTTCTTGAAACACTTTCAAGGGCAAGCGTGCTTTCAGTGCTCCTCTTACATCCAAAAACCACTCAAAAGCAGCCTCTCTTACCGGAATGGCCTTTTGTTTGCGTCCTCCACCTTCAGCTCTGAACTTTTTCTTCAAACTTGGCCCTGGCTCATCTTCCAACCCTTCACTTTCACCTTTTTTCTCCATGCATCTTCTTGCTACTTGTAACGCTTTCTGAAACTTATCATCATCGTGTTTGCAGTCCTTCAGTGAGGGATACATTTCTCGAACAGCTCTTGACAGGAACCCTTCTTTCGGCATTGGTTTTACAAACTTCTTTCTTTTTGCATTCCATGTTGGCTTAGCATGCGCAATTTCTTTGTCGTATTCCTCCTTATGCTTCTGAATCAACTGTATTAATTGTTCCTTTTCATGAAAAGAGTATTTTTCCTGTTTCTTTTCCATGTTGTCTCATCTGTATCAATCAACATGCATAAGGCGCTAGATCTAGATCTAGATCTCTAGTAGTAGTACTGTATGCTACCGGCTAGCAGCAGACGAAACCAAAACAAAGACCCCCTTCTCTCAATTCTTGGAAAAATCGATAGCAGAGCTCGCTGCCTCTCGCCATCTAGTGTCAACGGGCCTAGGCCTAAGATAACAGCGCAGAATCGGCCAGGGTTGCGAGATCCGATTGGACCAAAAAGGCCCCAAAATCCTCTACAAAAAAGGCCAAACGAGATTTTAAAAGACCAAATGTAAAGATTCAACTACAAAGCTGTTCCCACAACAAAAACATCAGTTACTTTCAAAAAAGGCCAATGTGGCCTGAAAAAGGCCAATATTGGCAACCCTGGAATCAGCAAAGAGCCTGTAGGCCTAGGCCTATTATTGGCCTGTCACAGTTCTGCGCATAGCTTGCTGCCTCTCGCCGTCTTGTGTAGCCGTAGGCCGCTTGGCCTAGTTCCAACCAAGACAACGTGACAGCGCAGATGGGCAAAGAAACTGCGTATTGGCCTGCGCAGATCTAGAGATAGGCCTAGATCTAGAATCTAGATCTAGATTTTTTTTTTTTTTTTTACGGATTTTGTTAGTTTATTCAAGACTTTTGTAGATTTCGACGGACCTCTATTTTTAATAAGCGTGCAGGCCCGAATAAGCTGCGTGCAGGGAGGAAAATCTACTGGAAAAAAATAAGCGTACCGGTACGCTTATTCGGGACCTTATAGTAACACGCTACACTTGTTTAGACCATGAGAACCAGTACGCAATGAAATTATGAACAAACTGGTGAAGTGATCACTTAGATTGAAGTGTTTTATGCTAAGTGCACACATTGGGCCAACAATTGTTTTTTGATTTCCCCCCAAATAACTTGCAGTGGAAATACTGATTTCTTGTTATGAAGAAAATGGCACAAAATGGCTGTGTAAATGTTGTTTTCATTCCAGCTTCAAACTGTGTGAACATTGTTCAAATGCAAGTGCTATTTGTCAAAGGTCCTTGAAAAATGAGAGTGAGGTCCTTGAAAGTCCTTAAATTTTCTCCCCAATCACGAATAGGGGGCACCTGAAGTTACTTTCGCTTTTGAAGGTTGTTTTTTTTTTTTTTTAAAGGATTTTCATCCATTCACAACTTTGCTTGTGCAGCCACTGTGGAATGGGAAATTTATGTTTTTAGTCAGGCTGTGCAGGTTTAAGTTATTGTTGTGATCAATTACTGGCATTTAAATCCTTAAATTAAAATTTTTTACCCTATTGCATGTCATTTGTTTTCTGCAGATGGATGTCTCTGAAAATGGGGACGCTGCCAAAGCCAAGGAAGACTCTGATCAAGAGGACAGCAAAACAGAGGAACCTACTAAGCCTGCTAAGAAAGAAGAAGCCAATGAGGAGTCAGAGGAAGAAGAGGATGACGAAGAACCCCCATGTAGGTTTCGTTTAACGCAGTGACAGATTCAGATAGCTAAAGCTACTTTAGCAGATTTGGTTTTCAAAGATATTGAGTAATTCAAGTATGCTAACAGCTTAGGTACACAAAAATGTGTGGTTATCAGTGTTGGAAACATATTGAAACATTTTATTGGTAAAAGTCCGTAGTTTCTGTAAAGACAGTTTGTCTGTTGAACTTCAAGATTATAGAATGAACAGCTTTTTGATGGACAATGTATGATTATTTGTTTGAAACAAAAGGAAAAGTAAGAACATTGACTTTTTCTGTGTTTTTTTTATTTGTTTTTTCCTCGGCTAGATTTCCAGGCTTCATCAATGGTAAGATTTTGTCTATGCGACCGTTTGCCCACCATTGATTAAGATAGCCATGTTCCGACTTTTGGGAGGATGTCTTAACCACTAGACTGCCCCACCCCGGAAATTTTACGGGGCTAAATGTGCACTCTGTACGCCTACAAGCCAGAAAAATTCTGGGGTATCAAATCAAAGTAAACAAGTCAGCTTCCTTGACTACAGTTAAAGGGAAAAAACTCTAAAATTAGTGATCACTCCTGTTGCTTGGCAACATCCAGCTGCAAAAGCCATGGCAAAATCTATCGTTTTTTTAGCTTGTATTTTGTGTTATTTTGCATGACTGCTTGGGCAGTTCTTGTTCAAAATGGCTGACACTTCTCGTTGAAGGTGTCAATAACTTTACACAGCTGAAAAAGTGGCAAATAAAACTGAAGATAATCCTGACAGTGATGAAAACAATCGTGTATAATTCAGGAGATAGTGCACTTAAAAAATATGACCGAGATTTTGCCTGGACTTATGTTTCACGTTATTGAGATGGGGGGTACTCGGAATGACAGTGGCGATGAAGAAAGTGTATTTTTTCTTGATTTTTTACATTTTAATTATATTTTCGTAGTGAAATATGCTAATATGAGCTTGCCTCAAAGCAATTTACAATATATATATACTGTCATTGGGCAGATTATCGGGATTATTCATTTAGTAATTTCTGAGTAAGAAGGACATGAGCTTAGCAAGTGGTACATAAGAATTTTATTCCCTGGCGTGTAGGGTGCACTTACACTCTGCAGTTAAGAGGTTACACTTAAGTACATATTCATTTTAAAATTGTGATCTGTGGGAATCCGCATGTAAAAGCCTACTCTTCCGAAAGGTTGAACTGATTTTAAAGTGTATGCAAGACTTTCTGTGGGCGTTTTTACACAGGACCTCGGTTTATCATTTCATCTGAAGGATTCTCGGGGTAGTGGAGTTAGTGCTGATGGTAACTCCAGGTGAAAGTGCCTAAAATGGACATCTTGGGGGTTTAAATCTGCGCCATCTGATAGCAAGTTCAACCCTGTGCCCAGTAGAATATAGCGCTATATCTTGAAACTAAACCATCGAAACTAAATCTTGAAATTTCCCTCTTTTCTCCTCTCTTTTGTCTCACATGTTCACAGGCTACACAAATGTATTTACTTTTCAGAGGAACCTAATGAATTTGTTGTAGATACATTTTCGGTCTTATTGTGTACTTTTTAGTTACAGTTTAAAGAGGCTGTAATTAAATCAGTCATATTGATTTTTTTTTAATAGGAAATTAGAAGAAAATGGAGTAAACTAAAGGAGAGAGTATTAAGGGGAGGCTTTTTTAACCATTGATACGGAAAATTGAATAGGAGAGCATGATTTGTGCAACTGACTTTGTTTCAGAAGATCAAAGCTGACTAAGGAGATACCTATATATTTTTCAAATGAATCATGCATCTCCAGTTTCTATGAAAAATTGGTTTGATCCTAAATACATTCAGATCTTGTGTGCGATTTATTTGGATTTCATTATTGTATGCAACTCGTGTGATTATTGCAGTGGGCTTGTTAGAACGACCAGTCGAACTGACATCAGGAAAACGGGAAAAGAAGAAAGTTGAACGGTTGGAAGTGACCATGCACTTGCCCAACTCTGAACGCAAAAAAGTGGACATTCCAGAAGGAAAAGGTGTCAAGCTGGGAGAATGTCCAAGAAGTAAGTAGGCACAAAAGTTTGTGAAGTTTTTTTTCATCAAGTCTCTCCCTTTCTTTGCTACGAAATGTACAGTTTTCTGCCTCTCCACATTAATAGCAGCACCCCCCCCCCCCCCCCCCCCCCCCCTCCCACACACACACACACACACACACACACAAACAAACAACATAGCAAAACAAAATATATTTTAAAAACAACAACACGAACACGCCTTTATTCCCCATCCCAAACGAACACAAACTGAAAAGTTCTTAATGTTTACCCTGATCTTTTCAGTGTTTCTGTACATCATTTAGCTTACATTTGCTGCCCATAATGAGTGAGTTTATTTGTCTTAATTGAATGATGCATTTTAGCTCACAGCAAACATGAGAGCTAGACAGTATTTGTTCTAGTCTGTTTTAGCTAAGAATTAAAATGGGATGAAAGTAAAGCAATTTATTTTACAGTGTATCTGATTTGTTGTGTTCTCCTTTGTTGAACAGTGATAAGGATTTTTTTGGGGGGAAGAAAGCTAATGCACTGATTTAAGTATTATTTTAGTGTTTGTTCCAGCTTGGGTGTGACATGAAGCAGCTATAAATTCAAATTTGTTTTATATATTTATGAATTAAACAAAACAATCGAGGAATGTGGGGGATATATGTGATACTTGCAAAGTGTGATCGTGTTTTTGTATGTGTTCGTTTAAAAATAATCTCCCCTGTCTTTAGTGAATGATGTTTGGTCATCTCACCATATTTGTTATCTATATTGAATCAATTTGTTATTTTTCAGTTGAATTTAAAATAAACCATACCAAAGCCGTAGACTTGAAACCTCTTCATCGGTTGTTGTACAACAAAGCTGGAACTGTAAGTATGATTCATTGGTTTATTTACATGTATACTTTTTTTTTTTTAATTTAAAGAATAGGACCTTGACATTTGAACAAAATTGCTTGATCTTTGACAAAATAAATAAAATCATTGTTGGAACTGTATGATTTATTGGTTTACATTTATACTTTTTTTTTTTAACCCTAGTAGCGCTGAATATGCAGCAACAAGCCTCACTTCTATTGGCTGAATTAACATTGGCTAGCATTGTTTTGGAGCAGGGTGGGCTCAAACAACCCTTGATATTGATATATAAAACTGAATTAAATGTGTTAAGCTATATATCACTGGAAAGAACAGATAATATGCTTTTAAATGAGTTTAATTTTATAATAGTGTGTAGTGATTATGATTATGTAAAAAAAAATCACCAAAAAAAAAAAAAAAAATCGTGTGCGCACTACTGATCACTGTTCCATCGTCAGGGCCCCGGATCGATTTTAACACGATAAGCAAAGTTCTTGCGGTGCATAAATGTCATGATTAGGTAAACACTATTTCTTGACATTAGTTTTCAAAAAATGAGTTTGTATTGCTTTATCGGTCACCAAATACTCGGAAAAGTTCCGCGAAAGGATCGACGCCATCGTGACCGTCATGGTGGAATGTGCGAAGTGGTGGCTTTCTTTGACGAAAATACAAAGATCGCTTGATTTCATGTGATGCAAAGTATTCAGCAGCATAGCGATTTGACTCAACAACAGTTATTTCGAAGCCTCCTTGTGTCAAAATAAAGTAAAACAATCTGTGACGTCGAAATCGCCAAGTAGCAAAGAAGTCCATCCAGCAAAACTAGCACCGCTCGATTCAGTCCGATCGCGATCGAATTTTACCAAGTTTTTCAAAAATATTCCACAATCCTTACCTCATCGTCTCTCTCATTGTTTATTTCAACCAAATCCAGCCTCTAAAACTCCTCCTCGCTGTCAATATTGTAAAAAAGCTCGAAAAATGCTTGAAGAAATTCTCGTGCAAACACTGGCCGCCATTTTTGTTGAAGACGATCTCGGCTGGTCCGGAAAAAAATAAAAATACACTCTTAACCAATCAGATTCTTCGTTGCTTGTGTGTGTCAAACGACCTTCACCCCTTTCTGCGGGCCAACAACGGCCTTACCATTCATTGGCTGACCTTTGAAAGCGAAAGTAAGCTTTCAACTATGATCACCCACGTCATCCCGGAATATTCCGGGATCCGCCACACAGCTTAGACCCGCCTTTACCGGAATATTCCGGGAACCGCGCTACTAGGGTTAAGACCTTGACATTTGAACAGAATTGCTTAGTCCTTGATAAAATACATTAACCCTAATAGCGCGGTTCCCGGAACATTCTGGGAACAACAGGTCTAAGCTATGTGGCGGATCCCAGAATATTCCAGGATGACGTAGGTGATCGCAATTGAAGCTCACTTTTGCTTTCAAAGGTCAACCAATGAATGTTAAGGCTGTTGTAAGGCTGCAGAATGGGGTGAAGGTCGTTCAACACATATAAGCAACAAAGATTCTGATTGGGGGGGGGGGGGGTCTTCTTCAGACCAGCCAAGATTGTCTTCAAGAAAAATTGCAGCCAGTGTTTGTGCCAGAATTTCTTCAAGCGTTTTGCAAGCTTTTTTATAATGACAGCGAGGAGGAGTTTTAGAGGCTGAATTTCTTTAAATTAAAAAATGAGAGAGATATGAGGTAAGGATTGTGGAATATTTTTGGAAAACCTTGGTAAACATTTATCGTGATCTGACCAAATTGAGCAGCGCTAGTTTTGCTGGATGGACTTCTTCGCTACTCAGCGATTTTGACATCACAGATTGTTTTACTTTATTTTGACACAACGAGGCTTCAAAATAAATGTGGTCAAATTGATATGCTGCTGAGTATTTTGCATCACATGAAATCAAGTCACCACTTCACACATTCCGCCATGACAGTCGCGAAAGCGTCGATCCTTTCGTGGATCTTTTCCGAGTATTTGACAACCGATAAAGTGATTAACTCATTTTTTCAAAACTAATGTCAAGAGATAGTATTTACCAAATCGTGACATTTTTAGCACCACAAGAACATTACTTATTGTGTTAAAATTGATCCGGGGCCCTGACAGTTCAACAGTGATCGGTAGTGCACCCGCGATTAAAAAAAATTTTTTTTACATAATCATAAACACTACATGCTGCTATAGAATTAAACTCATTTAAAAGCTTGTTATCTAATCTTTCCAGTGATTTATAGCTTTACACATTTAATTCAGTTTTACATATCAATATCAAGGGTTTTTTTAGCCCACCCTGCTTCAAAGCAACACTAGCCAATGTTAATTTTGCCAGAAAGCACTGAGCCCAGCATTAAATTATTGATGGAATACTCATTGACAGTTAAATTAGGCAAGAGGTGAGTTAATATATGCTGTCCCATGTTCTGTTCATATGAATGGAAGGACCCTGTGCTGCTTTAGACAACAGCACATATTGTTAATAGCCTTTGAAGAACAAACATCTTCCTAGATAATTAGAATTAGCAATTGCTGATCATTGACTCAGAATCAGCCACAACTTGGTTTTTTTTCTGAAGATTATAATTAACTTTTCTGTTTCAGAAAGTTGTCTATATTTCATTGAAATGTTTTTTGTTCGCAGAATTTGGAGGTGAAGAAGAACATCCGGCTGTTCAGTGGGTTCACATTTATAAAAGGAGACAAAGAATACGAAAAACGAGTTACATCATTAACTAAGTAAGTGATTTGTTTTCTTTTCTGTTTGTGTGGATATTTGAGTGTAATTTTGTGCATATCCCAGACCTGCCTACTTGCATGATGTTTCCTTATGTTTACTAAATATTGACAGCAGATACAGAATTATGTATTTGCTCGAAAAGAAAAGATTAGGTAAGGAGACAAATTATCATTCACGCCAACATCCATATTGACTGTTTTCCTTCATGTCCATTTGTAAGCCTTCATTAGATGGCAAGCAAAAAATGACTCATAAACCTAAAAGATGTTGATGGTTAATTTGGAAAACTTCAGTCAGAACATAATACAGAAGGGAAAATGAAGATTCTTGCCATATAGATTTTGTGAGAAAGAATTTTCATCAGGGGTTTTGTGTGTGTGGGTTTTTTCCCCCTTCCTTGATGTACACGTGAACTTTGGGATTCATAAGAGCAAGCTGAAACATAGCACTAAAAACACTTGGCTCAGCGAAAGTTTTACTTCATTTTAGAGATGTTTTAGCATAAATGAGGCATAGCCTGATGAACAAGAACAACTAATTGTGGTAAATACAGCAACGCCAGTGAAGAAAATGGTATGTGTAGTGTTTTTAGAAACTTTAAAACCATAGAAATATAGAAGTTTGAATTGTCCTATTTCATTTTGTGTGCCCTGGCCAAAATTTTCATTGTGACTGAAGTTGCAAGAGCATGGGTCTGTATCATCTGTTTGTTGCTGGCTTTGAGGGATGTTGAGTAACAAGGATACATGCAGCTTTCTGCTTACAGGTTCACAGTAGCTGATCTAAAACACCTTTGCGAAGTGTTGGACATTGAGCGAAGTGGAACCAAACCAGCGATTGTTGAACGCATCATGAACTTCCTCATGAAACCCACAAGTTCTGGTCTCAAGGTCCCTGCAAAAAAGAAGAGTAAGCAAACTGGCTTTTATCTGTTGTACTGTGTGTGTCCAGCATACAAACTTTTTGTTTTTATTTTGTGAAGTTGTTTTCTTTTATAATCGGGCTTTGTTTATCTTACTTTGTCATTGTTTGCTTATATTTTTAGGTTATTTCCATCGAGACTTCTCTTTTTGTGTGTGTTGTTTTTTTTGAGGGGGGGGGGGGGGGGGTGCTTTTTGGGTTTTGTTTTGTTTTAGTTTAGGGGTTTTGTTGTTTTTTTTTTGGGGGGGGTTACATTTCTGTTACCACACATGTACCTGACACTGTGAGGGTCACAAGAAGAATGTGGAATTATGCTTATCTTACAGTATATGTACATGAACTACTTTATGCTTAAGAGAACTACTCGCCTCACCAACCCTGTTGGTAAACCCTTAGCCTTATCTGGCATTCCTTGGTGTTGATTGTCTCATCCCCAGCTGTAGTAAGTAGCACATCTAATGTGAGCAAAACATGCTGGAGTACAGACAAGACATGATCTATGAGAGCAAGAAAACTTTATTTCTCACGGTAATCTCATTTTGTACACATGGTGGGTCCTTTTTTTTTTCCTCAGGAAAGTCAAAAGGAGGGGGTGATGCTGACAAGAAGGGTGCAAAGAGGAAAAGGGCACCCAAGAAAAAAGACACAAAATCCAAGTCCAGCAAAGAGAAAGACTTGTCAGACATTTCACTCTCTGATGACAACGAAGACTTGGAAGAGGATGAAGAGGAAGAAGAAAAAGAAAAGCCGAAGTCTCCATCAGAGGAAGAAGAAGAGGAGGAGGAAGAAGAAGAAGAGGAGGAGGAGGAGGTATGTCAATATATATCAGTTTGCAAGAAAGAGAGACTGGGATGTGTGTCTATATATCTGCAGAGTATTTATAAACGCTTGTCTCCAGATAACCTGAACAGCTGCGGTGCATGTTGTAATTTATATTGGTAATTTTTAATGTTTTATCTGAAGAGTACAACACTTGAAGTTAAAATTAAATGCAATACAAGAAGTATGTTTTCAGCAGAATTGTTTCAAAGCTTTAGGTCGTCCTCAAACTTGTTTTCATCAATAAACAATTTGAACTTGGGGCTTTAAGAGCTAGAAATCAAATTTTCATTGAATTTGAAGAGGGGAGCTATTCCAATTTCTGTACATCTGTATCTTGCTTTTGGGCTTCACAGTTCCTAGATTATCCTTAGGCCGTTTTCTCTGTGAAGAGCATCCTATCTTTTGGGGGGGGGGGGGGTTATTAAGTGTTGTGCGAACTACCACTACTAAATATTAGACTTCAGGCATTGGGTTTCGTGTCTTCACAAAGATGTGTTGTCTTTTCAGCCTCCCAAGAAAAAGGCGAAAACAGAAAAGAAATCCCCAGCCAAAAAGGAGGCAGCAAAGAAGGAGACTCCCAAAGCAAAGAAACAAAACGGAAAGCAAGAGAAGACGGCCAAGGCAGAAAAGAAAGAGCCCAAGAAGAAAAAGAAAGGTAGTGTGTGGTTTGCTGGACATTGTGCGTCTTTTTTTCCCTCCTGCTGGTATACACTAAAGGACAAAGTTCATAGAGGAGCCTGGGATGATTCCCAATATCATTCTTGCTGTGTTGTGTAAGAAAATATTGGTGGGTGGGTGTTCCTCTTGACCTTGGTTGCTGACTTGAACAGGGTAGAAGGAGTGTAATAGTGGGCAGATAGTGTATTTAAATTAAATTTCTAATATAACTGAGGATTCCTGATTTCAACTGGTTGATGGAAAGCACATTGACTGTTACCAGTGCCCCCTTGGTGTAATTTTGCATAGGGACAGAGATTTTATGTCATCAAGCTTTTTTTTCACTTGTTCTATAAGGATGATCAGAACTTGTTTTTGTAATGTGAAAGGAAAGATAGTTAAGACGTTTGCCTGCCAACAAGTAAACAACCGTGAGGTTCTGGGTTCGATTCCCAGCCTTGCCCTTTCTTTCCAGTTTGGCCCAAAAATCGGACTGAATGTCAAAGTCCTTCGGATGAGACTATAAACCGAGGCCCAGTGTGCGAAAACATGCAGAACATCTTGCGCACACGTTAAATCCTGTTCCGCTTTTCGAAAGAGTAGGCCATTGTGTGCCGGTGGGAACAGATGACAAAATTTATAAAAACCGCATACACACGGGAACTGGATGTAAAACACATGAGTGCTTATTCCATTATCCTTGATATAAAATTTTTAAAATGTCATCTGAGCACTTTGATTTGTTGCTTTACAAGATTCAGTGCTATATTATAAGTTCCATACATTATTATTATTATTATGTTATTAAAGGAAGGCTTTTTGGTTTCAGCTTTGGATTCTGACGAAGAAAGCGATTCTGATGATGAACCCTTGGCACCAAAGAAAACTGAACCACCACCTGTAAGAAACAGTCTTTTCTCTTCCTCTCCACAGCTTTTTCACTTTTTCTTTCCATTGTGTTATTTCATCACCTCTCTCCCATGAAAGATCGTTCCAGCCTTAGGACATTTTATGCAGTATTTTTTTGAAAATGTTATGTATTAATTTTGTGGATTTTATTTAGACTTAATTGTTTATGTCTGGACTTTTTTCTTTTCTTATGAAAATAGGTAATTGTACATTGATTTTTGTAACCTTGTAGTCACAACAAATTGCTCTGCATGGTATTCAGGTTGTTTTCCCAGGAAAAGACCAAGTCAGTGCAGTATAGTGCTACTTATTGGTGTTGCATTTTTTTTGTTTTGTGGTTAATTTTGATTAACCTTTTCCTTTATTTCCTCTCTCTCTCTCTCTCTCTCTCTCTCTCTCTCTCTCTCTCTCTCTCTCTTTCTCTTAAAGAGTGCATTTTAAAACAAATGACATCTTCAATTTATTTTATTCACAGAATTCAGAACTGAAAGATGTCATCAAAAAGATTCTGGATGGTGCCAATTTGGAAGAGGTCACAATGAAGACAGTAGTGAAACAGGTGAGTTTTGAATGGGATGCATGACAGTGTATTTCTGTGTAGTAGAAGTTCAGCATCAAATTAATTTTACTTGGGGGAAAAAAAGTAGGTCATGTTCATATTTTACGCTTGATTTCAATGCAACATACTGCTATGTTTGTGAATGACTAAGGACATCTCTCCCTGGAAGTATCCTAAACTTTTCTGTGTGGATATAAGAAAGTCTTTTTAGGTCATATACTGTTGTCATACAGCTGCATTGCTGTGTGGGTCAGATAGAAACTTCTGATAGTTAGCATCTTGCCCATGGCAAGTCCATATTGTGCATGTTTTGAATAGTGACTTTCTTAACCCTAGTAGCGCTAAATAGACAGCAACACGCCTCACTTCTATTGGCTGAATTAACATTGGCTAGCATTGTTTTGGAGCAGGGTGGGCTCAAACAACCCTTGATATTGATATATAAAACTGAATTAAATGTGTTAAGCTATAAATCACTGGAAAGAACAGATAATATGCTTTTAAATGAGTATAGTTTTATAATAGTGTGTTGTGTTTATGATTATGTAAAAAAAATCAAAAACAAAAAAATCGTGTGCGCACTACCGATCACTGTTCCACCGTCAGGGCCCCAGATCGATTTTAACACGATAAGCAAAGTTCTTGCGGTGCATAAATGTCATGATTAGGTAAACACTATTTCTTGACATTAGTTTTCAAAAAATAAGGAGTTTGTATCGCTTTATCGGTCACCAAATACTCGGAAAAGTTCAGTGACAGGATCGACGCCATCGCGACCGTCATGGCGGAATGTGCGAAGTGGTGGCTTTCTATGACGAAAATACAAAGATCGCTTGATTTCATGTGATGCAAAGTATTCAGCAGCATAGCGATTTGACTCAACAACAGTTATTTCGAAGCCTCGTTGCGTCAAAATAAAGTAAAACAATCTGTGACGTCGAAATCGCCGAGTAGCGAAGAAGTCCATCCAGCAAAACTAGCACTGCTCGATTCAGTCCGATCGCGATCAATTTTTACCAAGTTTTTCAAAAATATTCCACAATCCTTACCTCATCGTCTCTCTCATTGTTTATTTCAACCAAATCCAGCCTCTAAAACTCCTCCTCGCTGTCAATTTTGTAAAAAAGCTCGAAAAACGCTGAAGAAATTCTAGTGCAAACGCTGGCCGCCATTTTTGTTGAAGACGATCTCAGCTGGTCCGAAAAATATTTAAAATACACTCTTAACCAATCAGATTCTTCGTTGCTTGTGTGTCAAACGACCTTCACCCCTTTCTGCGGGCCTACAACGGCCTTAACATTCATTGGCTGACCTTTGAAAGCGAAAGTAAGCTTTCAACTATGATCACCCACGTCATCCCGGAATATTCCGGGATCCGCCACACAGGTTAGACCCGCCTTTACCGGAATATTCCGGGAACTGCGCCACTAGGGTTAACAAGCCCATGACTGTTCCCTTCCCTTTGGAAGCATCAGAAGTGTAAATGTAGTCGTCTGAGTTTAGTCCTGTTATCTCATTAATAATGAAATCTTGTGGTTTTTATCTTTAAGTCGTATTTTTGGTTGCTTTGCTTCTACTGTAACAGCTTTGATTTGTTGCTTTACAAGATTCAGCGCTATATAAATTCTATATATTATTATTATTATTTGGTTACAGTGACATGTGTCCTGATAGTGGTCTTTGATGGAATATGTTCTGTGTAAAAGCTGGTGGGTAGGTTGATGTCCCTAGAGCTGGTCTTCAGTCATTTGGTAATGACTAATACAGCCTTCATAGTCATCTGAGATCTGAATGGTAGGGTTGATATTTAGGGCCTATTGTTGGATAAAGGGCCACGAAAACTGTAGACAACTCTTGATTTTGGTCTTCTTCCTCAGCTAGAGTTGTGAGGTTCACAAATTGTGAGAGCTTTGTGTAAGCAACTGTTATTGCCCATCACCAAGGGAGCTGCATTCCTACTATGGGGATATTTTTTTATATGAAGTCAGTTTGATTTAGCTTACAGGGGAAAAAAAAAAGCTGGTGTACTGAATAAGATCACAATACATTTGATTGTGCACACACACAAAATATTGATTTCAGTCATGCTGATGTGATCACCGTTGTGTAACAAAACAAGAGTTGTTCTCTGAATTAGTAGTTGTTTTATATACTAAGCAAGTTGTAATGAAATGTCGGTGTCCTTAGTTGGTTTTTCTGTTAACAGGTGTATGAGAAGTACCCCAGCTTTGACTTGACAGACCGGAAAGATTTCATCAAAACAACAGTGAGAGAGGTATGTTAGTAGGTCATCCTACCACCCCTAACTTGTGGTGACAATACTTTAACTTTTTTTTGGTTCTCTTGAACTTTCTCTGTGGAAGAAGGAAGGGGGAGAGTGAGGTGGGGAGGGTTTTTTTGGCATTGGCTGGCTAAACATGACCTTTTGATTTCGCAATTGCCTCCGCATGTGCTTCCCCCCCCCCAAAAAAAAAAACACCACCACACACACACACACACCAAAAAACACATGCACACAAACTTCCCCCACTTCACCAGTGCTGATTAAGTCTTCACTGCAGGAGTCTGGCAGTTGTCTCTTCCAGTATTGAATCGTCTTATACCATTTCCCCCCCCCCCCCCTCTCTCTCTCTCTCTCTCTCTCGGGGAGGGGATAGCCTAGTGGTTAGAACATAGCACTCGCAATCTGATGACCCAGGTTTGATTCATGTTCAAGGGGATATTTTTCCCTGGAGTTAACATCAGTGCAGACTCCACTCTCACAAGTCCTTCGGATGAGACTATAAACCAAGGTCCCATGTGCAACAGAACATCTTGTGCACTCATTAAATCCTGTTCCGCTTTTTGTAAGAGTAGGCCATTGTGTGGCAGTGGGAACAGATGACAAAAATTTACAAAACCACATACAGGGACTGGATGTATAAGTGCTTATTCCATTATCCTCAATATAAAAGAATAGTTTGTCACACACATAGACACAGATGGTAAATTTTCTGAAAGCATCACTCCTTCATGAAAGTTTAGCTCAACAAAGGAAACAAACCCATAGTTAAACTACCAGGTAAAAGATGATAAGAATACAAGAATAATAATAATAATGTATGCAATTTATATAGCGCTGAATCTTGTATAGCAACAAATCAAAGCGCTTACAGGAGCAAGAAAGAGTGCAAATTCTATTTTTGCTATCAAAATATTACTTTTGGGTAGTCCAAATTCTATTTTTCATTTACTGGGGTAGGCAGGTCTTGTAAAAATGTGGTTTTTTGATAAATTTGTTTGACTGGAAAATGATGGTACAACAGCAACATAGATGAGAATCTGTATTCACATTTTTTTCTGCTGGGAATAGTGAATGGTAAAAAGTTGAAGCATGTGCTAACAAGAATTGTATGACAGGTTAGCGTATGCTTCATTCTGTATAAGATTTCTCTACCTTAACAAACTGCTGAGTGCAATTGCAGCCTATATGCATGGGAATAAAATTCTTATATACCACTTGCTATGTTCATGTCCCTGTGACTCAGGAATTACTATATGAATAATCCTGTTATTCTGCCCAATGACAGTATATATATATATATATATATATATATATATATATATATATATATATCATAGATTGCTTTCAGGCAAGCTCAAAGTAGTTAGCATGATATTTCACTACAAAAATGTATGTAAAACTTTTTAAAATAGATAAATATACACTTTCTTCATCACCACTGTCATTCTGAGTATAAACCCCCCCCCCATCTCAATAGCGTCACATGTAAGATGCAAAATCTATCAGGGTTTTGTGTGTTTTTTCATGTTCAGGAGTCTCTTCAATCATTTTCATCACTGTCAGGATTATATAAAAATTTTATTTGCCACATCTTTAGCTGTGTAAAGTCACTGATACATTCAACGAGAAGAGTCAACCATTTTGAACAAGAACAGTCCGAGCTGTCATGCAAATAATACAAAATATGAGGTTTAATTTTTTTTTTTAAAGGGAAAACTGTCATTTTGCAGCTGGATGTTGCCAAACCACGGGAGAGTTGTCTCCACTAATTTTAGAGTGGTTTTTTTTCCTTTTAATTGTAGTCAAGGAAGCTGGGGTGTTTCCTTCGGTTTGAAACCCTGGAAATTTTCCTGGTTGTTGGCGTATAGAGTGCATGTTTCTATCTGTCCCGTAGTCTGACGACCGTGGGGGCACCCTCAAAGACTCAACAACCAGTTCCCTCCATTCCTCTCTCTGTTCTGCCTTTCTTGGGGTTTTGTTGAGTTCTAGGCCTGTCCATTCGCTGATGTTATCCTCCCAGCTCTTCCTTGGTCTGCCTCTTCTTCTTCCTCCTCTTTTTTTTTTTTTACACCCATGACAAAGTGCACGTTTAGTCACGGAAAATTTCCGGGGTGGAGCAGTTAAGCAGTTCACAAACCTTGTTTTGGATCATGAATTCTGAACATCACTTCGCACTGCCTCTTCAAGAAATAAGAGGTAACAGTGTTGTAGCTGCGTATGTCTCTGCAGAATAATCCCATGTTTAGAGATGACAGGTATCTATCTCCCAGCAGATAACCTGTTTTTATATTAGTTGTCTCATGGCTTATGTTAATAACGGCACAACTGGTGTTTTGCAGATCATTTCCTGAGGTCAACATAGGCTGGAGAACAAGATGTGGAAGACACCACTCTTTCTAAGGGCAGCAGTATGATGTTGACGTTGAGGTTTTCTCCTGGCTATGTTTGGGACAAGAAGAAACCTGTACAAAGACTCCCGTGGCTGTTTTGTACATCTGCACAGTCCTCACAGCTGACTGGTATTTGTCTTCAGTTTGTAGCCAGTCTTCTTCTTCAGCGTTGTTTGGCAGTGACCAGAACTTCAGGGTGGTGCTTGTTTGTGTGGGGGAGGGGAGGGGGAACCTCAGTGTGAATGGGGAGTTGGCACCAAGCACGTTAGGACATAGCTCACTTGCTTTTCATTTCCTCTGTCTATCAGGCATATCAATTAGGTAGAGAAGATGTCTTTAAAAATTGTACAGAATAATGGCTGAGAATGCATCTAATGAAAGTGGGCGTTAATCAGAATTTGATTTTTTCTTCTGTACATAGCGGAGGTTGATTGCATAATGATGCATGTCATGCAGCAAGATGAAGAAATCAAATTCAGAAAGGAAGTTCTTTTACAGGTTTTAATAACAAAGTTCGGGTTTTCTTACTGTACAGTTTTAGCTTATGGACAGTGCTTACAACAGTTGAATGAAGTGTTGCCACATTTGAAGAAAGCATCAATCTTACTCTGTTTTATGAATGGTATTGCCCGGTCAGAGGTGGTAAGTAAACAAGCCAACTTTAGGAAAGCAAAACTTATAGACAGCACTGTTGCTTGTGTTTGTAGGTATTGACATGAATGTATGTGAGGCTAGGTGTGCAAGGACATTCTTTGTGATTCATGAACTGTGTGAGTGTTGTTAACTTATCTTGTTTGCTCTGGAAAAGTCCATCTAAGAAAAGACTGAATAAACTTTGTCATTTATGTCTTGGTGTGTGGCACTCCACCTGCTGCCAACTTAGTTGTACTTTTTTTAATTGAGTGAATGAACAAGACTGGGTTTTTAAGTTGCTTCTGAAAAATATATTGTGCCTCCTACTTGTTCAGAAAATAACCATTTATTTGATATGGATGTCAATAAAACATGTGTTCAGCATAATTGTGTGGAATCGTGGTTGTGACATAGCTGCTGTTTAAAACAGGCTGCTTTGTTTTGTTCATGCCTGTAGATTTTCACACCTTTTTCCTGCTTTTATTTAATTTATTTTTTTAATTAAATGATGTATTAGTATGTGCCAGTGCTGCTGTTTCCATGCTCCTTGTCTCTCTTCACCACACAGCTGCATTGATGTTGATGTCATAACTTCAGGTCCTGTTTGCAAAAGGCTGTCAGTATTAAGCTGCTGTAAGGACACTAAGCAGATTACCTGCACTGTTACTAAGTCATGATGGTGGGACCTGGTTCATTACATGAATTACAATAATGATGGTTCTAGTTGAACATACTCCAACCCCTACAAATGACAATTGTTTCAGTTCATAGCCAGACTTGAGAGACACCTACTATGAAGGGCAGACTATCACCATGCTCTTCCAGTGACAGTCATTTACAAATAAAAGGGTTGCTTTTTAACTTCCCTAAGGCATGCAAATGGAGATAACTAAAGACATAATGAGACTAGAGCACATGGGACCATTAACCCTTTACCATTCGCATATCTTACAGAGAAACTCTCTGTAGTATTTGAAAATTCACGCGTTTTTTTTTAAAGAGAATAAGGTACCTCAAGTACACATGGTACTGTACAGTTACTATTGTTTGCAGAGCAGTCATATTTGGCCAAAGTATTCATATGTCATACTTGTTCTGCACCCCAAGATGTGTGTCCTACCTACATGTGTCGTGCTGCTGTCCCCTCTTTGTCACCAAATAAAGGTAACATTGCAGTGACATCATGCTGTTAGTCTACAACTACCCCCTAACATGCAAAATATACGTGTGATTTTTAAAAAAAATATAATTGTGGTCCTGCCTGAATGTGTCCTCCCATCGCATCCACCGTCATGGTAATCCGATCGAACATTCACACTTGTCACAAAATTCTTGTCACGGAGTTTACATTTTCTGAGTGGAAAGTATTCAAACATATTGAAAACAACATTGACTAATGCGCATATATACGTTATTTACAAATATATGCTCACACCTACTATCTACTAACACACTAGTGTGTCCTTCACCAATAGCCAGTTACATGGCTGTCACAATGCAGGTGTCGTGTCCTGGTGTGTTGGCGTGTTTCTCAGGTAAAAATACTGATTAATTTTGAGAAATCTGGTTTTCATCATAATATTACTGATCCATGGCTCAGAAAATCTCAAATCAGTAGACCAGTAGAGATGAAGCCTTGGCAAACGCTTGATCCCCATCATGATAAAAACTGACAGGTAAGCCCTAATTTCATCAGGTGTTGTTTCTGTCTATAATGGATCTATGACATCCTTTCACGGCGATCTTTTGCCTGGCATAATTGTTAGTTTCATCTGTTACAGTTTGAAAAAAATGTTGGGGCACAAACAAAACAAAGTAATCTAAAGGCTTGGCATCCAGTGGGAGAGTTTGTGCCGGCCCAGTCGGCAGCGTGAAGTCTTGCACTGTGCAAGGCACTTGTGCGCCGCGCCATGTCATCTGCTATGAAGCCAAGGGAATGTTATCCTCAACATCACTTTCCGATTCACTACCTTCTCCTATTTCATCTCCTTCTACATCTACTTCTGTCTTCAACATCGGATTCAACATTTTATTCTCTTTCGAACTGTTCCACTTGTGCCAAAATAGCTTCAATTTCCACATCAGTATATTCCTCCCAAATCGTATCCTCAATCTTTGCTGCCATTTTTAGCTACAAGAAAGCGTGGGAAAGACAAAGCCAGTCACTGGCCAATTTCTTGAGAATGGGAGGCTGTGTAGTACTGAATTTGGTGTCCATTCCTTCCTTAGTTTATGCTGACCTCAGTGGAATGTTCATTCATAGTGTCCGTGTTCTAGGTAGAGCTTGGTGCATGAGGGAAATTCCCCACTAGGCTGAAATGACGTCGGGCAGGCTGCGGCAGGTATAAATATATGCGGGCTACGGCCTGTAAAAATGGGAAAGGGTTAAGCCATAGACATTTTATAATGATCATGAGGATGGTAATGCTCAGTAGATCCAGTTAGGATTGAGACTTGTGACAATAATTATACTATAAATTGGGGGGGTGATTTCCCAGTTTCAATTCAACAAGGCCCAAGAAATGCAGAACCCACCCACCCATCCAGCCTTGCTGTGTTTGTCAGATTATGCATGCAACACAAATTCACATCAATAAGGTGGCTGATACTTTTGACAGTGTGGTTTTAGCCTTCTCATCAAGTCAATAATGCGGGTAAGAGCCAGCCAGAACCCCCGAATTTCACAGCAATATGAGAGGACCTCAATCCACAATGTGACCAGGAGTCTTAAAAGCAGCTGGTACGAGCTGTATTTTGGTCAACATTCTTTCCTGCAGGTTTTTTGTTGGTTGGTTGTTTTTTTTAAATGAAACCAGCTTTTCCTGTCAAGCAGTCAAATTTGACTACCTTTGCCATGTTGTATTATGAATATCACATAAATGGTTAATGATGTATTGAAACATCCTTATATTCTCAAAAAGATGATCATGAAAAGTTTGTGGTTTTCTTGACGCCTACATGACTAAAAGAAAAACATACAATGAGTACATCAGTGATGCCAAACTTTCAAGGCAAAGGTTCTTATTCTACCTGTATACTTGCCCAAGACATTTGACTAATTCTTGACATGCAGAAAATAGTTGTTGAAGTCATTTTACTTAAAGGTTCCAGTTCAAAACCTGATTCTCTGGATGAAAGACAAAAGTAGCAATTACTCTCTTCTGGCATGCCATCTCTTCTTTTTTCTCTTTGGAGAAAAAAAATACATTGCAAAATTTTAAGGGAAGAATTAGGTGATTTTCTTTTTTGAAAAGTGGAAATGTATTTTATCCTTTCTGCATGTGATGATTTTGTAAATCATCCTCCAGACAGAGCCATAATTTACATTTTCAAGGCCCAACATCAGAACTGTTCTGCTGTACACTGGGAACATTTGAGTGGATGCATTTAAACTTTGTGTACCAGTGGACATCACTAAGATTGGAAATATTAACATGGTTTGGATTTTCATGAAACAAAATTTGCAAAATTGGGCTTTTTCTTAAGAAAAATCTGCCTCCCCCCCCCCCTTTTTTCTTTTCTTTTTTTAGAATTGATACTCACAGGACTTGACCCATTGTCATGTGTGCAAACATCCATGAAAGTGTGCTGTTGTGTTTTAATCTGTATTCTGGTCTTACATTAAAGCCTATGCACTAAAGTAGTTAGGGCACTCCGCTACATACTGGATAATAATAATATATGGAATTTATATAGCGCTGAATCTTGTAAAACAAATCGAAGCGCTTGCACTCAAATCATTTACCCGCATGCAACTTTCCTCAAATATAATAAATAACATATTTCAAATTTATGCAAATGTATGTGCACACACACACCTGCGAACACACTTAGGAGATGAAGGATGCCGTTGAAAAGTAGAGAGGGATATGAGGGGAAAGTCTTGGGTCTGGATGTTTGGGCCAGACTCAAATTTTGAGTATCCAATGGTGAGATTTTTGCGTATGCAACTGCTTTTTCCCCACCATGAAAGTAACCACATTCTGACTTCATACAGCTGGGAACTGAACCCAAGCAATTTTGCCAGGACAGTCATGAGGTATCTCCCAGCTCTTTCTGATTTTCAACTGTTTTGGGTTCGTCTGACATTTCTGATAGCATACAGGTCTGACTGGTTTAGAGTCTCCTCTGAAAGACTTGACAAACAGTTCAATTTTCATCATGGTAGAAAGGGCAAGGCTGGAATAAAACCCAGAACCTAAAAAATAAACAAGAAAAGGAACCTCAGTTTTCTTGGTGGGAAGGTGAACTTCTAAACCATCCTGCCACCTTCCTTCTGTAATAGCGTAACCAAAATGATTCTTTGGCTCCATTCACTTTCAGTCAAGACAGAACCATCAAAACTGACAATCTGATTTTTTTGATACACATGACCATAACTTAACACATCCCTCTTGTCTGGAATATTTATGTATGTATAACCAATGCAGCCTTCAACTTGCCACTTCACTTTCTACTAAAACTGCTCTCATCAATCCTTGTTTCTCTCTGTGACATCAGCTCAGTCTGACACAACCAACTCTCATTGCGACTTGTAGGCCCGTCTTTTTCAGTTATTGCCATGTGCACTTCTCCCCTTGTCAGGAGTTATCCCATCAAGCTGGGTTGTGCACTATTTACAGATGCCACACAATCACAAAATCAGTATGAGTCTGCTATTTCCCCCTCCTCTCACTTCATTGGTTTACAGTTCCCCGAGGGGATGCCAGGGGCCTATCAGTATAAATAGCATCCCCACATTCTGGAAATTCTGTGCTAGAAATTTCCTCTTTTCTATCACTCTCTTTGTTTCTGCCTTGTTCCTTTTCTTCCTGTCACCTCCTTCTTGTCTATTTTATGCCTTCTTGGTCCATTCTCCTGCCTTTTTTCCAGAAAGAACTTAAAAGGTAACTATTCTCTCTTGTGCCGAAGTGGGATGGGCTGGGCCTGACTTGTCAGGCGCTTAACAGCAGCGTGACGCATTTTTTCTCTCATATCTTCTTAGTCCTTGTAGCTCCTAGCAGAGCATAGGGCCTCAACAGCTCCCTCCACCTTCTCCTGTCTCTGGCAAGGGTCTTGGCCTCTTCCCATGTCAGGCTGGAGTCTCTCAGCTCACTATGCAGGCTTCTCCTCCAGGTCTGTTTGGGGCGCCCTCTCTTCCTTTTCCCCTGCGGGTTCCACTCGAGCGCTTGTCGGGTGATGTTGCATTTCACTCATATAACGGACAACAATAGTTGCTGTCTGAGCGTTCGATGAAGAAGAATCGTTTACAGAACAAATGCATTAAATTGATGGTCTATTCTTGATCTAACTCCCTGAACAGTCATTGGGACACAGACCTCAGTGCAGTGTGTCTAATGGTACTGAGAGGTGACCATTCCTCTCTTAAATAGTCCATCCCTCTCCATGTTGAAATCGCAACCATACCACCAGCCGCCACATGCCTTCACTGTTATGAATGAGGGATGACATTTTGACATGCTCAAAATATGCTTGCACCTTTACAGTCCCCAATTAATTTTTATAATCTCATCTGATGGAAGGACTTGCAGAGTAACACGTTTGGAGCCAGAGTAACTCCAGTAGGAAAAAAATCCTCCCTCAAGGAAAAATAGTGATGACTGATCTCCCACTGCCTTTAGATTATGTCCCATCAGGATGCTTGTGATCAAATCACTAAACTAAGCTGCCTCTGGCTTCTTTTGCAATTATCAGGTATTTCAAAAAGAAGGAACGCTTTTAGCAAAATGTAAAACGTGCAAGAGGACAATTCAGTGACCATGATAAATAACTTCCTAGTAAACAATCTAATTAAGGCTTTCAGAGGGAGAACAAAATGATTGTTATCATTTACAAGATGAGTAACTCATAGATAGGGAAACATGACGCACACTTGTACACATCACTGCACACACATTTACATTGGGGGGAATAGCCTAGTGGTTAGAGGGTTGTTTTGTGATCAAGCCACCTTGGAGGTACCTGATTTAAGGGATTTTACCCCAAGTTAACCTCAGTGGTGACAAACTCCACTTGCCCAAGTGTCTTTAGGACGACTATAAACCGAGGCCTAGTGTGGAACACACAGAGAACATCTTGTGCACACATTAAAAACCAGTCCCACCTTTCAGAAGAGTTGAGTCCTTTTGTGCTGGAACAGATGGCATTTTTGAAAACAAAAACATGCACGCAGGCGTGTAGACACTTTCCCCAGGGTTGGAGTGCGGCTACCTTATTGGTGGGTTAAAACGGGTGGCATACGAAAAATGGCGCCACTGGTAGGCCGTAAACCTCTGATATTTAGATCTACTAATAATCATAACAAATGGAATTTATATAGGGCTGAATCTTGTAAAGCAACAAATCGAAGTGCTTACAATCAAATAATTTACACATGTAATCAATCATCTATGAATAAAATAAAACATCAATATCGCACACACACACACACACATACGTGTGCACAGCATGCTTATGCAGGGTGATGGGGGTGGCTGTTGCAGAGTATGGATAGATTATGAGGGGTAAGATCTTAAGAAGGAAATAAATACGTTTTGAGGCAGGATTTGAAAGTATGAATGTGGGCTTTTGGCAAAGAGACCGAGGGAGGTCATTCCAGGTGGATGTACCACACAATTTAATAGAGAAAGAGCAACGGCCAACAGTATGTTGTTTGAATCTCGATGTTGGAAAGCACAGAGTATCTGCAGCTGAATGAAGAGAACGAATGGAGTGTAGGAGCATCTACATACAGGCTTATGGGAAATGACCAATGGAAAGAGATGAAGGTGGAATATAGAAGAACTGACACCACCACCAGCACAGTCCAGAAGAAGGGAAACACCAAAGAAAAGACAGAAGACTACCCAACAAGAGAGAGAAAAACAGAGTAATGCATGCTCAATTCATGTCCATCACATTAGCAATAAAAAAATATGTTAAAAAAGCAAAGAATCCCACTTCAGTACTCTTAGCCTCGGAGTGTGGTCTCATGACTTTGTAGTTGCACAATGGAAAAACTGAAAATCTGATCTAAAAAAACAAAAAAAGAATGGAGTGTAGGCCTACAGGTGAAGACAGAAGAGGTAAGAGGGTACAGATTTGTGGAGACATTTGAAGTAGAAAGTATTAATCTTGTAGCCTATTTCACTCTTTGTGTGACAGGCAGCCAATGAAGAGATTGCAAGAGAAGAGTGATGTGCTCTGATTTTTGTTCTTTCTTAGGACTAGTCGGGCTGCAGAGTTTGGTGTTTTGTATGTGTTGAAGGGAGTGGATGGACGATGCTGGTAGACCAGCTGAAAGATAATTACAGCAGTCCAAACGTGAAGAGATGAGAGATGTGACAAGTTTGGATGTTGCATCAGTGGACAGATACTTGTGTATGGCACTTATTGGCTCTCATTGATTATAGCAGTACTGGCAGGTCTGGGTGTTGAATTTTTGCATAGAGTGTGTTGTTGATAACAACACGTAGATATTTCACAGAGCTGGACAGACAGACTGAAGTATTGCCAAATTCTATTGAAGTTGTAGAGAAGAAGGAAAGTTTATGTTTGGTCCAAATGAGCATGGCTTCTAGCTGAAGAATGAAAAAAAATGCATTCGGACACTCATATAACATATGATAGACAGCAGGTTTGATGCTTACTGAACAAATAGTTATAGGCTGAATTACACACACACACACACACACACACACACACATCACACACACACACACACACGGGCGTGTGCGTGATCGCGATAAACTGATACTTCCTTAATTGCGCATTCACACACACATACACACACACACACGAGGGGTGGGGATGGGGACACACACACACACACACGAGGGGGGAGGGGGGGGGGGGGGGTTAGATGTGGTACTACATCTAAATAATGATGTGTTCATAGTAAAACGGCAGGACAGTTTGTGGACTTCAAATATGTGCAGCTTACGCCTCCCACAGATTTATCTTACGCCTTTCAGTCTGGACATTCAGAGAACTACATGCATCAGCCATACTACACACTATCTAAAGTGGTACACGCACGTCCAGCCCGGTAGGCAAATTTGAGTGTAAAGAGGACAGTGCCTTCAGGAGGGGAAATCTCAAGGGGGCGGAGTAGGAGGGAATAGGGAGGGTGGGGATGGAAAGAAACCCACCACAGTAACTACTCTTGTCCACATACACCCCCCCCCCCCCCCCTGACTATCTCCCTCCTTTCCCTACAGTCTACCTCCTCCTCCCTCCACCTACACCACCCCCCAAACCGAAATACCACCTTCACCCACCCACCCTCAAACAACGTGCAGCTCGTTCAGCATGGAGTTCAACAGAGTTTGCAGACGGCCAAACCAACACAAAGTAAACGCAGGGGTAGGGAGGGTTTAGTCCAGCGCTGTGCCGGCGCGAGTCTATGAATGTCATGTGTACAAAAGAGCTCCGCGGTGCAAAGGGATCGTATTTCAGTGTTCGTTATACACCAGTTGTCACATTAACGTTTTAAATCAGGCGGAAATAAACCGTGTTGACGAGCACCGATTCATCCTTTCACCCCTTCCTGAGGGAAATGCACCCAGCCGACAAGAGGGCAAGCCCACTTGACCCCCCAGCCAGCAGCTTCTGTGCCGATCATCCCGGCTCTGCAGCAGACGACTCAGTGAATGCTGAGATGGCGAGTCGGGAGAGAGGTCCTCCCGGTGTTACACACTTGACCATGGCGCGGCTTTTGTGTTTTCATACATTGACTTGCATGTTGTTGGCAGTGGCTGTGAAAGGACAAGTGCTAACGCCGCCGTATTTCAATTTGGCTCAGGGGAGAAATATATCGGCCACAGCCACGTGCGGTGAAGATGTTCCGAACGAACTTTTTTGCCGTTTGACTGGAGCAACAGGTCGGGAAGATCAGACGACGAGAGATGTGATCCGCGGACAGTCGTGTGACTACTGCAACGCTGGCATCGGCCGACAGGACCACAGGCCACAATACGCAACGGACGGCACGGAAAAGTGGTGGCAGAGCCCTCCCTTGTCCAGGGGTGTACAGTACAACCAAGTCAACCTAACCGTTCATTTGGGACAGGTAGGTTTGTTTACAGTGTGCATTTTGTCTGCAAGTGTATGTTTGTCTGTCTGTGAGCCACCCACAGTATTACTACCACCCCCCCCTCCCCCCCCCCCTGCACCATCAGTCTCTCCTCTCCTACCCCCCCCCCCCCCCCTTCCCCCCCCCCCCTCCCTCTCATCCCTTCTCTCTTTGTTCCTCTATCTGATTTCCCCGCCCATCCCCCCCACCACACTGTTCCTTCTATCTCTGTATCTTGCACCGCCCTGTACCCCCTTACATGAACCCTCCCTTCCCCACCCCTGCTGTGTGTCAAGTCATGCCAAGTCAAGTCAAATTTTTATTTCCAGATGGTACATTAAATAAGCAATGCATTTGCTTGTGTGTGTGTGTGTGTGCACCTTGTTTTTGTGTGTGGGCGTGCGTGGGTGGGCATGGGAGTGCATGTAGCGCCCATCTCCTCTCCCTCTCTGCTTCTTCCTTCCCTGACCCTAAGTAGGCCAGGTACCCATTTACAGCTGGGTGAACTGGGGGACCGTACTGAAGCTAAGGCATGCAAACGGTCACCCCTCCATTTGGTAACCATGCTTGATGCTGCTTAATATCCTGTCATCATACTACAATGTCATAGGAGGGGGATGAGATGGTGGTTAGAGGGTTGTGCTTGTGATCTGAGGATACAGGATCAATCCCAGGTTTCAGTTACCACCAAGAGGCCCATTTATTTTAAGTGGATTTTTTCCCCCTTGAGTTAACATCTGTGCCTACTCCACGCCCCTGAAAGTTCTTCAGATGAGATTACATAGTAAAAACCAAGGTTCTCTGTGTGAACAAACTCTGAACATCCTGTGCACATGTTAAAACTAGTTCTGTCTTTTGGAAAAGGCCATTGTGTGCTGATGGGAACAGATGACAGAATCTTAAAAATGCCTGCACACTGGTGTGATAACACATCATCCCTGAAGTTGGAATGCAGCCACCTTAATGGTGGGCAAAAAAACGGGGTGAACCTTGACCTGTAGCCGAGGAATGCAACAAAACAACAAAAAACAAAAACAAAAAACCACTAAAAACACACATAAAAGAAATGAGAAAAGATTTTTGTTCCAGAATAAAAACTTAAGAGATGTTTGGCTCTTTAGAAAAAAAAATTCAATACAAATTTTAAAAGTCCAAAACCCTGTCTGCAGTTTGAAAATAGGACACTTGAAGGTGTCTCTAGGGAAAACCCCCCCAACTTCCCTTGAAGTAGAGCTGTTGATTAACAACACATTAACCCCCCTCCCCCCTTTATTTTAAAAGCAAAGCAAAGCAAAACAAAAAAACCGTTTTACCCTGAGGATCTTCAGTTCATTTGTCACATCTGTAAAGGTTCTGATCCTAAGAAGAGGTACAGAGGGCCGGGTTGTGTCCCCTTATGAAATAGTCTATGTGAATAGTCATTGTGTGGTTGGATGGAAGAGAGAATTTAACCTAAAGACCCTTTTCATGCCGTAAGGCAGACCTTCATCCCTTCATCCACCGAGCATTGGCACAGCCTACAATATAAACAGAAACTTCATCTGATCACTTCTTTGAAGTCTGTTGAGTATTGTTTGGGGTTGAGGTGAAACAGAAAGGGCGGGCTGTTTGTTGCCTGGTGCTTTGAAATAGAAATGTGACAGTTAAAAACCAAATACTTTGCCTGTTTATGCTTTGCAAAGTCTTGTTATTCTAAATGTAGGTCATTCTTTGTAAGATGGGTTTTGGATGTAGTCTGTTCTGTTAATAAATTAATGTAATGAAGTGAAAAAAATGTGTTCATAGGTGATTGTGATACATACTAATGAGCATACAGATACATCTCTCATTCTCTGTCTCAATTGTCTCTGTGTCTCTTTCCAACAACAATACCCTATAGAAACAGTGGAAAGCTATCTCTGTGTCTCTTTCCAACAACAATACCCTATAGAAACAGTGGAAAGCTATACAAGATACAGTCTGTGTGTGGGTGTGTGTCACCGTCTCCATCTATCTGTCTGTCTGCTTGCCTGTTTTTAGTTTAATTTTTTGAAAGCGTGGCAAGATACATCATAATGTTTGGCAGTGTTACTCTTATCCCTTTTTCCTCTTTGTTTCTGCTCACTGTGTCTCTATCCTTCTGTGTGGCGCCCCCCCTCCCCCTTTTTTTTTTATAAAAAGAATAACACCCACCCAGTATATAGTGGAAACCTGAGCAAGCTTCAGCAAAAATATACATGCAAGACACAGGGAAATAACTATGCAGTGTAGGAGAGGAAAAGGGAAAAAGGAAGCAGCATCCTCACAGTGCTAATTGCTCCACAGATGATTTCCTCTGAGCTGTGTGGAGGGAATGTGGAACATGTGGAAGGGAGCCATTGCATGCTTCCTCCCTCTAGGGGCTGGCTGCCTGTCTGGCTGTCTGTACTGCTAGGCTAGGCCTAGCTAGCTGTTCTGTGCCAGTGTGTCAGGATGCTGAGCTGGCATGGCACTAGCTTGGGAAATGGAGGGAAATACCACAGGCGCTTGACAGTGGGTCTAGTGTTAGCTTTGGTGTTCTTTGAAGAAATCAGCATTTAGAGTTAGCTTTTGATTTATATATATATTCTTTGAAGAAAACAGCATAGGTGTTTATCTGAAGCTGAATGAATGGTGGGAAATGGGATTGTCATATATAAGTATTTGCTTTTTTTTTTTTTTAAACCATACAGAAGGCAACAGGATGTGTTTGAAAGAATATGTCAGAAAGTTGTTTTTTTTAAATAGTAATATGTTCTTTGTTATAGCCAGCATTGATATTGAATTTTAGGAATGATGGAAAAGAGTGTACATATTTTAGATTTTTTTATTTTCATTTTTGTTTATTCATTTTTCAATAAATAGTACTTAGGATTTGAAATCAGGCACCCATGAAATGAGTGAGATATGCACATGAGAATGTATAGATCTATTATTAAGGTCTATGTTTGAAATAATGGGCATTGGTCAATTGGTGGAAAAGGTCTTTCCATGACCTTTGGGTTTTTCATGTCATCAGGAGACTTTTCACTGGAAAAATGGGGACAAAGCTGAAATATATTATTTTAAAAGTTTTGTGTCTTTATTTCTTGCCTCGTGAGATATGATTATGAGGTGTGTCAGTATGTGTTGCAAATGCTGGGAGGCTGTATTGCGTTTTTTATTTTCTTGGTTTTATCAGTCAAAATGGCATTGGTTTGAGTCATCAAATCGTAATGAGCCAATCTTTAAAGAATATTGGTATTGATATGAACAAGCTTTAGATTCCTCTTTGTTTCTGTTGGTAAGATGGGTAGTTTTGATGAAAAAAAAAGATAAAAAAGGAAGCTACTCCATGTAAACTGAAGGTTGGTTACATTGATCATTTTACTATGTATCAAAGGTGAGCAGAGAAGAGAATGAGACATTCAGTACAAATTGCACATTCTTGCTTATTTCCTGTTTGAAAGAGACTTTTGGTACTTTACTTGCACAATGACATAGAAAGTGTTCTGGTGAAAGTCTTAGACAAAAGTTAAATAAAAATCCCTTTAAAAAAATGAGACAGGCTACTGCAGTCTTCCGGTAAAAGTCTTAGAACACAGTTTTAAAATTAAAAAAAATCCCTAAAAAAAATGAGAGGGGCTACAGTATAAGATAAATACTGACCAAGAATATTTCCCTTTTGCATCAAGAATTGCACTTCCCTGTTGCATTTCTTTGCCTATAGTTAAATGAGCATCATTACAGAATGAACACTGGACTTGACCTGACCTGGTTTTCCCTGAGGAGTGGTGGTACGCTGCACTGACTGAATTAATCAGGTAGTGTTGTGGGCATTTGAATCTGGCAGAGCCCACCCTCTTGCTCCAGATGCATCAGGACTGGGTATTGTTGTGTCATCCATACCACAGACCATAGCTAGCATGTGATGTGGATGACAAAACGCTATCTGCCTCTGTAAAATAATCATCACAGAACAACTTTAGTTTGGGTCTAACAGGAATTTATGTGGACTATTTTTGGGGTCACAGATTTAAAAAAAAGACAAGCATCATTCTGGTAGCGAATTATATATAATTATATAATGTATTTTTTATGCATGTATAATACATTTCAGCTATTCGTTTTACATAATGATAATCCCTGAACTTGGCTGAAGTCAGAATAAGGCTACTTTAATGGTGGGGGGAAATGGTTGCATACACAACATCTCACCATTGGTGAACCTCAAGGTTTGGTCCAGGAATGAAAAATATATAAATATATATAATCATAATAGTGCCTTTGACTCCAGCAGATAGGGATTGGGAGGAGGTGGGAGGTGGGGGGGGGGGGGGGGGGGGGGAGATGGAGGGGGAGATAGGGGAGAGGATGATTTAAGCAGCACTGACTGCAAGGAGGCTGTGTGTAGTATACAGCTGGAGGGAGATAGTCACTGAGGTGAGGCTAGACCCTGCTGGTTTTCTGTGGTGGGCTGAAGCTGGAGGGAAGAGGCTGATGTGTGTGTGTGTGTGTGTGTGTGTGTGGTGTGTATCAGAGGTGTTGATAAGCAGAAGGAGAGGAATGGAATGTCTTTTTTTTTTAAAGTGGTCTGCATGGAAAGCACAAACTTATCACTGTGGGCTGAGTTTGTGTTGGCTCACAGGCAGGCAGGGCATACAGGCAGACAGACACATGCACTGTACAGTCATGCATAGGCATAACACACATGCATGCACGCACGCACACATGTGTACACACACAAACACACACACACTCTCACTCACTCACTCACTCACTTGCATGCACGTACACATGCACGCATGTGCACACATGTGTGGTGCACACAGGCACAAGCACACACACATGCGCACGTGTGTGCATGCACACACATCTCTCTCTCTCACTCACTCACTCACATATGCACGCATGTGCACACACGCGTGGTCCACACACGCTCAAACACACACACACAAGCGCACGTGCACAGACACACATGCACACACACGCACACACACGTACATGCACACACAGAGTCTATGTCTGATTGTCTTCACTTATGATCTCACTGTTTCCCTTTTCTTTCTTTGAACTTTCTCTTGCCTTTTCTGAGTATCTCTTTGAGCTCTGTGTCTCTGTGTGTTATTTTATTTATTTATTCATTTTATTCTTTTATTTCGAGGATAATGGAATAAGCATTCATGTGCTTTTTTTCATCCAGTCCCTGTGTGTGTATACAGTTTTGTAAATTTTGTTATCCATTCCCACCGGCACACAATGGCCTACTCTCGGAAAAGCAGAACGGGTTTTAACATGTGCGCAAGATGTTCTCTGTGTGTGTGTGTGTGCAGTTGTTGTGCATGTGTGTGTTTGTGTGTGTGTGTGTGTGTGTGTGTGCGAGCGACACATGCGTTGGTGTGTGTGTGTGTGCATGTATGTATGTACGTATACATGTACATACGTATGTATGTATGTATAGTATGTATACATGTATGTATGTATGTATTCTGTGTGCGCATGTATGTATGTATTGTGTGTTGTAGTGTGTGTAGTTTGTGTGTGGATGTGTGTGGTGTGTGTGTGTGTGTGGATGTGTTGTTGTGTGCGTGTGTGTGTGTTGTATGAAGTTTACCTGAAACAAAAAAATCTCCATTACTTCAGATCATTTAAAAAATGTTTTTTGTAAGGCTTCTTAAGATATGCTCCTCATTACCTGACAAATCAATGCTCCTCAGGTCTGAAGGTAATTATGCTAATGATGGCAGACCCTTAAAAGGTCACAGTTGAGAAGTAATTGGCTTTAGCATAAATTATGAATGTCAGTGGATGTGTGCAGGCCTGACGTAAATTCATTCTGAATTAAATGCAGAATCATGCAGTAATAATTATGAATTGAAAATGTGGAGTGAGTTTGTACTGCTTGTGTTCTCATTCAGCCGAACATTATTAATTAAGAGTAGTAATTGTATCATTTTCCAGACCAGACTTCTTGTTCTTATGAAAGCTTTTGTTTATCATTCTGTCTTTGGTTTTATGAAGAAGCTAAAAAAAAATCTCTATGGGTTTTTGTTATGGTATAACTGATGAAAATGACTATTTGTACATTTTTACAGTTATTAAAATGTTTTAGTCCGTCAAATCTCAGTAGCGTTGATTTAGGAATGTTTTGTGAGATTCTCAGCACTTACCCCCCCCCCCCCCCCTCTTCATGTTCATTATTTTGTACTAATTATAGTAACAACAGATGTGGCTGAGCATGTCACTTATCCCTCCCCGTCCCACGCTTTTCTTCTTTTAAAAAAAAATTTTTTTTTTGGGAAGCCAATCAGATACAAATTTACTTTAAATACTTACTGATCTGACAATTGATCTTGTAACTTAATCTATCATCCTCGTGAAATAAAATTGCATTTGTGCTGGACTTCTTTTGGTGATCAAGAACTCAAGCCCATGGAAAAGATTTGCAGAGAAAATTTGGCATCCATTCTAGTCATTCAGGAGAAAAGCTGTGATGTCCATGTCCAAACCTACCAGAGAACCTCCATCCATGGTATAACTGTCATTGCATATTAATTTTTAATCTCAAAGCAAAATAACAGGAGTTTGTAGTGGAGTTTATTCTGACCAAGCATTCCAAGCAGAAGATCTCATCATTGTTGTTGTTGTTGTCTTTTTAAAATCTTATTCATAGCCTGGTTCTATGACTTTGTTTCATCAGCAACTCTGAGGTTCATTCGCTTCCATCTGTGGTTTCCTTTGTTGCATGTGGATGAAAAAAATGAGGATGGAGTAAGTCCTGCAAAATAATTAAGCATAACAAAAAATAAATGTTGGTGCTGTTTTGTCTTCTCCTTTGAGTAAGTCCTGCAAAATAATTAAGCATAACAAAAAATAGATGTTGGTGCTGTTTTTGTCTTCTCCTTTGAGGTTTATTCCGCCCTCACTTTCTTTGTGGACTAAGGCCTGTCTTTCTAAAGAGCTTTGCTTATTATATCATACAAGTGACCAACCAACCGGTTTCCCACCATTTTTACATATCTTGCAGACTGACTAGGATGGATATAGAAGCTGTGTGAGAAAAATGCAGGCATCACTGTAAGCTATAGGCTACAGGAGAGAAGTGGTGGTGGTATTGGGGGGGGGGGGGGGGGGGGGGGGGGGGGGGGTTGGGGTGAGGAAAAATGGGAGTCATGCCAGAAGTGGAGTTGAAGAGGGAATAGAAGGGAAGTGATGGGGGCAAAGTGGAGAGGTGGAGGGAAGGGTGGGGTTTAGAAGCAGACAGCCTGGAGAGTTCATAAATAATTAGGGGCATATGTTCAGTCCTTCTGAAGTGGGGCTGATGTGACGTCACTTACAAATGCCCACCATTCTATTCTGTTCATGATGAATATCATATGGATTTAATTCCACTGTGAATTGGCCTCTGTATCAGAGCTAGGGCCAGCTTTTTCCTTTGCCCCCAAAAAAGAAAAAAAAAGGGGGGGTGGAGGGGGCATTGCCTGTGACATCACTCTAACCTGACTTTCAGGAGAAGGTAACATACTTAACATATACATGCCCCAAAAAGATGGAAGCTTGGCAGAAGGCAAAAAAATCTTTTTTCAGCATTTCGTTTGGATTTTTTTTCCACTTCTGGCATGGAATGCAGACTTCTCCTGTACAGAGCTCAGTGGCATGGGAGACAAAATAGGCAGGTCACCACTGACATACATGTAAAATATACAATTCTGTGTTCTCTCCAGACATGGGGCAGGCATCAGAGACCGCCATCACAGACGATGAGTCATAGCCTGAACTAATGTGTAAACTAAGAAGACTGATAGGCAGGGCCTAGTAGATAAGACTGCATGCTGGCTGATGTGTGTTTTTTGTGTGTGTGCAGGATGTTTTGTGTGCACATATGCACGCGTGGGTGCGTGCTGTGCGTGAGTGTATATAGATATATGTGTGTGTGTGTGTGTGTGTGTGTGTGTGTGTGTGTGTGTGTGTGTGTTGTGCACTGCTACATGGCTGCTTGTGAAGATGTAGTATATGTATACAGACATATGTTTGTGCGTGTACCTTTGTGTGTGTGTGTGTGTGTGTGTGTGAGAGAGAGAGAGAGAGAGAGAGAGAGAGAGAGGAGAGAGAGAGAGAGAGAGAGAGAGAGGATGGATGGATGGATGGATGTGTGGGTGGGGGTGGATGGATGGATGGATGGATGGATGGATGTAAAAACAGATAAATTCTAGCACCTTGCATTGTATGTTTTGTCTTAACCAAAATCAAGTGAACCTTTTGTTTTTTTATTTAAAAATTTCCGTTGGAAGACCGTTATGTCATGATAGGAATGCAAGCAAGTCTATTCTCTCTGTCTCTTTGTCTTTGAAAGTGTAACATGAGTCATTCAACTAGGGGCTATTTGTTCTGTTTCAAGTATTACTGTACAGGGGGGAAAAACCCTGTATGGTGCAGGAAAACAATTCATCTGCAGCAGTGGGGGAGCAAGCTACATGCTACTGGTATCCTGTGCACCTGCCAACATAAACTGATACTTGAACATGCTTATAATTTTAGTGTGTGTGTGTGTGTGTGTGTGTGCGTGTGTGCCCCCTACCCCCTGCGCTAGCATAAACGTGGCATGCATTTGCTCATGTACACACACACACACACACACACACAAACAAACAAACACACACCACCACTAGCCAGCGCCTCATGATCTATATATAGGTATGCAATGGAGGGAAGAGGGGGGGGGGGGGAGGGAGAGGGCAGTGGAAATCACAACATTCCCTACAGTGGTTGTGATTTACATCATCTCTTTGCAAATCCCTCCCACACACAGTAGTGGGGAGGTCCCGTCCCTCTGTTTCCCCCCAAGCCATTGTCTCCATGTTTGCCAAGGCACTCCAGAGCAAGGAAACCAAACCAATGTTACACATGGTGGGTGGGAGGTTTGTGATGGGTGCTCTTGTCTCACTCCATTACACCTGCCCAAAAGCCTCCAGTTAGACCCAGGCATGCTTGGCAGAGCCCACAATAGACACCCTTCATGCTCCAGCGATTTTACTGGCCACTGGGTCGGAAAACTAACCACACTGTGTCCAGCAGACCTTGACCCTCTGGAGTGGTGGTCTGGAGTGTGGGGAGCGAGTGTCAGCACCTTTTGTCCAAGAAACCTCAAAGGTTCCTGTGAAATTTGCGTTTTTGCTGTAGGCAGGTTTTATCTTCGTTTCGGTTCACTGCTTATGGATGTGGAGAGCTGAGCATATAGTTAGGCATGGGCATTATGTGGCCACAGTGTACTTTCAGTAAATGTCTTATTTCTTTGTTCCGTCCCTCTCTCCCTCTGAGAAACTTCTGAGGTTCAAGCCAGGTTCACGTTCTACCATAGGGTCTTTTTTTCAATCTTCTCTTGATCAACCTCAAGTTTGGGGGTATCTGTGCATTTATTGTTGCAGCTGTGTTATGCAGTTACATTGTGCATTTATTGTTGCAGCTGTGTTATGCAGTTACATTGTGCATTTAGTGTTGCAGCTGTATTATGCAGTTACATTGTGCATTTATTGTTGCAGCTGTGTTATGCAGTTACATTTTATATCTTGTATAGCTCTCATGTTTCCCCCCATTCCCCCAAATCCCCACCCCACCAACGAATTTAAGGTTGAAACTTAATTTTTGTTTTCTGTTGTCTAGAGGTCTGAGGTTCTCCAGTGGTGAGTTTTTTGATAATGTGGCTGTTGTTGCCCACATTCTGTTTTTGCCCACATTCTGTTTTTGCCCACATCTAAGTAGCTGCGTTCACTGTTCAGACTTTGGAAATGATGTCTCAGTCTGAACATGACACTAGTGTTTTTTATGCATTTTTTAATTTTTAGAGTATAGTTTTTGTCACCCAAAGTTACATGCACGAGTGACCTACTTCAACAGGCAGAATGGGCTTTAATGTGTCTACAAGATGCTCTGCATGCACTTTGCACACAGGGCCTCGGTTTATAGTATCACCCAAAGGACTTTAGGGGAAGTAAAGTCATCGAGACTCCAGGGGAAAAAATCCCTTTAAAAGGGCAATTTGGTGATGGCTTGAACCCAGGCCATCACATGGTGAGTGCAACACTCTAACCACTAGGCTTTCATCCCCCCTCCCCTTCCTGGCAGCTCTGTTTAAGGTCTTTGGGAAAAGGTCTGTTGTTTTGTCCTCTGATGACAAGTTTTGGTTAAGAAGGTAACTGTGTTTTTTAGTTTGTTATTTTGTTACATTGTATGGTTTACATTACTCTTATTCTTCCGTATTCTTCCGTACCAACCCGTAAAGATGAGAGTGAAGCTGGATTTCACTTTTTATTTTACCTGAGCAGTTTCATTCCTTCCTTCCTTCCTTCCTTGCCTGGTAGACTGTTCAGTATGTGCATTTATTGTAACAGATATTTGCCGAATTGCACAGTGTACATCTTATCTGTCTGTCTGTCCGCCTCTCCTTCTGTCTCTGTCTGCCTCTCTGTTTCTCAGTCTCTTCGTCTCTGTCAGTCTCTGTCTGTCTGTCTTTCTCTCAATTTTTTTATATTTTTAACATTGTACATTTTATATAACTGCATGTCTCCTCCCCCCCTCCCCCCCACCTTTTTCCCCCAATGCTCAAGAAATCTCTGAAGTTTAAGGTAGACAGACATGATTGTGTTTTGCTGTGCCACCACCACCCCACCCACCAACCAACCACCAACCAACCAACCACCAACCACCAACCAACCACCACAGGCTGTTTTGTTTCCAGTCCTGTGCTGATGGCGCCTTGAGTTTAGAGCAAGCCGTGCATTTACTGTAGCAGGCCTATGCAATTACATTGTAGGTCTTACATAACTCTCTGTCTCTTCTCAGTCCCTCCCTCCCCCCTCACCTAGTACATTGTAGGTCTTACATAACTCTCTGTCTCTTCTCAGTCCCTCCCTCCCCCCTCACCTAGTACATTGTAGGTCTTACATAACTCTCTGTCTCTTCTCAGTCCCTCCCTCCCCCCTCGCCTAGAAACTGTTGAGGTTTGAGCCTAGGTCTGAGTTCTGTCATACGATTTTCTTTTTTTTTTCTTTTTTTCCCCAGTCGTCTAGTGAGAGACTGGAGTTCATAGCAAGTTGCATAAGGATAATTTCAGATGTCTGTAGGGGAGATGGCATAGATGTCTGTAGAAAGACTAGGGTTTAACCCCTTGAGTGGGTTTTTCATATCTCTCTCTCTTGTCCCTTTCAAACGATTTCATTATTTATTTATTTATATTTTTACGATTAGTGGCCACCTGGTAGCCTGTACAAGACCATACGTTGGCCTACTCACTAGATGTTGTCGTTAGGTGTTCCTGTGCCTAACAATCTAGGGATCACGAAGAATATGCATTTTCTGTCTTGCTCACCCCACCTGGAGGCACCGTGGTCGAGTGGTTTAGGCGGTCAACTCGTGATCCAGAGGTCGCGGGTTCGATCCCTGCTCGGCTCGGTGTTGTGTCCTTGGGAAAGACACTTTACTCCTATTTTCCTCACTCCACCCAGGTGTACAAGTGGGTACCAGCTCTGCTGGGGAAGTATCTGGCGACAGACTAGCGTCCTGTCACAGGGGTGGTGAAAAAACCATCAGTTCGCTTAACGCTACAGAAACCGGGATAAGCTCCGGCTCTATGGGCCTTCTGGCTCGAAAGAACATACTTCACCCCACCTGGAAAGGACTATGAGACCATGGTATACACAATGGATGAGAAGTAATAGCTTGCCATGACTGAAGGCAATCTCAACATAACGTTTTCAAAGTATGTTGTTGTGCGTTCCCCAGCTTTACACCCTGGGGGTCACCCAGACCATGCACTCTGACTCACTCATCCCACCTGGGAATAATCACTGTTAGATAGGAAGCACACCTGATGAGAAGTTTGCGTGTATGGCTCTTTTCAAGTACCTCCCACATAGGCAGCCATACTCTGACTTCAGAGGATTTTTTCTCCTTTAAAGGAGAGTGCAGGTTGTTATGTCAAGAGCTTGTCATGGCTGAATGCTATTTCAACACATTTTACAATAATTATAACAAACAACATTTTAGTGTAGGCCTTGGCATTTAGCCGACATCAATAGCTGACACAGCTTTTGGCCTGGGCCAATTTTAAAAGCGTGATAACATGTGAATGATGTAGACCTTCACACTTTGCTTGTCGCTGCCAAGGCCACCAGGGAACTGACAAAACGTTTGGCCTGGGCCATTAAGATTAAGAGGAAGGTAGGGAGTATTAGCAGTAGCAAAGAAATTGTAACCATATCCCCTTGAAGCAAGCACTGAGCGTTAAGCCAGTGGCATTGAGTATAGGTGAGGAGGAAACCTGACTGCCCATGTATCAGTCATAAGGGAAGGGAGGAAGGACTCCCATTTTTCACTGGTCAAGACTTCATCACTGGAGAGAGAGAGAGAGAGAGAGGGGGGGGGGGGGGCAGGGGGGGGGGGAGAGGTTAGTGGGAGAAAGAAGAATAAAGGGGTTTGGAGGGGGAGGGCTGGGGGGGGGGGGAGGGTTTGGGGGGGGGGGGGGGGGGGTTAGGGCACACACAATAGGTGGTAGACCTGTGTGGTATGTCTTAATAGTCCTTGACAGCAGGAGTCTGCAGGGTCCTCCTAGAAGGGAAAGAAGAAATGAAAATGTCAGTCAAGCGTTTGAAGTGAAGGTGTAGATTTTGCCACTGTAAGTCTCTCTCTCTCTCTCTCTCTCTCTCTCTCTCTCTCTCTCTCTCTCTCTCTCTCTCTCTCTCTCTCTCTCTCTCTCTCTCTCTCTCCACTGTGTTGACAGAGTAGTGGGAGGAAAGAGTCATGAATTGAAGTCATCTTTGAAGTTTTGTTAGATGTTTTTTTGCTATGTAGCATGTTTTTTTTCTGTGTAGTATGTTTCCCCCTTTTTATGTTGAGTCGGGGAAAATGTGTGTGGGGGGATAGGGGTAAAGAATAAAGTGTCTGAGCATAGGTTGTGGATTTTATTTAGCGTGTATGTGTCTTGCACCTGGGTGTATGTATGTGCATGTATGTATGTATGTATGTATGCATGTATGTATGTGCACTAACTGTAATTTTAAAAGGATGCATGGCATGAAGATAAACTAAAACAAAACAACCCCAGAGCCCCCAAAAAGCCAAACAAAGCAAAGCAAAAGTAAACCAAACCAAGCCAAAACAACTACAAAAACCACCCGCCCCCAAAAACAAAAAAAACCCCAAAAACAAACAACCCAACCAACCCTCTCCTCTCCCCCCAAAGAAGCCAACATAAAAACTAACAAAACAACAACAAAACTACCCCCCCTCCAACTAACCAATCTCCCCCCCCCCTTCCTCTAAAAAAAAAACCAACAACCACCCCCCCAAAAAAAAAAACCCACAAAAAAACACCCACCCCACCCCCAAACCACCTGTTACAAACAGAAGTAGTCTACAATGATGGACACAGTTCAAGAAAAAATGTAACAGAAATGTTCAAGTTCCATGTAACAGTTTCCCATACAGCATAGTAGGATTAGAGGAGGGCACATACACACACACACATAAACACACACCATACACTCACTCACACACACACACACACACACTCACAC
This sequence comes from Rapana venosa, assembly GCA_028751875.1. Lineage (NCBI taxonomy): Eukaryota > Metazoa > Mollusca > Gastropoda > Neogastropoda > Muricidae > Rapana > Rapana venosa. The sequence goes on from CM054140.1 coordinate 32,050,920, forward strand.
ATACACACACTCACACATACACACACACACTCAAAACACAAACCACACACACACACACACACACACAACCACACACTCACACATAACACACACACACTCACACACACTCACACATACACACATACACACACACACTTCACACACACACACTTCACACACACACACTTCACACACAACACACTCACACACTCACACACACACACACACACACTCACACATACACACACACTCACACACTCACACACATTCACACACTCACACACACACTCACACACATTCACACCACACATTCACACACTCACACACACACACACCTACCTATAGAGATAGAGAGAGAGGGCAGTTGAGGGGGGTCCATAATGATAGAGAAGGGAGGGTTTGGGGGTGCAAGGTGGGGGAGGGAGGGGGCAGGACTGAAAGGTAATGGGGGGGGGGGGGGGGAGTGGGCCGGCCATTCTGTTGGGATGTCAGTGCTCTGTCACCCTGAGGACAACACCATGTCTGTGTCTACTTGTGTCTTCTGCTCCTCTCTCTCCTCCTCCCCCCCCCTTCTTGTCACCCCCCCCCAAATTGTACTGGCTAGGCCTTGTACAACAGAAGGGTGAATGAGTCCCCTTCATGTCCGTGTGGATGTTGAAGTAGTTTTGTTTTCCAGACTCCCAGGATGGATTGATTATCTTCAGAAGTGGTCCCAAGTTATGGACTGGATGAACAGTTGAGATATGGTAGATCGAGGAGAATTTATTTTTTTTAAAAACCAACAAAGAAAATCCAAACTGAACAGAAAACATCCCAAAGCTGCAGAACCCACCCCCCACCCCTCAAAGAAAAGAGAAAAATAAATAAAAAGAAAGATTTAACAGTTGATTGGTATAACCAGATAAATTGACTGAAAAGAAAGGCAAAATAGGGACTAAGGAGCAAACAGAAAAGCTTTGTAACACCGCCCCCCCCCCCCCCCCCCCCCACCCCGACCCCCCTCCCCTTGTATAACCAATTTTTTTTTACCAAAAAGAAAAGGCCAAATAAGGACTAACAAGCAAACAGAAAAGCTTGGTAACACACTTCTCCCCCCACCCCCACCCCCCTTTTCCTTTCTTCCCCCCTTCCTCAAGAGACTATGATGTGAAGTGAACTTGCTTAATTATTATTAACTAAGCAAGAAAATAAACCAGGAAGGGGGCAAAAGGAAGAGAGGGAGAATGTGAACAGAAACGTGTGTGATATTAGATACCAAACAAACGGTCCCAAAGTTGGATTGTACCACTACCTAATTGGGGGTATAAACAGTTGCAAGCATATACATATATGCAACATCTCACTGTTAGTGAACCACAGAGCTCAAGCTGCAAGCTGAGGAACGAAACACAAAAACAACCTCAACCTTTTAAAGCGAAAATCAAAACCAAACATGAAAGCTCTGGCAACTTCTTCTACACCCTCTCCCGCCTCAACCCCCTTCCCACCACCTAAAGATATTGGATAGTGTATAATTTTGAGGTGCAAATTCTGAAAATTATTAGATCTATTGTCAGAGAGAACTGATGGACAAAATCTGGATGAGAAAAGATGTTTGTGCCTGTGAGTGAGCGTGAAATTTCAGATGACTTTAATTGTCGTTGCGAAAACTTGCCTGCTCCTATTGGAAATGAACGGGACATTTTGAGGATGATTGTTGAACCCGCTGTTTGACTAAAACCAATATGCTGATTAAAGTATTAACACCAGGAGACATACCTCAGATAGTCTGTGAGAGAGGAAGGGAGGAAGAAGGAGGAAAAGAACAAGAAGAGGGAGGAGGAAGGAGAAGAAGAAGAAGAGGAGGAGAAAGAAGAAGAAGAGGGAGGAGGAAGGAGAAGAAGAAGGAGAAGGGGGAGAGGGGGAGAGAGAGATTTCACAGAGGGGTAGGGAGGGGAGGAAGGGTGGGGAGGCCTGCAGACAGACAGGACAGACAGACAGAGATTTACCTGAGCTTTGAAGTGCTACCTGATACAGTGTCACTGAGAGCAAGAACTATTCTGTGTGGTGGTTTACCCTAACACCTAGATAACCACCAACCTGGCCACCCCTACCCTTCAGTTAAAAGATTGAAATCAAGAAAGTGAACCTCTCTTCCCCCCCCTCCCCCCCTCTGCACTCAAGCTACTACCCAAAATAGGGAGAAAGAAAGGTTGGGGGGGGGGGGGGGGGGAAGAACAAAATGTAAACGGCAGATTGATTCTGTCAAGTCGTGCCTCGCACAATCAGTCTGGTTTGTTCATGGTGACTTAGTTATGTCCTCATTCATTCATTGACTCTCTCACTCAGTCAGTCCTCATTCATTCACTCACTCTCTCAGTCAGTCAGTCAGTCAGTGGTACAAACACGAAGCTCTAAGGTTTTTATGCAGTGGCGCAGGCCCTGACTAGACTGGGGCCAAGTCTCCCTGTGCGTAGTCAGCACTTTGTGCGTGGAGGTTTTTAAATACAGATTTAATACGGTCACTGTCGCCTGTGCCCTCCCCTCACCCCCCTTTTTTTGTTTTGTTTCATTTTTATTGTGTTTTTTATTTTATTATTTTGTTAAAAGCTTTATTTTTAGAGAGGAGGCACTGTGGTCGAGTGGTTTAAGCGGTCAACTCGTGATCCAGAGGTCGCGGGTTCGATCCCGTCGCGGGTTCGATCCCCGCTCGGCTCGGTGTTGTGTCCTTGGGAAAGACACTTTACTCCTATTTTCCTCACTCCACCCAGGTGTACAAGTGGGTACCAGCTCTGCTGGGGAAGTATCTGGCGACAGACTAGCGTCCTGTCACAGGGGTGGTGAAAAACCATCAGCTCGCTTAATGCTACAGAAACCGGGATAAGCTCCGGCCCTATGGGCCTTCTGGCTCGAAAGAACATACTACTACTACTACTTTTATTTTTAGAGGGAGAATGGTTGGTTGAGGGTGGGGTTGTATTTGTTTTTTTTTATGGTAGCTTTTTTGTTGTGTTTTCAATTGCTTTAAATGGCTACAACATGACTTGGTGTAAACAGTGGTGGCAGAATTATGTGAAGATCTATCTATGCCAGCTAGCTTGCTTTCACTGATGTGCATGCACGCCTGCATATATTATATGCACACACACAGACATACAAACGTTTGCATGCCTGCACACATACGTGCAAGTAAATGCTATGGAGGAGATGTGAACTCTATAGCCAAAAATTATTACTCGCTTCATGTATAAAATCCCGTTTTCTTTTATGTAATTTGAATAATGTAAGAATTTTCTCTATCTGTCAGCCCATCTCTCTCTTTCTCTCTCCCGTTCTCTTTCGTTCTCTCCTCCCCCCTCCCCCACTCTCTCCCTTCCCCCTTCCCTCCTATCTGTCAGTCTATTTTTCAACTACACACACACACACAACACGCACACACCTGTAAAAAGAGCAAAAAACCCAAACAAGTCACACACATCCCAGGTACAAAAACATGTATTTAAAAGAAAGCAACCAAAGTCAATGAAATGCCCATTCATAAGATCCTTGGAGAAATGATTTTAAAAAACCCAAAAAACTGATAAGAAAGAAATGGGGGAAAAAAACAGAGACAAAAAAAAAACCAAAAGAAGAAAGCGTTTTTAAAGAGAAGAAAGGAATAGAAACAAAAGGGGAGATAGAAAAATAGATCTTTTAACAGATATCACTAAAGGATGGAATTTTAGGTTTGTTGTTTGTTTTTAAATTCCCAAGGGGGCTAGAGGGAATATGATTGGGGGGTGGGTGGGTGGTGGCTTGGTGAAGATACCTTGAACAAATGATAATGATGCACACAAAACAGCAGCATTGACTGATGCTAAAACAAGCAAGTTTGGGGGGGGGGGGGGAGGGGGAGAAGACATCTGTATTGAAACCTTTGAGGGTTTTTTTGTGTTCTAAAAAGGGGAGGGAAAAGCAAATTGAAAGTAGGGAATGCAGTAGAAGAACAGATAGTAGTGAGTGAAAAGAGTGAGAAAAAAAAAGTCCAGACCATCCCTGGCTGACCCTTACGATTAGCCAGGATGTTGATTCATGGAATGACAGTAGTAGAATTGGGTTTTAAATCCTGTTTTATTCTTGTGTAACAGTTTTAATCTGAGATATGAAAATTTACAAGGTGGACAACCCTGATATAGCCTCTGTGGTCGGTCGGTAGGCCTTTAAACAAACATGATTGGAATGAAGTGCAGATAACAGAAACCACATGAAAATAAAGCAGTGGGTAGATAGAAGTACAGGTAACCAATGAATTGAAAAAAAAATTGAAAAAGTAGTGGGTAGATAGAAGTACAGGTAACCAATTAAAAAAGAAAAGAAAAGTAGTGGATAGGTAGAAGTACAGATAACCAATTAAAAAAACCAGATTGCTCATCAGATTTCTGCACCATACAGCGGAAAGTACAAATGGAGATATATATATATAATAACCTTATGACAGCAGAATAAGTGGATTAGGCCCGGTTTGGTCTACCTGAAGAATGCTGGGGTCATTTGGGTGGTATGCAAATTGCTGTGTGAGCGTCTCGCAGTCCGCGTTCCGTTGCCACTGTGCTCCACGCGTGACATTGATTGGTCACAGTCTCTGGGGAGAAGGGGTGGGGAAGGGTGTTGGAGGGAAGAAAGGAGTCTGATAGACATTTTAGGGTAACTAGAGGTAATTTTAAATTGCCCTTGCAGCGCGTGGCTGGATTTGTTTGTTTAGATTTCTGTACTTTGCCTGTGGGGGAGAGGCAGCACAGAGGCATGTTATGTGTAACTTCTGTAAGAGAGAGAGAGAGTGTGTGTGTGTGTGTCTTGTGTGAGAGAGAGAGAGAGAGAGAGAGTGTGTGTGTGTGTCTTGTGTGTGAGAGAGAGAGAGAGAGGAGGGGGGAGAGTAAGGACAGGCAGGCAGACAGACAATAAACTGTTACAATAGTCAGCACCAAGAGATTATATGATATGTCTCTCTTGCATGACCAAAAAACCCCCCAAACAAAACAACATCAAACAAAACAAAAGTAACGTGAAAAAAATATCCATCAGGAATTACTATAGTTATTTTCTTCACGTGTTGTGGAAAACGGCCTGGATCGAATCTGTCCAGTCAGCTTATCAAGGTGTTGTCTTATAGCCTGCCACATGTGTAAGCATTCCTGGAGTCTTCTCCATCAGGTATTACTGGTAGGTGGCCTCTAGACACAGGCCTGTGATTGGTTGGATGTGTGTTCTTCTTCTTCATCGTCAAATGCTCAGACAGTAGCTATTGTTGTCCTTATATGAGCAAAAATGCATCACGCTGCTGTTGTTAAGCACCTGACAAGTCAGGCCCAGGGTATCCAACTTCGGCATTAGAGAGAATTATTATCTTTCAAGTCTTTCTGGAAAAAAGGCAGGAGAATGGACCAAGAAGGCAGAAAATAGTCGAGAAGGAGGTGACAGGAAGAAAAGGAACAAGGCAGAAACAGAGGGTTAGAAAAGAGGAAATTTCTAGCACAGAATTTCCACAAGGTGGGGATGCTACTTATACTGACAGGCCCCTGGCATCCCCTGGGGGAAGGATATGTGTACAAGTTGAATGGAAGCGCTTTGATTTGGTCTCATAAGATATCGCGCCATATAATTCCCATGTATTCTTCTTGTTCTTGTTCTTGTTTTTCTTCTTCTTGTTCTTCTTGTTCTTCTTCTTCTTCTTCTTCTTCTTCATTTTTAGCATACAAGAGTAGCCTACCTGTCTTCCCAGTCAGCTTGTTGTGGCTGTCTCAAAAGACACAGGTGTTGATAAATTTGTCAGTTTTTCGGGCTGTCAGTTTTCACTTTTGATCAAGGGGCATGGGGATGGAGGGAGGGGGGGGGGGGGGGTGTTAGCTTTCGTGCAGTGACAAGTTGTTTCTGTACTTAACAGGATTGTGTGTGTGTACCTTGTTTGATAGGGCGAGGAGTTGTGTCAATGTTTGGGTAAATGTTACAGCTCCCCTCCACAATGCCTGTGTGTTGTGTCTGTCTGCCTTGTTTCCTTTCCTTTCATTTCCTTTGCTGTTTGTTGTTAGGATTGTGACATAGTTCTAGGTATGTTGTTGTATGGTGAGATACAGGCGAGAAAAGTTAAAAAAAAAAAAAAAAGTAACGGGAAGGCTTCATTCTGGGAAGGGTGAGAGTGTAAGAACACACATTGGATGAAGAGTTTTGCCTGTATGGCTGTTTTCAAGTACCTCACCTCATAGGCAGCCATACTCCAACTTCAGAGGATTTTTTTTTAACCCTAAAAGGAGAGCTTGTTATTGATGACAATCTTCGTCTTCGTTGAACACTCAGACAGCAACTATCGTCTGTTGTATGAGCGAAAATGCATTGCATTGCCGTTAAACACCTGACAAGTCAGGCCCAGCACATCCAACTTTGGCATGGGACAGAATTGTTGTCTTTCTGGAAAACAGGCAAGAGAATATAACCCGGAAGGCAAAAAATAGACAAGAAGGAGGTTACAAGAAGAAAAGAAACAGGACAAAAACAAAAAGAGAGATAGAAAAGAGGAAATTCCTGTCATGTAATTTCCAGAAGGTGGGGTTGTTATTGAGACTGAGGGGGCCCCCTATCCCCACTGGGATGGGGGGGGGGGGGGGGGGGTGTGGAGAGAGAAGACAATCTGAACATAACATTTCAAAGCATGTCAACATTCCAATGTAGGCCTTGGTACTAAACTTACATCAGTAACTAACACACACAGCTTTTGACCTGGGCCAGTTCTCTTCTGGGAGTCTGTGTTTGCTTTGGGACTTCAGCTATCTGCTGACCAGTCAACTTGGTGTTGTGGAGTCCAAACCTGACCTAAACGGGAGGTAGTACTAATGGGGAAACAAGTGAAGCCCGTTTCAGATGAAGACCTTATTTTGAAGCAGGATGCGACCCAGCAGTATCCCGTTAGGAAAACTAACTGTGTAGTGAAACATTGTAACAAGAAGCAGGTCTGAGTGAGTGCTCAGTCATTAGTTAAATGTTGTTAGTTGAATGAACTGATAATGAAGGTTCAAGCTGGTTTCTCAGGAGTTTTGAGGTGGAAAAGGCATCACTTCAGTATTTTGTAATTTTAGCTTTGGACTGTAGAAATACTGAATCCTATAAATAATCTTCACTGTTGTGCTTTATGTTCTTCAGGCTACGAAAGTGGATTTGTTGGCCTTCACTATCTTTAAGAGGTAGAAATATCATGGTCAGATACTTATACAGTGTGCAAATTGATAATTATATGCAAGGAAATAAACATGTCGGTCAACAACAACAAATCAGTTTCTGACAGCCGACTGCCAGACTAGAAAGTTTTTTCAGTGTTGGAGTACCTGTAATAGCTGATATATGTTCCTTGAAGTATGGAAATGTAGAAGAGAGAGAGAAAGGTTTTTTTGTTTTTTTAGGAGTGTGTGTATGTACATAGACATAAAGACTCATGGATGTACATGGTGCATGTTTGTGGGCATTGCTGTTTCTGCTATTTTAGTGTTCCTCAGACAAAAGTGTACCGTGCCAGGCATTCTTTACTCAGACATTTGTTTCCAAATGTGAAGTTCAAATTGCACCATTCAGCCTCATCTTCCAGCCATGCCTCCTCCCCCTCTCCCCTAACACCCCCCCCCCCCCCCCCCCCCACACACACACACACACCACCCTCCACCCCATGTCCTCATCCTCCCCCTCACCCCTAGAGTTGAAAGTTCTCTAAGTGTGTGTTTGCTTTTGGACTTTGGGGTGTCTGCTGACTTGGCTTTGTGAAGTTGAATGCCACCCATTCTCCTCCAACACACACACACACACGCACATGCACACACGCACATGCACACGCACATGCACACACACACGCACATACGTATACGCACATGCACACACACACATCTTTGCAGTGTGCTCCTCCCCTTCCTTTCCTCTCTCCACCCCCTCCCTCCCCCCTCACACCCTAACCCAGGCATGTTGAAAATTGCTGACAGAATTGTGTTGGGGGTGTTGTGTTGTGACTGGTGGGGAGATTGGCACAGATCTTTTGTTGGGAGTGGGAAGGTGGGGGTAGGAAACCCTGGTTCAAATGGTCTGGTGTGGTTGAGAATTTGTACTGGAATATAATAGGTCATGTTGTCATCAGATTCTGCCCCCCACCCTATTTTCTCTCTCTCTCTCTCTCTCTCTCTCTCTCTCTCTCTTCTCTCTCTTCTCTCTTCTCTCTCTCTCTCTCTCATATCAGTCACACAGAGATGTAAAGCGACTTGTAGTGTCTTTGTGTATGTGTGGAAGTTTCTTTTGTCTGTATGTCTGTCTAAATTGTATGGATATATATGTCTGTTTGCAAGTCTGTTTGTCTGTATGTTAGTCTATCTCTCTACCACTCTTTCAAATATGTTATGACCCCCCCCCCAAAAAAAAAAAAAAAAAAAAAAAATGTTTGATTGGGTGATCTTTCTCTATCTTACAAGCCGTCCATCCCCATATAAGCCAACCCACCTTTTCTCTATTAAACTCAGGTATTCACAGACATTATACACAAAATTTGCACACTCGCACTTGCTCATTCAACACTCCTGCATACATGTACATAAATGTGCAGAGAGAGAGAGAGAGAGAGAGGAGTGGAGTGGATGAATGAGTCTTTGAATGAATGAATCTTAAATATTGAGGGGAAAAAATTAGCACAAATGATGGCTTTTTAAAAATTGTGTACATCCCACCCTCAGTCAAGGAAAATTAATGACAATGAAAACTCAACAAAAACAACTAAAATGAAGATATGAAAGAGAATCAGTTATACAGTATAACATTAATGGGGAAAAAAGCAAACCAAGCCATGTTATAAAAACTACTTTTTTGAAAATAAAAATGGTGGAAAATATTTGTTTTTTCCAAGAGGAAAGAAAGAAAAAATAATAGACATCTTCACAATTGCATCATTCAAACACAAGACGGAAGAAAAACCTCAAATTTGAGGTAGGTGGAAGAGAGAGAGAGAGGAGGGGGGAGAGAGGGAGGGGGGGGGAGAGAGGGGGGAGGGGGCTCTTAATCCTTTCATTCAAGATGCCACTGTGCAAATGTACAGTAGACTGCTGTGCAGTAGTTCCAAGCATCAGTTTTCAAAAGACTAAGTAACAAGTGTTGGGTAAACGGAATTGAGTGGGCTGTCACTGAAGTGTTGTGTGAATAAGTGAGAGACTTGTCACATGGCTGTGGTGGGTTCTTGACTGTTTCCCCACCAACAAAAGGCTGATGTAGGTGTGTGCGTGCGTGCGTGTGTGTGTGTTCGTGCGCGTGTGTGTGTTCGTTCTTTACATTTTACGTCTTTTCACTATCAGTGGTATTAAACAAAGGGAGACAGGGGGAAAAGAAGAAAAGCAGATGCTTGTGTGTGACTGAAAGTTTGTGAATTGTCACTTGTAATATGAGCATGTGTGTGTGTGCGTGCGTACGTGTGTGTGTGTGCGCACGTGTGTGTGTGAAGTGAAGTGGGAGTAACTGTGTGAATGTGTGAAGTGAAGTAAGAGTAACTGTGTGTGTGTGTTTTGTGTGTGTGTGTTGTGTGTGTGTGGCCTAGGGCGGCAGGTTCTTTGGAGACCGGCATTGTTTTTGCTAGTGTCGGTTTTCTATGCACCGAGTGTACAGATCATGTTTATTCATGAAGAAAGTGGGGTTTTACTTTTTTTTCCTCAATATAATTGTCAGTTTCTAGATTTTAAAGTAGAAGAATAATGTGGGTGGGGGGGGGGGGGGGGAAGTAGGAGGTGTGTGGAGGGGGGGTATGGTGGTTTTTGTTGTAGTGTGTGTCTGAATATGAGTGCATGCACATGGACACATTGAATTTACTGTTCTGATTTTAATATTATACTGACATATTACTAAAAAAAACAAACAAACAAAATGATACATCCATCATATTGGAAACCAGAAAGGGCTAAAAAGCGTGAGAAATGCATTTACAACTCTTTTTTTTTCTCTCTGTGTGTTTTCAGGAGTTCCACGTGGCCTATGTCTTCATCCGTATGGCCAACTCCCCCCGCCCTGGGGTGTGGGTGTTGGAACGGTCGACTGATTTTGGCAAGACGTGGCAGGCCTGGCAGTTCTTTGCGGACACGCCAAGCGACTGTCTGCAGTTCTTCGAAACGACGGCTGATGAAGACCTGTACTACGATGACCAGGTGCTCTGCACCACCGAGTTCTCCAAGGTGGTTCCTCTGGAGGGGGGTGAGGTGAGTGCTCTGTCGGTGGTCTCCACAGTGGAGGGATGCTTCTTCTTCTCCTTCTTCTTCTTTTTCTTCTTCTTTTTCTTCTTCTTCTTCTTCTTTTCTTCTTCTTCCTTCTTCTTCTTCTTTTCCTTTTTGTCATGTTTCTCCCAGGGGAGGTTTGACATTGATGAGCCTTCTCCATCTCTCTCTGTTTTGAGCTTCCTCCATATTTATGCCCCTTTCTCTAAGGTCATCTGCAATATAGGCAGCCTAGGTTTTTGCTAGGTCTTCCCTTTGGTCTCTTTCCATCCACTACGAAGTTCGTTGCTCTTTTTATGATGTGGTGGTCTGCTTTCCGTTGAATGTGCCCAAACCAGCGCAGTCTATTGGTACTAGCTACAGACTTCAGATCATCAACTTTGCACATTCTCACATAGTTCTTCATTCGTGACCCTGTCTTCCCATTTGATCTTTGTCATGTAGAAGGGATACATCGAGGATGCAAGTTTTAGCCTTGATATGTTATGAAAATGGCAAAGGTTTGGGTTTAATGAAGAAGAAGGTGCATGCCTGTTTGTGAAAAAAAAAAGTTTGGATGGAGTATTGTAGGTCAGAGAGATATCTTTGAAATAAGAGGAGAAGAAATTGTGAGAAGAAAAGAATAATTGATTGGTAGTAAAGGTATGACATGAATCTACAAATAGATCAGCACGACAGGTTTAGAATCCATACAAGATTCTTTGTTTTAGTTTTTAAAGAGAGTTTTAATGTCTTTAGTGAGAAAGTAATCACAGTAATGAAGTTTGGTGTGTTATTGTTTAAGTTTTTTGTTTGTTTTTATCAGTGTATCTTAATGTGATACACAAAAAGAGGATAATATACACACGTGATGCTCCCCGAGTTTGATATTTGTTAAATAAAAGACCCCAAAAGCCCCAAAACAACCATTGACATACAGAAAATCAAGGGTTTGCATTTTCCTGTGTGTGTGCAGATTGTGGTGTCGTTGGTGAACAGCCGGCCCAGTGCCGAGAATTTTTCCAATGCTGACATCCTGCAGGAGTGGACGAAGGCAACGGACGTCCAGCTGCGAATGTTGCGCACCAAGACACTGCTTGGCCATCTCATGGCTGTGGCCCGCCAGGACCCTACTGTGACACGACGGGTCAGTGCAGCAGTAACCATTTCCTTTATCTTTCTTTTTTTTAAAATTAAACTTTGGGGGGGGGATTTTCTTTGTCTTCTGTTTCTGTGTTCCTTGGCTAGAACTTGAGGTCGAGCAGTGGTGAGATTTTCACATAGCTGACACGTTTTCCCGCCATTGTTTTTTCGCATTCTGACTGTGCTGTTGATGTGTAGAGATGATACTGGAGTGTGCGTGTATTATTATTTCACCATCTGTCCCATACTGATGCATGATAGCCTACTCCTTATAAGGAAGAGCAGAATGCAATTTCATGTACAAGATTGTATGTGCTCATATGCACACTTGGTGCGACGATGTAGTGTCATCGGAAGGGCAGGAAGGGGACTGGAATCTGCAAAAATGTCGTCTTTTGAAGACAAAGTTTTCTTTTAAACTAACAGCCAACAGGAAGAATTAAACCAGTGATCCTTAGATGAAGTGTCAACCATTCTATCCACTCAGCCAGCCAGCGCCCCCCTTCCCATCTCCTTTGTCATGATTGTTGGAAAGATGGTTATCTGAAGCAGCAGTGGGGCCTTTGTGATGAAAGCTGTCTACGGCGGTGCATTATCTAAGAGACAGGCTTACAGGCCCGCTGTCTGCATTGCTTGTGCATTGAATGAGTGGAATTAGGCATGACAAAGGGAAAGAAAGGTCAGAAGGTTGTTAAAACTCAAGTATCTTTTTGTGTTTGTTTTTTGTTTGCCTTGTAACGTCTACTTTTCCAATGTCATGCATGTATTGGCCCGGGTTATGGCTCGTTTAGCTGAAAGAGCTTCAGCTTTAAAAAGTCAGTCACTCGTTTATTATACAGTTTGTTCATTTTCATTTTTAAAAATTTGTCACTATGATTTTTTATATATACTGCAGTCATGATTTGTTTATTGCTTTTTTGTCAAACAAATATGTATTTATAACACGTTTAGCAATATTGAAATCTAAAAAAAAAGAAATTAAGAAAAAGGTTGCCTTGAAAATGAAAGGGAAAGATTTAAGATATTTAAAAAATGTTAAAACAAAATACTAGGTATGAGCATAGTGATTTGTAATTCTCAGAGTTCTGTTTGGTTACAAGTTATTTGTTTTTAGACAGGAGATTCTGTTCATGTCAGATATGGATATTTCTCTTGAGGCCGTTTTGTCTTCAATTTTTTTGTATATCTATTCAAACCCTCTTTACTTAAAAATTTTGTAAAAATGTCATTTTTTTCTCTCTTTTTCTGTCGGTGCCACAAGAGTAGTTTTGTCATTTCAGCACTACTAAATTGTTGTAATGTAACTTTTGTTTCAGTACTCTTCAGTACTGTTAACTTGTTATATAATATTTTCTGCTGTTTCTGTAAAATTATTACAAAAGGGCAGTATTGAACCTTCAGTATAGCAAAGTCATGTGAAATTAACCTTCTAACTTTTCTGTTAGCTTAACTCCATTACCAAATATTTTAATACTGCAGTACTGTAAATCTGTACTTAGCACTAATGTTAAATTAGAATTCTGTCCTTCGAAATATTATTACGGTATTAAAATCATCACAGCTACTACCCTCTTTCATAATTTCTGTGTCAGCTCTACTCTGTATCAGAACCTTCACTTCAACCAGAAAGTTTCTTCTTCATTGAACGCTCAAGTCGGCAACTATCCTTGTCTCTCGTATGAGTGAAAATGAGTTGCGCTGCCGTTAAGCACCGGACAAGTCAGGCCCAGCGCATCCAACTTCAGCATGAACTAATAAGTGCAAGAACAATATTTTTGTTTTGTTCCTCGGCCATAGCTCCAACTAAGGCTTACCAATGTTGAGATTTATGTGCCTGTTCCTCTGAAGTCGGAGTATGGCTGCCTATGTGGCGAGGTACTTGAAAAGAGTCATACACGCAAACTTCTCACCCGGTGTGCTTCCTATCTCACAGTGATTCCCAGGAGGGATGAGTGAGTCAGAGTGCATGTTCTGGGTGACCCCCAGGGTGTAAAGCTGGGGAACGCACAACAACATTTATGTGCCTGTGACCTGCCTTTCCCCCTACCCCCACACACAGACTTTATTTAGGTAGCCGCATTCCGACTTCAGGGAGAAACAACAATTTTCATTTCGTCCGTTTCTCTCTACCAGTACTACTACAGTATCAAGGACATCTCCATCGGGGGGCGCTGTGTGTGCAACGGGCACGCGGAGACGTGCGACCGGCCCCCCGAGGTGCACGGCTACAAGCTGATCTGCTCCTGCGTGCACAACACGTGCGGCGACCAGTGCGAGCAGTGCTGTCCCGGCTTCGTGCAGAAGCGATGGCGCAGGGCCCGAGTCAACCACCCCTTTGTCTGCGAGCGTAAGTGGCGGCTGAAAGAGATCAGTGGCGGCTGAAAGAGATCAGTGGTGGCTGAAAGAGATCAGTGGTGGCTGAAAGAGATCAGTGGTGGCTGAAAGAGATCAGTGGTGGCTGAAAGAGATCAGTGGGGGCTGAAAGAGATCAGTGGTGGCTGAAAGAGATCAGTGGTGGCTGAAAGAGATCAGTGGGGGCTGAAAGAGATCAGTGGGGGCTGAAAGAGATCAGTGGCGGCTGAAAGAGATCAGTGGGGGCTGAAAGAGATCAGTGGGGCTGAAAGAGATCAGTGGCGGCTGAAAGAGATCAGTGGTGGCTGAAAGAGATCAGTGGCGGCTGAAAGAGATCAGTGGGGGCTGAAAGAGATCAGTGGGGGCTGAAAGAGATCAGTGGCGGCTGAAAGAGATCAGTGGCGGCTGAAAGAGATCAGTGGCGGCTGAAAGAGATCAGTGGCGGCTGAAAGAGATCAGTGGCGGCTGAAAGAGATCAGTGGTGGCTGAAAGAGATCAGTGGCGGCTGAAAGAGATCAGTGGCGGCTGAAAGAGATCAGTGGCGGCTGAAAGAGATCAGTGGGGGCTGAAAGAGATCAGTGGGGGCTGAAAGAGATCAGTGGCGGCTGAAAGAGATCAGTGGCGGCTGAAAGAGATCAGTGGGGGCTGAAAGAGGCCGTTGTGTTGTCTTGAAGAGTGAGCGTGTCCGGTGTGAATGGTATGAAGTTGTATTGTGGAAGAAGTGGTGTCAGTGTTTGAAGAGAAGGATTGTTTGGACTGTGGAAGATGATTTGATGGTCGATAAACATGTTTCAATTGTTTGCAGAATTACTGTTGCTGGAATAAGGGCAAGTATGTGGGGTGTATAGGTTGATAAATTTATTACAACTACCCCTCCCCTTAATAACATAACTTAAAGTTTGGTAACATAGAGTTACTGATTGTTTGATGAAACAGTAAGCAGTGTTTCAGAGAAGCCGCAGATAATATTTCCAGGAAAAAAACAGAAAAGAGGATATATGCTACCTTTCTCTTCCTTGCAAAGAAAAATTCCAAAAAACAATCCCCCCTCCCCACTCCCCCCACCCCTCAAAAAAACCCTTCCAACAAACAAACCCCCTCCCCCCTGCCCCCATAAAATGTTTGTGACACTGTCACAAAAATTGTCTTTTCTTTTGAGTTTTAGCATTATTATTTGTGTATTTTGTCATTTGGTTCTATGAATTCTTCTGAAAAGCGCACAGGCACACACACACACACACACACGCACACACACCACCACACCACACCACACCACACCCCACCCCACCCCACCCCACCCACCCACCCCACCCACCACCACCCACCCCACCCACCACACACACACACACACACACACACACACACACACACACACACACACACACACACACACACACACACACCACACACACACATACACACCATACACACATACACACATACATACACACACACACACACACACACAACATCACACACACACCACACCCACACACACCCACACACCACCAACAACCCCACACACACACACCACACACACACACACACACAACACACACACACAACACACACACACATATCACACACACATACATCACACACACACACACAAAACACACCACACAGCATGTGTGTGATAAATTACCACAAAAGCGATTGATGACATTTTTTTTGTTTTTGTTTGCGCGATTGATGTCTTGTCTTTGTGAATATTGTGTGGATTGTATAATCTGGTTTTCTTTTTGCCTTGTTTTAACAAAAATAATTTATTTATTTAATTCTTTTATATTGAGGATAATGGAATAAGCACTTATGTGCATGTGCTTTTTTACATCCAGTCCCCGTGTGTATGCAGTTTTGTAAATTGTGTCATTTGTTGTTGTGACCAGCGTGCCAGTGCTATGGGCATTCCAACGAGTGTATCTTTGACGAGGAGGTGGAGAGGGAGAGGCGCAGCATTGACATCCATGGCAACTATGAGGGTGGTGGTGTTTGTCAGAACTGCAGGGTGAGTCAGTGAGTCAGTGAATGAGTGTGTGAGTGTGTGTGTGTGTGTGTGTGTATGTGTGTGTATGTGTGAGTGTGTGTGTGTGTGTGGCGTGTGTGTGTGTGAAAGTCAAAGTCATAGTCAAGTCAAAGTGAAACTGTTATTTTCAGATGGTACATTGAATAAGCAGTGCAGTTGCTTTTTTTCAAGCCATCTATCTAAAAAAGCAACCCCCCCCCCCAAAAAAAAAGTATACATAGAGTAAGAAACCTAAACAGTAGTAAGCCATACAATTCAAACAAAAGAAAACATTGATATATGCAGATGTGTGTGTGTGTGTATGTATGTGTGTGAGAGTGTGTTTGAGTGTATGTGTGTTATTATTTTTGGGTTTATTGCTGTTAGGTTTGTTCCCCTGTTGAATTCGTTTGTAATCCTCCATACCCGAAAGGGGGAAAAGGAATTAAATCCTGAATCTTGAGCGTGTATGTGTGTGTTAGGGATGGAGGGGGGTAATGAGCAATCAGCTTAATTTTTCAGAAATTGAAGTTTCATAATCATTGGGTATTGAGCTGATTTTTATTTTTATTTATTTTTATTTTTTATTTTTAGGAAAAAGAATCTTCGACATAGTCAATTCAGTGTATAGGTTCATTTGCCATAAAACTGACAATTTAGTTGACTGTAGAGGAAGAGTATCCAAAAAAACCAAAAAAGAAAGAATGCTGTGTTACGTTCAGTATCTTACTGTATTCATGTAACGTAGGCTGTGTAAGTTCAGAAAGATCTTGATAAATATAAACTGCATTGTAAATGTCGGCACATATTCAAAGTATCTAGTGAAAGACTTTGTACAACTGATTATCCTTAAGAATTTGTTTATTTCCTTTGTGGGTTTTTTTGAAGCATTAAGTAAACAATGGGGTAATAACTACTGACAGAGTAAAAGAGATGTATTATTTTTTGGGTGCAGGACAACACAATGGGTATCAACTGTGAGCAGTGTGTGCCAACCTATTATCACCCCTATGGAGTAGATCGCACAGACCCAAATGCATGCATACGTAAGTACTGATTTCATTTAGGGTGAAGATGTGTCATTTTTCCTTTGTTATTCTTACAAAATTTTAAAAAGTGTGTATATGCATTCACAGATTTTTTTTAGAAACATAGAAATGAACACACTTTCACTTTCTCAATCTCTCTCTCTCTCTGTCTTCTCTGTCGCTATTTCTAATGCTTGTAAGTACACAGACAGTTACATAAACATGCACTAACAAAAATCATGTATGCATGGGTATACATGTGCACTCGCACAAAATGCATTTAAGCACTTTAATCAATGAACATGTACTGAAGTTGCGTTTATTGAAATTGTGGAAAATGAATGTAGTGTATTATTGAAAATGTAAGGTAATGAGTAATATTTCACATTCTTTGAGAGTGAAATAACTCGTATCATGAAAGAAATGTGGAAAAAACATATTACATATAAAGTTATTGTGTTTAGGATACCTGTGATAAATGCATTCTGCTTCTTCTATTTCTTTTACCTCGTCATCTACTTTTACACATACTTCTCCTCTCCTCCTTGTCCTCCTTCTTCCTTTTCTTTTATCTTTCTTTCTTCCTTTTCCTTCTTTCAAATCATGCTAGCATCCTCACTCAAAGCAGCAAAATTCACAGCCAGCTGTTATTCAAAATTTTAGAAGAGAGGTGTAGGCAGGGTTGCAGATTTTATCGCGGATGGCTTTTCTTTCTTTCTTTTTCTTCTTTACTTTTTGTATGTGTTGATCATGCCACAAAGGCAAGTACATGGCCTTGTTGTGATGATGTGGATGTTGTGTGGCAGCCTGCGAGTGTGACCTGAGGGTGTCGACAGGAGAGTGTGAGGAAGGCACTGGTCGCTGCCTCTGCCGCCCTGAGTACGCTGGCCTCAACTGTGACAGGTGAGCAGCTAGCTCACCTAGAAGGAGAGGGGAGGAGGGGGGGATAGTTAAGTGAGGAGGGATTGGGTTGGATTGTATTGTATTGTATTTTATTGGATTGTTCTATATTGTAAGTTGTGTAGTGGTGTGTATCAGTTTTAGTTATTGCAGATTTCTCTGCATGAAATTTGGGCAGCATGAGAGCAGTGCCACTTTTTTTTTCCTTTTTGCTGTCTTTCCTTTTGCTGTCTGTCTGTATATTTAGTTCCCTCTCAGAAAGGCTTTTTTCTACAGACTTTACGGAGAACTCTCTTGTTGCCATGAGTTGTTTTATGTGCACCAAATATGCGTTGCACACAGGACCTCGGCTTATCAGATTATCCGAAAGACGAGCACCAAGATCACCTCTTCAGATCTTCTGATTGGGAGAAAATTAGGGTTTAAAGGGGCATGGAACCTTCAATTTCTTGCTTTCTAGACAGATGTGTTATCGCTGATAGGGAAGCTGGGAGGTGGGAATCAGAGAGTATCTTTTTGCGTGTGCACTTGATTACTTTTTTTCTTTCAAGAGTAATGATGATAAAGTAGCGTTCTGGTAAAGGTGGGAAAAGTTTTGGGGGTTTGGAAAATATCTATTTCTTTTCATGTGTAGCAAGACAGCATTGTACAGTTTTATTGGTGACTATCAACTATTATTAGGAGAAGTTCACATAGCTTATCTGTGGAATAATTTTGAGCCGAGATCAAGAAACTGACATGGTGAATCTCTGTCAATATTCGGAGTATAGGACTCCGAGAAACCGAGAGTAAAATGACCAGACCATGCTGCTAATAAATTAGGGAAGGGGTATTTTGGTTTTGTTTCATTTTATCCGCTGTTCTTGATGTAGGATGAATATCTTACCACAGTGTGCGTTGTTACGTTTGTGCTGTGACTTGTTTCAGGTGTAATGTGGGTTACTATGGATACCCTGACTGCATACCCTGCGACTGCCACATCAATGGCACAGAGGATGGCATCTGCACGGTAGCTGCTGGCTCCTGCCCTTGCAAGGTCAACTACGATGGCCGCAAATGCGACATGTGTGCTCTGGGATACTACAACTTCCCTGAATGCAAATGTAAGAGTAAAAAGGATACAGAAAAGATTTGAAAGGAAATAAAAGAAGCTTTTATTCTGCAGTTTGAAGGAAACTGAGTGTTTTGTTGGAGTTTTATGGCCTTTCATTAGCTATGTACTTTCTCTATTGGGATGCCAGAGGCTCTTTTAGTGTAAAAAGTACCCCTACCTGGAGGAAATTCTGTTTTGGAAATGTCCTCTTTTCTATCACTCCCTGTATTTCTGTCTTTTTCCTTATCTTTCTGTCCTCTCTCGCTTCAGTATTTTCTGGCGTCCCAGTCCATTCTGCTTCAGTTTGACAAAAGTGATAGTTTTGAGACCGTTGCACTCATTTCTAGACCAACAATTAAATGTCTGCATTTATCTTCCTGTAACCGGAATTTTGTTGTTTGTTGGCAGAATGTAAATGAACATACACAGTGGCTGGACTAAGATATAGTCTCAAAAGCATCATTTATCATTTGCTGATTTATTTCCTTTTTTCCAAAGAAGTTAAAAAAGATATCGGACAGAATTTTTTTTTAAAAGGGCTACTAATCATAGCAGAGGATAACGACATTTCAAGTAGTGGTACATGGCTTTCATACATTGTCAGTGTGTATGTGTGCGGTGTTTTCATTTCAGCCTGCGAGTGCAACCCCATTGGTTCAGCCGGCACCAAGTGTAACCTTGACAGCGGGAAGTGCGACTGTCGCAGCAACTACGCCATTCGGGACTGCAGCTCCTGTGCTGATGGATATTTCGGATATCCTAACTGCGACTGTAAGTAGTGTTTATGCTGAGGTAAATCCTTCCTGTAATATACGTACTAGCTACTTCTTGTCAATGAGCAGATAACATGATTGTCCTATTTTGAAAGAGAAAAATGATTGTGATACTTTTGTGAACAGATTGTGTCGGTTACAATGGTAGGAATGTTTGACTGGAAGCAAGTTGCGGAATTTTCAAAGTAACCGGTTGTATCATCTTTCCTGGAATCTCCTTGAATCAAGGGAAAAGAGTTGAAGGAACTGCTGTATGTTTTGTTAGCCTTTTATGGCAGGAATATTTTCCGGACATTTGATGTAGTAGTATTTTTCATAGTGTGTTCTCATGCAGGCATATGCAAATACATAGTCGCTCATTCCAGCTCGCACTCACTTATACTGTCACACTTCGAAACTTGCACTTGCACACACGTATGTGCACATGCAGCCATGCCTGCAGAAGCAGAAATATAATACCTATGTTGAATAGTGAACTAGCCTCGTACTGACCATTGAAGGTGACCCTCTTTAACCCTCTCTGCATGATATTTTTTTTTTAACACCCACATTTGAAAATATAAAGAGGGAAAATGAGAACTGGGGGGACTGAAGCAGCAGATAATTCTGCCAGCCAGTGTGTGTGGAAAGGCATGGCCAGCGGTCACTGGCTGACAGGAATCTATGTCGGCATGACCTGTGGCTGATGTTTCAGACTGCACGTGCGATCCTGCCGGCACGGAGGAGGAGATCTGTGACAAGGAGCTGGGTGACTGTCTGTGCAGAAAGAACTACACGGGGGACAGGTGTGACCGCTGTGTGGCTGGCTTCTATGGATTCCCCAGCTGCAGAGGTAATTTTTGTTTTGTTTTGTTTTGTAGCAGGAAAATACACAAATGGTGTTTATTATTAACCTCCTGAATGCCCCCTGATGGCTTTGGTTGTTCAAGCTTCGGAATGCCTATAAGTGATCTGTGACAGACAAGCTGTCTGCAGCAGTACAGGAATTTTCTATGCTTTTCCTTTTGATTGTCTAGTACACCCATGACGTGTGTGTGGTACACCCATGACGTGTGTGTGGAGTACTCTAGAGCAGCAACATTTCAGCCATAAACGAAATGGAGATGCAAGATTCCTGTATATGTGTCTCTGTTCATTATTATCCTTCATATTTGGCAGGAAGTGAACTCTTCATGGCAAATTGCTGTCAGTCAGCATAAAGTGGGGCATGACAGTGAAGATGTTCCTGGAAAATGGAAAGAAACTTGGGATCATTTTTGAAACGCAAGTTTTAGAGAAAAACTGTTATCTTCTCCCCTTTTTTTTTAAAAAACAGAATGACAGGAAATACTTTCTGTTTGTTAGTATTTTTTTTAAAGAACACTCTCTGTATGTTTGTCCCTTTCCCTTCTTTATATGTCTTTTTTTTCTGCAACTCTTTCTCTGGCTATAAAATTATTACTGAAGAATAGCTTTGTCCCACAATTTTTTTTCTAAAAATAAAAGCAGACTATGTAACATTTGAACCTGCAGTTTTTAGTGAGCTTTCAATTCAACACAGACTGTGACATGCTCAGGAAGGATGGCCCTGTCAAGCATATTTGCTAAGTTTGCACTGTCAGGAAAATGAAAGGACGTGTCTGATCTTCTGCAAGTTTTGTTCACAATCTTTGCAGATGATAAAAATGTTAACGTTGATTTTGACTAAATATTTTCTTTTGACAGGAGAAACTTTCAGGCAGATATAATTTTACTGTAGTTATGGGGGGACGGGATAGCCTAGTGGTTAGAACACTGCGCTCACAATCTGACGACCTGGGTTCGATTCCTGTTGAAGGGGATATTTTCCTCTGGAGTTATCATCAGTGCAGACTCCACTCTCCCCAAAAGTACTTCGGATGAGACTATAAACCGAGGCCCCATGTGTGAACTTACGCAGAACATCTTGCGCACACATTAAATCCTGTTCCGCTTTTCGTAAGAGTAGGCCATTGTGTGCCGGTGGGAACAGATGACAGAATTCACAAATCCACATACACACAGAGACTGGATGTAAAAAAGCACACAAGTGCTTATTCCATTATCCTCGATATAAAAGAATAAACTAAAAAAAAATCCCTTGCCTCAAACATGCACGGATGGTTATTTTCTCCTTTCCTGAAGAGTGCCAGTGCAAGCAGCCGGGCTCCCGTAGCGAGATATGTGACGATCGCGGCCAGTGTCCGTGCAACTCCAACTTTGCTGGTCTGGACTGTGGGCGGTGTGCTGCTGGCTACTACCGTTACCCCGACTGTGTCCGTGAGTACCTCACTTTGGTGTTTACAGCGACAATAATTATCCTCTTACATTTCCGATGTTTTGCTTTAGTGTGTTGTCATTATCATCCACTCATATGTGGTCATTATCATCCACTCATATGTGGTCATTATCATCCACTCATATGTGGTCATTATCATCCACTCATATGTGGTCATTATCATCCACTCATATGTGATGTACTTGATGAAATTTTCGTGGGCACTCACAGCTGTGAGGAGGATGAAGATTCTTGTGTTGACTCAGATATCAATATGGATGAACTGGCAAAGTCGCCCATCATTGACAATTTCCTGTCTGTTCTAATATGGAGGCCTTGAGATTTTGCTAATAAAGCAGTAGGCTTTATCTGCAAATGAAAATGATCTTTTTATTCTGATTTAGTGAAAGAACAATTCTTTGAAGATGTTTTCTCGTTGTCCTGTCACATTTCTAAGTTTCTTTCAGCCATCAGAATATCATCAAAGTCAGATTAGTGTGTTGAACATGTAAGGAGAAATGAATAACTTTCTGTGTATTCTAAAGTATAAACTTTAAGTGATTTTATAGCTTATATGTGTAAACATATAAAGTTTTTGTTTTCTTTACTTCTGACATTGTTAGTCAAAGCGGATTCGTTATATGTTGAAAAGAGACAGAATATGATGCTCTAAGGTTAACTTTGATATTTTATTTCCTGAGCATTACAAAATGCACATGTCTAGCTTTTGTGTTAAGTGTGATCTCGTTCTTTCACACATCCTTTGCAAGGAAAGAGTTTACTCTTCGGTTTTTCTTTTTTAACTTTCCAGCATGCCAGTGTGACCTGTACGGGTCACTGAGTGCGTCATGTGACCAGCTGACGGGTCAGTGTCGCTGTCGTGACAACTTTGAGGGTCAGATGTGCCAGAATTGCAAGGAGAATTTCTACAACTACCCCATGTGTGAAGGTCAGTTTGTCTGTTGTTACTGTTTTGTCTTTGCTGAAAAGGTTTATGTTTTGATTTTTTGTCCTATTTGTAATGGAAATAATGGCAGTAGCAGTATGGTAGTAGTAGTAGCAGTAGCAGCAGCTGCTGCAGTAGCAACAGCAACAGTATTGAAAACAAGCAAAAACAGTATGAATACCAGTGAGATTTTATAGAGTGTCTGACCTATTAGAGCCATAAATGTTGATTCCATTTCATCAAACACATGCATGTAAACTGGCATACAATACACCACTCACTCACACACACACCTACCCACACCCCTACACACGCATACTCCCCCCTCCCTCCCCCCTCACCCCCCTCCCCCACCTCCCACACATACTCACACCAACTCTGCCAAAGCAATGAAAAAAAACCCCACTTGAATTTTCAACACTTTCTATAGGTTTTAACACTTCTACTTATTTTAACCCTAGTAGCGCTAAATAAACAGCAACAAGCCTCACTTCTATTGGCTGAATTAACATTGGCTAGCATTGTTTTGGAGCATGGTGGGCTCAAACAACCCTTGATATTGATATATAAAACTGAATTAAATGTGTTAAGCTATAGATCACTGGAAAGAAGAGATAATATGCTTTTAAATGAGTATAATTTTATAATAGTGTGTAGTGTTTATGATTATGTAAAAAAAAAATCAAAAAAAAAATCATGTTCGCACTACCGATCACTGTTCCACTGTCAGGGCCCCGGATCGATTTTAACACGATAAGCAAAGTTCTTGCGGTGCATAAATGTCATGATTAGGTAAACACTATTTCTTGACATTAGTTTTCAAAAAATAAGGAGTTTGTATCGCTTTATCGGTCACCAAATACTCGGAAAAGTTCAGCGACAGGATCGACGCCATCGCGACCGTCATGGCGGAATGTGCGAAGTGGTGGCTTTCTATGACAAAAATACAAAGATCGCTTGATTTCATGTGATGCAAAGTACTCAGCAGCATAGCGATTTGACTCAACAACAGTTATTTCGAAGCCTCGTTGCGTCAAAATAAAGTAAAACAATCTGTGACGTCGAAATCGCCGAGTAGCGAAAAAGTCCATCCAGCAAAACTAGCACCGCTCGATTCAGTCCGATCGCGATCGATTTTTACCAAGTTTTTCAAAAATATTCCACAATCCTTACCTCATCGTCTCTCTCATTGTTTATTTCAACCAAATCCAGCCTCTAAAACTCCTCCTCGCTGTCAATTTTGTAAAAAAGCTCGAAAAACGCTTGAAGAAATTCCAGTGCAAACGATGGCCGCCATTTTTGTTGAAGACGATCTCGGCTGGTCGGGGAAAAAAAATTAAAATACACTCTTAACCAATCAGATTCTTCGTTGCTTGTGTGTGTCAAACGACCTTCACCCCTTTCTGCAGGCCTACAACGGCCTTAACATTCATTGGCTGACCTTTGAAAGCGAAAGTAAGCTTTCAACTATGACCACCCACGTCATCCCGGAATATTCCGGGATCCGCCACACAGCCTAGACCCGCCTTTCCCGGAATATTCCGGGAACCGCGCCACTAGGGTTAACCTTTTTTTTTGGGGGGGGGAAGGGTTTGGGGTGGGGGAGTTACACTTGTACTCATTTTCATCTGCTAAAAAACCAAAACTTTTAACTAACAACACTCTATTGTATTTTCTGCTGCGCAGTGTGCAACTGCAACCCTGCAGGGTCCAAAGAGATCCCCGGCTACCCCCTGGGTGGCTGCGGCATCGTCACAGTGGGTCTGCTGTGCGAGTGCAAGGAGAAGGTGCAGGGTCGAATCTGTGACCAGTGCAAGCCCGGGTACTGGAACCTGGACCGCAACAACCCGCAGGGGTGTCAGGGTGGGTGTGTGGGTGTGTGTGTGTGTGTTTTGTGGGGGGGGGTGTGTGTGTGTGTGGGGGGGGTGTTCTGGGTGTGGGTGTGTGTGTGGGGGTGTGTTGTGTGTGTGTGTGTGTTTCTGGGGGTGTGTGGGGGTGTGTTCTGGGTGTGTGGGGGTGTGTGTGTATGGGGGGAGGGGGTGGCGGTAGGGTAAAAGGGGAAGGAAGATGTGATGGGGAGGAGGGAGTGGGGGAGGGTGTGTGAATGGATTGGTGGGTGGGGTTAGAAGGGATGGAGAAGTGGGAGTATGTGGGAGGGGGGGTGATAGGGGATGAGAATATGTGGATATGGATGGGGGAAGGGGGGGGGGGGTAGGAAGGAGTGAATAAGGAGCGCATGAGTATACGTGCCTGTGTGTGGGGGTTGGGATGGGGGGTGGGGGGGGGTGTACCTTGTTCATGTGTGGACTGATGGGAAAGGGGTGTTATGTGTGTATGTTTTTGGTAGGGGTGGAGAGGAAGGGGTAGGGAAAGAACTGTGTGGGATTTGTGTGCATGTGCGCGTGGAAATGTGTGAGTATGTGTTAGTGTTTGGCACAATGTGTTTCCTTCATCATTTTGTGTGTAGTGGAGAAGAGATGCTGACAGTGCATGAGAGTGGTAAGGGTAAATATTTAGTTGTTTGTAAAAGTGGATCATTTATTCATTGGCTGGTTTCATATTCTGTGGGCAGACTGCACGTGTTACCAGCCAGGCACGCTGACAGGCAGCAAGGTGTGCGACACCCAGTCTGGACAGTGCATGTGCAAACCGGACGTTGGCGGCCGCGATTGCGACGTCTGTCGTGACGGGTACTACGATCTGCAGGAGAACAATCCTTTTGGCTGCACCAGTAAGTGTTGGTGGAGTGCATGTATGCTGATGTGTGTGGTGGGGGGTGTTTGTGTGTGTATTTATGTATGTGATTCAGATTCAGAATGTTTTATTGCCATTTAAGTCAAGTAGACTTATTTGACACAACAACAAAACAAGCAAACATCAGTTATAATCATCTCTTTGGCTCAAAATGATGTACACTAAAGTATGGTGCATTTTACTTCTCATTTTCTCTTTTCTTAAAACATTCATACACATATGTGTATGTGTGTAGGTAGTTGGGTATTGGGCGGGTATGTGCATATATGTATTTGCCTGCTTTGTGTATGTGTGTGTGTGTGTCTGTGTGGGTGTATTTGTGAGCTCTGTGGGTATGGGTACATACATGTGTGTGTTTACAGCAAGTGTATTTTTTGACTTGTTGGGGGACTGGAGTGAGAAGCAGTGTGAAGTCTTGGGGAAATATCCCCTCACATGGATGTCTGAATGATGATTTGAACCCACACCCTCTGTTACATCTTTGGTCCAGGCCAAAAGCTGTGTCAGTTATCGATGTCAGCAAAGTGACAAGGCCTACATTAATGTGTTGTCATGCTTTGAGATGTTATGAGGAGGAGATTGTCTTCAGCTGTGATAAGCTGTTAGTATAACAACCTGTATTCTTCTTTAACCCTCTTGATGTTGGATTCTACAGAGCTAAACTGCCTGTAGATTTTGAATTCTTTGAAGGTTTTCTACTTCCATCTGACTTACTGTACTCCTAAGACAATTGTGTGTGTGCATGACAAGTTATCAAGCTGAAATTTTGTCACAAGCTAGGTATGTCTTTGTACTTGCATTTAGGCGCAAGTTTATGTGTCTGGTTACCAGATGTCTTGTCATTGTCACCTTATTTGTCACCAATCACAGGTAAAAATATGGTATATATGATAAAACAGCAAATCCTGCATGGATTTGACAATAGTTCAAGCATGTTAGTGTCGAATAAGGAAGTGATACCCAGCTAATGTGTTTACCAATGGTTATGTGCAATAGTACTTCAGGGATGTGTCGCACAATGTCCCCATAGCACCTGTTGTTTTATGGTAAGTCTCGAGGAGACAGAAGGTTTGTTTAACTATTCTTTCTTTTGAAAACAAGTAATATTCAATCAACATGTGGCATTTATACTGCAGTTCATATCTGTGTGTGCTACCACATGTTTGATAAGTGTACAGAAGTGTATTATTGTACATGACTGTCACACTGTCACCAGTGTCACAGCACAGGTGTGACAAATTCGAAACAACACAGAACTTCTGTAACCCTACAAAATTTTAATGTTGGTAGTCTCTAAAGTAGTCGTAGTGGTGGCACAGGGTCACATCACATCACAAATTATGGATGTGTGTGTGGGGGGGGGGGGGGGGGGGGGTGTACCCATTGCTCTCACCTGTCGAACCTTGGCAGACCAGAGACCTATTTTATTTTCCTTCTTGCTATTTTCACTATCGGCATATCTGTTCGTTTCTGCCATTGCAGTTTCAAAGCAAAAGTGTGGTAATAATGAGAAAATAGTCAAAAGGCATCGTTTTCAGGCATCTATGCCGTGGACCAGCCATGAGGTCAAATTTCTCCACAGTCCGTGTGTGTGTGTGTGTGTGTGTGTGTGTGTGTGTGTGTGTGTGTGGTGTGTGTGTGTGTGTGTGTGTGTGTGTGTGTGTGTGGCACAGGTCAGGAATGTGCCCTGTAGCACATTATTTTCAGGCTCACTCTTCTCCCTAACTGCAGCATTTCCTTCCTCCTCTTCCTCGTAAGCGTTTAATATCGGACTCACTTAACAATTCTCTTTCAAATGTTTCTACTTCCAAGACAATAACATTCAATTTATTGACTCGCTAATCAGATGAATCATCTGCTACTAAAGAAAACGCCATTTTTTTCCGCCATGCTGCACCATTGAAAAGCGTTCCGGTCGCTGACTGTTATTTCTCCCTTCCCTCCCCACTACACGCATGTTAGTGGTCTAAATTATCACTGGCACCGTCTGACACCCTCCCTGCATCGCCCCACCAATTTTTAGACGCACAGTGTGAAAACCACGAGATCTGTGTGTGATGGAAAAGTACTGCCCACGTGGGCAGCACCAACTGTCGGCTGCGGTCGTATTGGAATCTAGCGGCAGCTGCCGTTACTGTCGGCTGCGACCGGATCGGGGACAAGAGGGTTAAAGGAGAAAACAATCCTCTGAAATCGGAGTATGGCTGCTTTCTATAGCAAAGTACTTGAAGTCAGGCGTACAAACAAACTTCCCATCCAATGTGAATTTACTCTATCACAGTGATTCTTATGTGTGATGCATGAGACGGAGTGCATATTCTGGAAGACACCCAGGGTGTTCAGCTGGAAAACGCCCAACAAACACGCATGAGGCTGTTCCACTCTCCACCCCCCCACCCCCCTCTGTTATAAGTTATGAAAAAAAAAGTGCATCCTGCTTGGTTGCAGACTGCATGTGCAACAAGGGGGGATCCCAGTCCCCTGTCTGCAACAAGAACACGGGCCAGTGTCAGTGTCGTCCACGTGTGACAGGGAAAAAATGCAACGGGTGAGTTTTTTTGGGGGGGTAGGGGGTAATGTTAGTAGTTGCAAGTTTGAATATTGTGGCAAGTAGATGTTGAATTTAAGTGATGTTGCAGGAGATGCTTCGTAGTTCAGAAATGAAGTCACGAGTGAAATATTGTGGTATGGATGGATGGATTTTTAGAGCATTATCCATCTCTTGAAATATATTTTATCTTATTATGATCATTTACAGACTTGAACAGTATGTGTGTGTGTATGCGGGTGCATGCTTGTGTACATGTATATGCATGTGTGTGTGATGTGTTTTGTGTTTTGAACCTATGTATGCGCTTGCTTTTAAACAAAAGGTTTTAAATCTGTGATATGCTTTGGTCACAGGCCCATCAAATCTCACTTTTACCCCAACCTGCACCAGCTGAAATTTGAGATAGAGGATGGTGTGACACCAGAGGGGTACAGAGTGCGGTACGGTTATGACAACTATGTCTTCCCCGACTACTCCTGGAGAGGCTATGCCATCCTTACAGATGTGCAGGTGAGGCAACACTGCAACAACAGAGGACAACATTTACAAAACGGCATACACATGGGTACTGGATGTAAAAAAAGCACATAAGTGCTTATTCCATTATCCTCGATATAAAAGAGAAAAAGAAAAAAGAAAACAACAAAAAAACCACCCAAAAAACCACAATTTCCTACCCACCCACCTTTCTCCCTCCTGTATAAAGAAAGAAAGAAACCCATGAAACAAACAAACCACAAAAAACCCCACTTCAAGAACACCAGCAATGTTATCAATAGTGTTAAATGCATTTTTGAGGAATCTTTGAATTGATGAAATAATTATATCACACCATTTCTTATGTGCGGAAACCTGTTTTATGGAAAGAAGGAAGTTTTGAAAAGAAAGAAAATGTTTGGCATAAAAAAAGATTCTTAACCCTAGTAGCGCGGTTCCCGGAATATTCCGGTAAAGGCGGGTCTAGGCTGTGTGGCGGATCCCGGAATATTCCGGGATGACGTGGGTGGTCATAGTTGAAAGCTTACTTTCGCTTTCAAAGGTCAGCCAATGAATGTTAAGGCCGTTGTAGGCCCGCAGAAAGGGGTGAAGGTCGTTTGACACACACAAGCAACGAAGAATCTGATTGGTTAAGAGTGTATTTTTATTTTTTTCGGACCAGCGGAGATCGTCTTCAACAAAAATGGCGGCCAGTGTTTGCACTAGAATTTCTTCAAGCGTTTTTCGAGCTTTTTTACTATATTGATAGCGAGGAGGAGTTTTAGAGGCTGGATTTGGTTGAAATAAACAATGAGAGAGATGATGAGGTAAGGATTGTGGAATATTTTTGAAAAACTTGGTAAAAATCGATCGCGATCGGACTGAATCGAGCGGTGCTAGTTTTTGCTGGATGGACTTCTTCGCTACTCGGCGATTTCGACGTCACAGATTGTTTTACTTTATTTTGACGCAACGAGGCTTCGAAATAACTGTTGTTGAGTCAAATCGCTATGCTGCTGAATACTTTGCATCACATGAAATCAAGCGATCTTTGTATTTTCGTCATAGAAAGCCACCACTTCGCACATTCCGCCATGACGGTCATGATGGCGTGGATCCTTTCGCTGAACTTTTCCGAGTATTTGGTGACCGTTAAAGCGATACAAACTCCTTATTTTTTGAAAACTAATGTCAAGAAATAGTGTTTACCTAATCATGACATTTATGCACCGCAAGAACTTTGCTTATCGTGTTAAAATCGATCTGGGGCCCTGACGATGGAACAGTGATCAGTAGTGCGCACACGATTTTTTTTTTTTGATTTTTTTTTACATAATCATAATCACTACACATTATTATAAAAATACACTCATTTAAAAGCATATTATCTGTTCTTTCCAGTGATATATAGCTTAACACATTTAATTCAGTTTTATATATCAATATCAAGGGTTGTTTGAGCCCACCCTTCTCCAAAACAATGCTAGCCAATGTTAATTCAGCCAATAGAAGTGAGGCTTGTTGCTGCATATTCAGCGCTACTAGGGTTAAGAACTTCTTTTTGGAGAAAAATGTTTAGAGTTTTAATTTCAATTAACTCAGTAATGAAAGAGACATAATATTTTGCTGTAGAGTCTGATAAAGTTACAAATTAAAAAACAACAAAAACTGTGCAGAAGCATTGTTCAGAGTTGAAGGAAGTTCAATGACCAAGAATAATTTCATAATATTGAACACACATGTTTTATAACTGCTCAGTCTACAGTACACTAGCATGGTGACTGAGCAGTAAGAATGACGATGATGATGATGACACCATCCGTAGTGTTTTGAAGGAGACCACAAGGTCTGGCAGCATCTCACCACATCTCATCCCCTCCTTCCTTGCAGCCGGAAGTGCTCCTTGAAGTGGACATCCGCATCCCCAGCCTGTACCGCATCATCTACCGCTACGTTAACCGCAACGAAAACCCGGTGAGAGGGGACATAACCCTGACTCCCGACTCCCCCACGGACAACGTGCAGATGGGGGAGATCGTCCTCCTGCAGACTCTGGATCCCAAGTTTGCCACGGTGACGTCTGGAGCGGTGTCAGCCTTTGTGCTGAACCCTGGTCGCTGGACCATCTCCACCAAAGTGCCCAACATCGCCTTCCTGGTCAGTGGTTCTGTGGCAGTGGTCTGGCATGGTTGTGAAGTCTGGTCATGTTTGTATGGATGACTTTATTGTCAGAATGTAAACTTTATGAGACAACCAACGTGTATGTGACAGGAAGTCATGGTTGTTTGCATTTAATTGATGATCTTATTGTCAGAATAATGAAACAAAGGAGTTGGATGTGAACTGTATCAGAGAATTGGTATGTGAAAGGAATTTACAGCTGTTTGTGATTGATGATCTTAGTTTTCATTTCTTGTTCATGGAAGGATATTGACAGCTTTGTTGAAAAATAGGAAGAGTGTGTCGAATATGAATGTGAATATGTATATTTGTCCTCAGACAGCTAGAAATTTCTCAAGTAGATGAGCAGTATGAACGTGTTGTCATTCAGAAATACTTGGTCCTAAAAGGAAGCGCTGCTCTGTCTTCTTGAATAAGAGGAGGTGACTTCACAGTGATGATAATCGTTAGCATGTTCTGGTTGAAATTTTTTTTCTGTGTTGTAGCTTTTGAAAAGTTTTTCCCTCTAAAGTGAAGAAAAGGTAATAGGCTTTATAACTCGGTTTTGCAGTTGTAACTGAGGTTAAGATGATGGAAAAGTGTTGATTCAGCTATATTTTGAATGTGTAATGTATTTTGCTTTTGTTGAGGTTTGTGGAATGTACACAGTACTTGCAGATTGTATAACATTTAGAAAGCAAAAGTAGTCGCCTTGTAGGCTTTTCAAACATTTTTTTATGGTATAGTTTGGATTGAGAAATAGCATTTGTCTGTCACGCCTGCCTGTCTGCGCGTGTGTCTTCTTTCATGTAGGACTACTTTGTGTTGATCCCTCAAGATTTGTGTTATGTGTGTGTGTGTCTTTGTGTAGGACTACTTTGTGCTGATTCCTCAAGATTTGTATCATTCCTGTTTGTGTTTCTATCTTTGTGTAGGACTACTTTGTGCTGATTCCTCAAGATGTGCGTCACGCATGTTTGTGTTTATCTATCTTTGTGTAGGACTACTTTGTGTTGATCCCTCAAGATTTCTACGAGGCCACAGTTCTGCAGCAACATGTGACCACACCCTGCTCCGTGCCCAGTGATGACGGGCCGTAAGTGTTCTGCTCTGTCCTCTCTTCTCCCTGCTTTGTCTGTGACTGACCTTCCTGAAGACTGAGTACAGGAAGCAGTTTGTCTATGACTGACCTTCTTGAAGACTTGAGTACTGCTGCCTGTATAGCAGTTTGATTATGACTAACCTTGAAGATTGAGTGCTGCTGCCTTTATGGCAGAATAATGCAGTAGAAGCAAATTCCACCCATTGAAGTCAGTTATGTAAGTTTGTTTTGACTATGTTTTTTTAAAGTCAGATACATGGTTGGAAAGCTTTTGTATGTGGGAGAAATAGTGTTGACAAGTGGCTGGGGTTTAGTGAAGTATAAACATACTTTTTCATGCAAATCTTTCAGGATGTCTGTTGAAAAGAGTATGAATAGTTTGTTTCATAGTTTATGTGCTGAATATATTTTTGTGTGCTGAATATAATATTCGGAAATATCAGCTAAGTAAAAAGTGTGATATTTGATTGGAGGGAGGAAGTGAGTGAGTGAGTGATTGATCAAGTGAGTGAGTGAGAGAGAGAGAGAGAGAGAGAGAGAGAGAGAGAGAGAGAGAGAGAGAGAGAGAGAGAGAGGGGGGGAAAATTAGGGGTTTGTGAGAGCGGCCTGATAGCATTCCATGAATTTTTATATTGGTGGTTTTCCTTTTTTCTGCATGCTTTCTAAATGGATCCAACAGAGCTGTGAGTACTTTTGAACCTTTTTACATTTTCCCTTCATAACACTTTTGTGTATCTAGTACAATAGCCCTACGCTTTTCCTCTGCAGAATTGTTGACGAACTACAAAAAGGATATTAACACACACACACACACACACACACTTACACTGCTATGTGTGCATCAGATGCCTGCACTACCAGTACCCTGACCTGATCGGCTACCCCTTCGTGCCGGGCATTGACGCCTATGTGCTGAAGAACGGGGAAAGGATGTCGGTGGAGTTGTTCCCCAACCTCAACGTCTCCTCTGAGCTGGGCACCCGGGGTCTGGCCCACCTCAACCCCAACCAGGTAACGCTGAAGGGGAAAAGATGACAGGTGTGTGGTGGTGGTGGTGGTTGGTGGTGGGCGGGTGGATTGGTTTGGTGGGTTGGTTGGTTGGGTTGGTTTTTTTATGGGAAGGTTTGGGTGTACATGGTGGTGGTGGTGGTTGGGGAAGGAGTGAGAGAGATTTTGAAGAAAGTTTTTTGTTTCTTTTATGAGAAGCGTGAAGAACAACTGTGAAAGTCGAGGGAGAGAGTGTTCAGCCTTAGTGATGTAGAGTTATGAGTGTGTTGTGGAGGTAGTATTTCCTGCGTAATCATATTGGGAGGGAAGGGGATTGCGGTTGGAGGGGTAGGGGAAGGCAGAGAGAAGGTGAGTGGGAGTGAGATTTTAGAAGTAGCGAAGTGAGGAATCCTTAGTGTCTTGACTGCATTTACCTTAGCATACATATATATATATATATTTCATTGTATGACTGGAACACATTTATCTTGACAAGGTTGTTGTAGAAGATAGTCTAATTGTTATCATGCACATGTGATCAAGTTTTTTTTTATTCCTTGCTAGAACAGCGAAGTTCACCAATAGCGAGATTTTTCTGACTTAAGATTAATATATTCAATTTCAACGACGTTTTCGTCGCAACAACAAAAACGGCAGAAACTATGACAAACGCTTAGTCCTCCAGAAAAGAGGAGAACGGCAAGGACAGAGCAGCGAGTGGTACGCAATATACATGTGTTGGGGGACTGTGACAGACCAGTTTCAAGATGGACCTGGTGGTTCCGGAGCCGGGGCTGTACGTGCTGATCGTGACGTACCACAACCCCACCAACCGCTCACAGGAGCTGGAGGTGGACGTGGCCTCGCTGGCCGGCCGGGACCAGGCCAAGGCCATCCTGCACAGCTGCAAGTTCAGGTGATTTGGGGATAGGCTGGCTGAGGGGTGGACTTGTTGGTTTTGTTTGTTAGAGGAGGAGGTTGTTTGGTTCTTTGTGTTTGCTTTAGTGGTTTTTTTGTTGTTGTGAAAGTTCAGTGTGTAGGTATGTGTGTGAGTGTGTTTGTTTAAATTAAAATTTTTTTAAAATCTTATATATCGAGGATAATGAAATAAGCACTTATGTGCTTTTTTACATCCAATCCCGGTGTGTATGCGGTTTTGGAAATTTTGTCATCCATTCCCACCAGCCTACAATGGCCTACTCTTACGAAAAGCGGAACAGGATTTAACGTGTGCACAAGATGTTCAGCGTGTGTTCGTACACAGGGCCTCGGTTTATAGTCTCATCCGAAGGATGTGTGTGTGTGCATGACCTTGGATACATGCATGTGTGTGTGCGTGTAGGTGTTTATAAGGAAAAAGAAAGATACAGATGACATTTTGATTTGAAAACAAAATCTTTAGAATCTTCTTTTGTTTAATTGATAAATACATGGACAAGCCTACTTCACGTTGTGTGCACATTCCAATACCACCCCCCTCCCAACCAGGATACACAAAACCTAAAGGAGTTTGTTGCCATATTATTCATCAGTTCTTCTACCAGCAAGTGTAACATTTGTGATTGTGTTCAGAAGCAGCAAGTGCCAAGCTGTTGTGTTTTCGTACAATGATCAGTAGGTAAAGTAGTCCAGAAAGACAGCTGTGACTGTTGCAGCACCCTGTGCCGACAAGTGTTCACCAGCATGGATGGCCTGGTGGGGGTGTACAACATCTCCACTGGCTACGTCTCCCTTACCTTCACCGGTCCTCCTGATGTCAACATTGGCATTGTGAGTTCATCATGTGGTTGTCTTTTTGTTTCTGTTTTTGCTATAACATTGTCCTGTGTCTGTATGAGCACTGACATTGTGAGCTCACCATTGGCTCAAGCATTATCCTTTTGGTGTGTGGTCATGATGCTCATTGCGTATGGGTGACATCAGATTGTTAAGAATCATGTTATGATAGTCGCCTCAGCCCTCTACCTTTGATTCAGTGTTTTCAAATTTTAGTTGATTGTTCGTTTCTTTAAGAGCGAATGAAACTTCATGCAAGGGGCATAGATTTGTGTGAAAAGTAGTTATTGCGTTTGATTAAAAAAAAAAAAAGATGGATTTGAACGCTGTATCAGCTAAAATCATGAACTAGGTTCATGTACTGTTCGTGCTGTGGTTGAGAGTGGACTGATGACAAGCCAGCAGAGCTTATTTTTTCTGGAAGCTGTTGTCATTGGATAGTTGTAAGGGTGATGGGGTTTTTTTCTTTCTTTTCCAGGATTCTGTAACTGCTGTTCCTCTGAAGGAGTGGACCACGGAGTTTATCCGTCCCAGGATTATCTGTATCCGCATCAATGGAATGTGAGTGGATGAAGCGTTGGAAGTGCTTTGTAAGATGTATGGTCCTGTTGCTGGATAAGAATGTGTGTGTGGTGTGTGTGCGTGCTCGCATAAGTGAGTGAGAGAGAGAGAAAATGTGTGTGTGTGTGCATGTATGTGTTTAATTGCGCTGGGAATGCTCTTTTTAAACCGTGTATAGTTTGCAAATACTTGCAGGGAAAAAAGATCGTTTTTGCTGGCAGGTAGTATCCATATTTTTAAGGGACAAAAGAAACTGAAAAGAAAGTTGTTTCGCAAATCATGTGAAAGGATTTTTTTCTCCATTCTTTATTTTTTGAAAGTCACTTAGGTCTCTGGCATTCACACAGAAGGCACACATGGCACCATATAGTTATTGTGGCACCATTCAAGCGTGGAGCAGTATGGGGCAGCTGCGGGCAATGTCAGCGGGATGTGTGACATAGAGGCCCCTTCTGGCCAGCTGGAAATGCCTAGAATAAGAGCAAAAGGGTTAATTCATTCAGTTTTGTTAACGTGTATTGTGAGAAAGAAAATCCCAAAAGGTGTTTAATGTTAAGGAATGTCACCAGTACCTGTCCTCTACATGGGGTGACCTTGCTCTGTGGGCAGCTGTATACCGTCATCCTATTCGGTGCCAGTGGGAACAGTGAGGACGGACTTTGAACTGCCCCCGAATCAGGGTCGTCTGTCCATCGACCTGCCTACGAACCTTTTAGATCCCAACACTGGGCTGGTTCAGCTCAACGACACCGATGTAAGTCCAGTCAGCCTCTCCCTCCCTCCCAAATGCATGGCCCAAATTTTCCCCTCTGCTCCTTTTGTTTTGCGCTTTGTAAGGTCATTGTCTTTGGTTTTAAGTATTGAGTGGAAGTCTTTTTCCCTACTAAAAATCCCCCCCCCCCAAAAAAAAAACCCACTCCCCATCCTTCCCCCATCTCATACACACAATACACACACACACACACATGCACACACACGTGCACACACACACGCACACACACCCACACACATTCCCCTCAAAACGCATAAATGGAATGATTTAGAGATGAATTATTTGTTAACTCTATCCAGTGCAAATAAAATATTGTAACTGAAATTTACAAATTGAACTTATCATGTTTTCCTGATGGAGGTAATTTTACTGCACTTTTATCTATGTTTTTAGGGATGGGGGAGGGTTGTTTGCTTTCAATTTGAAATGGTGTCTTTTTGGTTCAGTATCAAATCATCCATGGTTTTAAGAAGGTAGCAGTTGCTCACAGTGTACACACATACCGGTCAGCTGAATCATCTTATCGCATATTTCAGAGAGAAATTGAGATCTTTGCCACAGTGGGCAAACCTGGCCAGTACGTCATTCTCTTCCACTACTTCATGCCCACAGAGATCGGCCTGACCATCCCCGTCACCGTCTTTGTCGGGGGACAGGCTATACAGGGTGAGTGTAGAGTGTATAGTCCTTGGTGGTGGTATTGTTGTTAGGTGTTCCTAGCTTAACACTGTGGGAGTCACCCAGAACATGCACGGATCTAACTCGGCCCACCTGGGAATCACTGTGAGACCATACTCATTGGGTGAGAAGTTTGTGTGTATTACTTGCTTTGAAGTGCCTCACTATTTAGGCATCATATCCTGACTCGGAGGAGTCAGTGTCATCAGGTGTGGTGGCAAAAAGCTTACCTGGTGACACTGACAGGTGAGATACTGACTTCAGGGGATATTTTTTTATATACTTGTATGGAAAGCACAGGTTGTTGAGCTGAGAGCTTATGGATTAAAATAATCACAGCATAATAACTCACAGCGTAGCATTTGAAGGTAGGCCTTGGCATGCAATTCCTGACAAAGCTTAAGGCTTGGGTCAATAGTGTACTTGGACAGTATGAAAAAGAAAATGCATGTTTTGGCATGCGTGGCTATGGCGTTAAAATCTGTACATTTTGAATCAGTTACTTTTGTGTCATCCACATAGTTATGTAGCCTTTTGACTGTTGCGGTACCTTTGATTCATTCGTTATAAGTCAGTAGAACCTTACATGCTCAACTTCAGGGATGGATATCTGTGTGTGCACAGCCATTTTTCTTATCCCATTATGTAGGCAGCCATACTCCATCTTTTTGGAAAAGAAGCCAGATGAATTTTTTAATTTTAATTTTATTTTATTCTTTTATATCGAGGATAATGGAATAAGCACTTGTGTGAATTATTGATGTTAGAGATAGAAACAACGAAAGGGGAAGGTCCCCAAAGTCGGAATGTGGCTACCTAAATGGTGGTGGGTGGGGGGGGGGGGGAGGGTTGCTCTCGCCAAGAAAAGAAAAAGAAAAAGTATGAGTTTCAAAGAAAAAGAGCGTAAAAAAGAACCCTAAAGGTAAAAATAACATATACTTTGTCTACACACACTGGTTCCCTATAACGCAGCAGTGCGCATTTCTGTGCTGCAGGCGAGTTCAAGCCAACCTACTGCCCCAGTGTGACTGGGTGCCGGGGGTCCATCATGTTCGGCAGCGGGAACACCATCAACCTGAGAGGCGACATCAGGATCCTGGTGAACAACACCGCTGGGGGCAAGATCTGGCTGGTAAGGTCGCACCCAGCACTGCAGCTGGGTTGCCTTAGCAGTGACGGGGTTCGTATGTTGGCCTCCTGGAGTTTTCTCTGGTTCTCACTGCCGTAGACGGTATAGCCGCGTGGGTATGACTGTCTGGCCTCAGTCCCATGGGGCTATGAAGTCATGGGTTTGAATCTTGGCAGGTGAATTCAGGGTGGGGTTTTTACCATCTCCCAGGTCAACAGAGCGGACCATCCAGTGCTTTCATTCCCCTTGTGTAATATTCTCTTCTTCTTCCTCTTTTGTCATGTTTCTCCCAGGGGAGGTTTGACATTGATGAGCCTTCTCCATCTCTCTCTGTTTTGAGCTTCCCCCTTATTTATGCCCCTTTCTCTAAGATCATCTGCAATACAGGCAGCCCAGGTTTCGCTAGGTCTTCCCTTTGGTCTCTTTCCATCCACTACGAAGTTCATTGCTCTTTTTATGATGTGGTGGTCTGCTTTCCGTTGAACGTGCCCAAACCAGCCAGCGTCACTTTCCATCTACTACGAAGTTCATTGCTCTTTTTATGATGTGGTGGTCTGCTTTCTGTTGAACGTGCCCAAACCAGCGCAGTCTATTGGTACTAGCTACAGACTTCAGGTCATCAACTTTGCACATTGTCCATAGTTCTTCAT
Organism: Rapana venosa; assembly: GCA_028751875.1. Classification (NCBI taxonomy): domain Eukaryota; kingdom Metazoa; phylum Mollusca; class Gastropoda; order Neogastropoda; family Muricidae; genus Rapana; species Rapana venosa. Next base: position 32,089,219 of record CM054140.1, read on the forward strand.
TTGTGATCATTTGTAATATACTCATGCGAAGATCAAAAATGCATGTTAGAGATCCTGTAATTCGTGTGTGTGATTTGAAATTGAAAATGTGATTGTAATTATGGAATACGTCAAGTTTTCCTACATATTTTCTTTCTTTGCCCCTGAATTGGGTCTCTGACATTTTTGGTGAACAAGAATTTTCTGTTGTGGTTCCATTTCACTGTCATACTCTCGGTTGTTTAAAGACTGTTTAGGAGAAAAAAAAAATCATTGTTTCTTCTCTGAAGTAAAGCATTGAAGATGCTTTTGCATTCACATTTTTTTTTCCAGATGTGATATTTTCTGTACATGTGCTCTTGGCCCTTGATAGAAGGAAGGACAGCAGAGTTGGTTTTATACCCTGTTTTACTCTGTATATAGCTGCACAGCTTTAGTTTTATATCCTGTTTTACTCTGTATAGAGCTGCACATCTTTAGTTTTATACCCGTTTTACTCTGTATATAGCTGCACAGCTTTAGTTTTATACCCTGTTTTACTCTGTCTATAGTTGCACAGCTTTAGTTTTATACCCTGTTTTACTCTGTATATAGCTGCACAGTTTTAGATTTATATCCTGTTTTACTCTGTCTATAGCTGCACATCTTTAGTTTTATACCCTGTTTTACTCTGTGTATAGCTGCACAGCTTTAGTTTTATACCCTGTTTTACTCTGTATATAGCTGCACAGCTTTAGTTTTATACCCTGTTTTACTCTGTGTATAGCTGCACAGCTTTAGTTTTATACCCTGTTTTACTCTGTCTATAGCTGCACAGCTTTAGTTTTATACCCTGTTTTACTCTGTATATAGCTGCACAGCTTATACCCTGTTTTACTCTGTATATAGCTGCACAGCTTTAGTTTTATATCCTGTTTTACTCTGTCTATAACTGCACAGCTTTAGTTTTATACCCTGTTTTACTCTGTATATAGCTGCACATCTTTAGTTTTATACCCTGTTTTACTCTGTCTATAGCTGCACAGCTTTAGTTTTATACCCTGTTTTACTCTGTATAGAGCTGCACAGTTTTAAACTGAAATTTAAAATTTGACGAGGTGACAGCCCTGATATGGCCTCTGTGGTGGGCAGGGCTATGAACAGCAGGATTGGATTGGATGGGGTGCTCTTGATGAAATCTTGAAGCAGATGTTAACCTTTTTTTCTCCTGTCTTCCAGGATTATGCTTTGCTGATCCCAGCGGAGACCTACACTCCCTTTGACTTGGAGCTGCTGCCCATCGACACCTCGGGGAAATTCCTCACGGAATGTGTGGATGAAGGATTTGTCCTCAAGTAAGTGTGTGTTCTCGCTATTGTACTCTCCAGAGTAACGTTGGTTTGCTTCGGTCGTAAAGTCTTAGTTTTTAAACCTGGACTTTTTATTTGGTTTAAAAGGGAAAAAAAGCAGAGAATGAGTATGGACATAGGGGTTTAGTTTAGGGGTTTTTTTAATTGGGGGGGTGGGGGGGGGGTGTAAGATTCTGTCACTTTATCGGTTGTATTCAAAGAATTTGAGCTTTTGCCCTAAATTTGATATGTTTCATTTTTGTTCTCTCAGGGGCTTGGAATTCAGTGTGGAAGGTTACATACATATTGCATCTAGTAAGTTCTAGAAAGTAGATGGGGAGAGTAAGGGAGAGATTCTCAGTAAAGAGTTGCTGAAAATCCTGTAGCAGATGCCTCTCTTACACACCCCTTTGTGCTTCTGAAGCCTTGAATTCCTCTTACACTTGTGTATGGATTTAATCATATGTGTATATGCATATACATGTGTATGATTGTGGGTATGTGTCCATGTACCTTTGTGAATATACCATGTAAATGTCAGCATATAAATAATTGGGAAAAAAAAGTCCCATAATCATAGAATGTATAAATATTGTGTCCCTAAAAAATGGATTTTGGGGATATCTATTCTTTACTATCTAAGGTTGGTGCCAACTTTTATGTTTTTTATCATGTCCTAAAAAAAATTAGATTTTTCCCACCTTTTCTGTTCTAAAAGTGTTCACTGCTGACCTTTTTGTTCTTTAGGTCGGATTCAGAATACTGCAGAGAGAGTGTGTTCACACTGACAACGGAGTTCAACAAAGGAGCGGTGCAGTGTGACTGCAATGTGGATGGCTCGCTCAACTTCAACTGCCAGTCTTTCGGTGGACAGTGTCAGTGCCGAGAAAACGTCATCGGCCGAACATGTTCCGCTTGTCGACCCGGATATTATGGTTCCCAGATTGCAAAGGTAGGTTGCTGTGCTGCGCTAACAAAATGTCGACAGTTTTTATGCAGGAAATCGTGAACCACAAATGTGAAAATTCATTTTGTCACCTGGTGTTCTGTGGTGCTCAGTGTGGGGTTGGTTTTCAGTTTTTAAAAAACCAAAAACTAACAAAACAGTCTGATTATTCAGTAGAAAGCTGAAACTTTCTTTTACTTTTGTTATATATGTCATGTACAAGGTATATGTATTTTGTCAATGATACTGTCAGTAACCTTGGAAAAATAAAAGCAAAATGGTTATTTTGATGTGAGCACAGACAGACATACACACATACATAAGCTTGCAGGCACTTATACTCGCACACACGAACATACACATGCATGCACGCACGCTCTTTTTTAAAATATTTACCCCCCTAAAATACTGATGATATATATTCTAGGGTTAGATGGTAAAACCCTAATACAGATTCTAGTTTTATGTAGTGTAAGCCGCTGTGTATCCTTCTAAATTTCCCACAAAAGAAAACTTCTAATGGCTGTCCCTTGTTCAATCTTACTTCAGCATGCAGTTGCCCGTTTGGTGTGTGCCACCCCATCACCGGGGACTGCATTTGCCCACCCAGGGTGGAAGGGGACCGCTGTGACCGTTGTCAGCCCGAGGCCTATGGCTATGACGATTTGATTGGATGCCAGGTAACTGTCGTTAGTTTTCTTAGTGTACTCTAGTGCAGTGCAACTCAACACAACATGTTAGTTTTCTGTGCCTTGCAGGACAGTACAGCACAACACAATGCGCTACAGTGCAACAAGTGCAATCCAATGGAAAACAGTATAATACTGTTTGATACAGTGTAAAACAATAGAGAACAATACAATGCAATACAAGTACACTACACTATATTACAATACAATGAGATGGAATTCAGCACAATACAGTACGGTACAGTATCGTACAACATAGTACAATGCAATAGAACACAATACAATGCAACAAAGCAAAGCAATACAGTACAGTTCAAAATAATACAATGCCAGGGAATGCAATATGATACATAATGACACATACACTCCGCTGCATTGCACTACACAACACTACATGACACTACACTGCACTACACGACACAACACTGCACTACACTACACTACACTGCACTATGCTACACTACTCTACACTGCACTGCACTACACTGCACTGCACTGCACAGCACTACACTGCACTTCACTACACAACACTACACTTCACAACACTACACTGCACTACACTACACTGCACTCCACTACACTCCACTACACTCCACTCCACTACACTCCACTCCACTCCACTCCACTCCACTCCACTCCACTACACTACACTACACTACACTACACTACACTACACTACACTACACTACACTACACTACACTACACTACACTACACTACCCTGCACTGAACTGCTACACCAAACCACACCACCCCTCACCTCACCTCGCCTAACCCCCACACCACCACACCACAGCCCACCTAACCGCCATGCACCACAGCATACCCCACATAATAATGCAAAGCGTGTTGTTGACAGGAGTGTAACTGTAACTCCAGGGGAGTGGAGGGAGACCTGAACTGTGACCAGACCACTGGCCAGTGCAAGTAAGTCACAGCTGGCTGTCTGTCTGCTGTTGATCACAGCTGTCTGTCTGCTGTTGATCACAGTGGCTGTCTGTCTGTCTGCTGTTGATCACAGTGGCTGTCTGTCTGTCTGCTGTTGATCACAGTGGCTGTCTGTCTGTCTGCTGTTGGTCACAGTGGCTGTCTGTCTGTCTGCTGTTGATCACAGTGGCTGTCTGTCTGTCTGCTGTTGATCACAGTGGCTGTCTGTCTGTCTGCTGTTGGTCACAGCTGTACGTGTCTGTGTCTGTTAGCTACATGCACTTGTGTGCATACATTTTGTGTACACGAGAACATGTGTGGGAGGGTGTGTGTGTGTGTGTGTGTGTGCGTGCTTACGGCCATGCATAAACTGTGTGCAGATTAGAACATGTGTGGAAGAGAGAGAGAGAGAGTGTGTGTGCATGTGTGTGTGCATGTGTGTATGTCTCCTTTTGTTTGTGTGATGTATATTATATGTGTGTTCACATGTGGGTCTGTGTGTGTACATCTGTGTCCACACATGCATGCATGAGTTGTGTGAACATGTGTGTGCGTACTTACACATGTGTCCATGTGCTCAAATGCATGCTTGTATGTTAGCACTTGTGAACATGAGTGGGAAGGCAAGTTCTGTCTCATGTCCCTTTTTAAAAAAAAAAAAAAATAGCAAGGAAAAAAGGCAAAATTAGTTATGCCAAGTATTCTGAGTCCTGTCTCTGAATGTCTGTCCTCTTGGAAGGTGTGAGATGGGGTTGACCATCCTTGAATTTATTTAAATTCTGAAATACTGAAGAGATGCTGGTTTTTGGGGTTGTTTTTTTTAAAAGTGCCTTTTGGATGTGAATTAAACTTTCAACATTTGGGTGTCAGCTTTCCGGTCCTGGTCACAGAAAATGAACAGTTTCCACAGTTTTGGAGTTACCTTTCTTCAAAATTAGAATTCAAAGAAACAAACTTTAACATTTCCTAGCAGAAATGACTTCTACATTTATAGTCCTCATCACTAAAGAACCCCTCCCCCCCAACAAAATTTTCAGCATAGAAAATTCGCTATAGTTGACGTTGCAGGAGGAGAGCATATTTTCTGAGCACATCACTCCTCTTCTGCGATCTCTTCACTGGTTGCCTGTCTCACAAAGACTGGAGTATAAAATCAATACCCTCTGTTTCAAATGTCTCCACAAATCTGCACCCTCTTATCTCTGTAACTGTCTTCACCTGTACACTCCATCCTGTTCCCTTCGTTCAGCTGCAGATACTTTGTGCTTTCGAACACCCAGATTCAAACAAACCACTGTTGGCCGTCGCTCCTTCTCTGTTTCTGGTCCATCCACCTGGAATGACCTCCCTCTTTCACTTCGCCAAAAGCCTTCACTTGATACCTTCGAATCCAGTCTCAAAACACACTTATTTCCTACCTGAGACTTCCCCCCACATATCTGTCCCTAATTTTCAACAGCATCTTTCATCTTCTAAGTGTTGTTCCGTGTGTGTGTGTGTGTGTATGTGTGTGTGCGTGTCTGTGCGTGTGCACGTGCGTACGTGCGCGCGCATGGATTTGAAATCTGTTGTTCATTATGTTTAAGGAGAGTTGCATGCCTGTAAATGATTGAGTGCAAGTGCTTTGATTTGTTTGTTTTTTACAAGATTCAGCGCTATATAAATTCCATATATTATTATTATTGTGCAGCTGTCTGGCCAACGTAGGGGGCAGGAAGTGTGACACCTGCCTGCCCGGATACCACACCTTCCCTTACTGCCAGGCCTGCGACTGCGATCCCGCCGGCACTGAGGAAGGCATCTGTGATCAGTACACCTCCCAGTGTCTCTGTAAGGTCAGTAGTGCACCTCCCAAGTGTCTCTGTAAGGTCAGTAGTGCACCTCCCAGTGTCTCTGTAAGGTCAGTAGTGCACCTCCCAGTGTCTCTGTAAGGTCAGTCAGTAGAGCACCTCCCAGTGTCTCTGTAAGGTCAGTCAGTAGTGCACCTCCCAGTGTCTCTGTAAGGTCAGTCAGTAGTGCACCTCCCAGTGTCTCTGTAAGGTCAGTCAGTAGTGCACCTCCCAGTGTCTCTGTAAGGTCAGTCAGTAGTGCACCTCCCAGTGTCTCTGTAAGGTCAGTACACCTCTCCAGTGTTGCTGTAAGGTCAGTACAGTCTTATGTCATGATCAGTGCATCTCTGTAAGGTCAGCACACCTCCCAGTGTTTCTGTAAGGTCAGCACACCTCCCAGTGATTCTGTAAGGTCAGCGCACCTCCCTGTGACTCTGTAAGGTCAGCACACCTCCCAATGTCTGTAGGGTCAGCGCACCTCCCTATGACTCTGTAAGGTCAGTTCACCACCCAATGTCTCTGTAAGGTCAGCACATCTCCCAGTCGCTTCAGGTCATTGATTATTATGCTACTATCAAGTGTTGAGGTAAGCCGCAGACATATTTGCTTAACACAACCAAGTTTGTGTAAGAATCCAAAGTCACTCAACAGCAGAGCAGAGCCCCTCTGGCTGGTAGCCGCACAGAGGCCTACCATTGATAAGCTCCATGTTGACTTCTGACCTTGAGGATTCGACATGACTAGCTTTGGTATGGCTGGGGTGGACAAAGCAGAATGATCAGCGTAAAAAAAAAGAAAAAGAAAGCAGAATGATAACTGTGGGAACAGCAGGACAGGAATGTCGCAGGAGATGAGGCAGTAAAAACCAAAACAAGTGTATGTCAGTGTTGTGATAATGGTGGTGATGATGACTGTGCATAGCTGTCAGTTTTCCCCACTTTCAGCTCCTCTCAGCCGCTATCCATCCCATCCCAGCTGGTTCTAATTGTTGCAGAAACTGACCGCACTTAGACTAGGTGAAAAGGACGGGGCTAATTTTAGCACTGGGCCCTGGACCCACGAGTTAATAATAATAATAATAATAATAATAATAAATGGAATTTGTATAGCGCTATATCTTGCAAAGACAAATCAGAGCGCTTGCATTCAACATATTCTTACAGAGTCATGCAGCACTATCAAAAGCTTGAACAAAATTCAAATGTACGCACCTACACACACACACACACACACACACACACACATACAGGTTGTAGGCTTTGGCAGGGTAATGGGATTTGGGCTGTTGGAAGGCAGGGGCAGTTTTGAGATGAAAGAGTTAGGTTGGATTTGCTGCAGACTGAGGTGTTTTTTGTTGTGTTGTTTTTCAGAGCAATGTGCTGGGGTCTCGCTGTGACCAGTGTCCAGACGGGTCGTTCCACCTGAGTGCCGACACCCCCTCTGGCTGTACCCGCTGTTTCTGCTTCGGCACCACCACCCGCTGCACCAGCTCCAGGCTGACCTGGGATCTGGTCAGTTTCACCTGCCCTTTGTTGGGGGGGGTGGAGGTGGTTGTTGTGGTTGTGGTTGTTGTTGGTAGTTTGTACACCCGACGTTTTTTCGTTTTAGCAGGTCAATCACTACCGTTTATTATTCATTTAATTAAAGATTTCTTCTCTGCGTGTGTATTTGTTTGGTTGTTTTTTTTTATCACTGAGAAAGGCTTAATACAGAAGCTTTTTTTCCAGGGACAGCGCTGTTGTTGCCATGGGTTCTTTAACATGTGCTGAATGCGAGAATGGATTGGATTGGATGTTGCACACGGAACCTCAGTTATTTATCTCATTCAAAAGATCAGCACTCAGACCACCACTAGTGGGTGGGGGTTTGGGGATGTTCAGGCTTAAAAACAGGCATTGAACCTCCATCTTTCGCTTTCTAAGATGTGATGCATTACCTCTAGACTACAGATCCTATGTGCATCACAGTGTATCCTTGTGATATTTTATATTTTTCTGGTGTGTGTGTGTGTCCTTACAGATGAACTCCATGGATGGGTTGTGATATTTTATATTTTTATGGTGTGTATGTGTGTGTCCTTACAGATAAACTCCATGGATGGGTTGTGATATTTTATATTTTTCTGGTGTGTGTGTGTGTGTCCCTGTAGATGAACTCCATGGATGGGTGGGGCATCACCAACACCATTGAGGGCTTTGTGATCGAGGCAGGAAACACCATCGCTGTCAAGGCCCGGGACGACATAGCCGACACCAACGAGGCTCTGTACTGGGTGGCCCCTCCAGAGTACCTGGGCAATAAGGTGGGCTGGGTTTGAATGGTGTATGTGTTTTGGTCAGAATGATGCCCATGGGTTTTTGTTGTTGTTTGTGGCACTTTTATGTAGATGTTATTTTGTAAGAGAAATGGTGTCGAGTTGATGTGAATATGCGTGTGGGCATGTGCACACACATACACACACACACACACACACACACACTCCCTCTTTCTTTCTCTTTCTTTCTCTCTTTCTGTCTCACTCTCATCAATGAAGGTGTGATCACCTGATGACATATTATGCCATGTGTTTTGTCCACAGATGTACTCCTATGGCGGACAGCTGATCTTCACTGTGCTCTTCACTCTTCCTCAAGGGCAGGATTCAGAGGGAATCATCCGACCAGACGTCATCCTTGTGGTGAGTTTCTGATGGGATTCTGGGGCATTGGGGGAGGTTGGGAGAGGGGATAGGTTCATGTCAGCAGCCAGTGATCTCCAGTCGATGAAGCAGTGATATAGGGACACTTTAAGTTGTGTTTGTGTTGATTAGTGCTTCGATTTGTTTGTTTTTTACAAGATTCAGCGCTATATAAATTCCATATATTAGTATTATTATTATTACATTAGGGGATATCTCTATTGTAGTAGCAACATGTTTAAAGCAAAAGGAATAAAAAGAAATGCCCAAATACTTCAGTACAAGGTAGAAGAAAGCTTGAAGGTTTATATCAATCAATCTAAATCTCAAAAGTCGACAACATGACCCTCACTTGCCTAAAATGGCTTTAAGTGGAAAAGTGAGTGAGGTGCAGTGCAACTCATTTCATGGATGAGGGTCACATTTGGTTTTATGATTGAGCGCTTTGATTTGTTGCTTTACAAGATTCAGCGCTATATAAATTCCATACATTATTATTATTATTATTATCTCGTGTTATGTGTTAATGTGGTTCTCCTGCAACGTGGTGACCATCCTGAGTTGGCTGTTATGGTGGGCCATGGTGTTGATGCGAGGAGTGACAGTAGAGTAGGTTCTTTTTTCTTTTTTTTTGCTATTAGATTTTCAGTTTTTCCATTGTGTTACTACGAAGTGGTGAGATCACATCTGTAGGTTAAGGACTACTGAAGTGATGGTTGAGTAGGTTCTAAATCCTCTTTTATTCTGTTATGTAGTTGCACAGTTTTAATGTGAGATACACATTTTAACGTGGTGCGGCTTATTTATCTTTGGTCGCAGGTTACACAGATTTATGATATGGAATACACATTGTTATGTGGTGGACGCTCTGATGTTAGGACCCTTTGTCGCAGGGCTGTAAACTAAAAGGTATTAATTGGAATATTGGGAATAACTGGGCTGACATGTGGGTGTTATGAAATGGGTGGCGCTGCTCTTGTGGCGACATGCCCTCCCTAGGGAGAGCAGCCCGAATTTTTCACGCAGAGAAATCTTGCTGTGACTTAAAAGTGGTATTAAATAAAATAAGAGTAAATAATATAAACAAGTGTATTGCAGGGCAACAACATGACGGTGGTGCACTACCACCCCCAGCAGCCACAGAACAGTGTGGCCCTGGACATGGAGGTGGCTTTGTTCGAGGTGAGGACTGTCTGGAGTGTGCTCTGTGTGTGTGTGTGTGTGTGTGTGTGTATGTGTGTGTGCGTGAGTGAGAGAGAGAGAGAGAATGTGTGTGTGTGTGTGTGAGAGAGAGATTGTG
>CM054140.1:32101392-32168892 GCA_028751875.1 Rapana venosa
TCTGTTTTCAGTACCACTTCCAGCATCATTTAAATGATCGTAATGTGAAACTACTGCATTCTGTTTTCAGTACCACTTCCATTATTATTTAAATGATGGTAATGTGAAACTACTCCATTCTGTTTTCAGTACCACCTCCACCATCATTTAAATGATCGTAATGTGAAACTGCTGCATTCTGTTTTCAGTACCACTTCCAGCATCATTTAAATGATCGTAATGTGAAACTGCTGCATTCTGTTTCCAGTACCACTTCCGTCATGCTCAGAGTGGAGCGGAGGTGTCCGGGAGCAGTTCATGATGATCCTGTACAACCTGCAGGCTCTCCACATCCGCGCCTCCTACTTCAACCTGGTGGATGAAGTCAGGTGGGTGAAGGCCTCTCCTCTGCAGCAGTCTGTCACTTTTGTATGGAAACACTTTTGTATGGAAACACTATTGTGTGGAAAGACTATTATTCACCTATAACTGCGTTTAGGGATGGTTTCCTAAGTATGTTTATGGATTTTGTTTAAATGTGGGGGGGGGGTGAGATTGTCGAAAGAAGGAAGGGGAGCAGGTGGGTGGGTAAGTTGAGGTAAGCAAGCAAAGGCATTTGGAATGATGGTTGAAACAGTGAAACTTGGGGTCAGTTTTTTTGTATGTGTGTTTTTGCCCAACAAGTATTTGGGATCCCTTTGCTTTTTGGTATGCTTGTTTTTACCCTCAGGAGAAGAGAAAGATAGAAAAAGACAGTCACCCCATGCATCTGGCGGTAGTTTTAAAAGTGTTTATTAGCATTTTTTTGGGACCAACATTACAAGTATCACTCCAGCCTGGTTGACGCTAGTTTTCGTTGTGGTGGGAAACGTGGAGTGTAGCCCTGTAGTGTTAACCATCAGTGGCCTGACATGGATGCAGACATCTAATTGTATGAGGGGAAAAGCCTAGGTATGATTTACCTAGGTTAGATCAGATGAACAGCCAAGTGTAAGGTAGCAGCACTGACATATAAAAAAAAAAGGTTATCTGGACCTCCTTGACCTCCTGAAAGCACCCCTCCCCCTACTAAACGAAGGAAAAAAACAAAGGAGCCATAAACAACAAAGGAGCCATAAACAACAAAGAAAACCTCAGAAACGCTCTCCCCCTAAAAAAACCAAAACAAAACAACAACAAACAAACAAAAACCCACACAACCAAAAAACAAAAACCAAACCAAAAAACAAACCCCATAACAATGAAATAAACAACGAAAAATATCTGCCTTCAGATAATATGTAGTTGATTTGCCATTTTGCAGCTAATAGCCAGAATTTGGCTCATAAATGAATATCCTGATTCCCCCCCCCCCCTTTTTTTTTTTTTTGCTGAAAAGAAAAAGGTACACTAACATGGGGTTATTTTTAATAACGGGAACTTGTGGATTTCACCTGTCCTCTATCTACCTGGCTTGTTGCAGGTTGTCTGACGTGAGCATGGAGTTTGCCTCGGAGACAGGACCTGGAGAATCGGCCAGAACTGTGGAGCAGTGTCAGTGTCCCCCGAGTTACCAGGGCACTTCCTGTCAGGTACTGCTGTTCTGTCCCCTGGGAATAAAACTAATCTCTGTGTGTGTGTGTGTGTGGTCTGATTTGCTTCTAAACATGAAAGAGCATTGGCTGTTGTTAATGCTACTGCAGTGTTTTCTTTGTTGTCATATAGACTATAACAAGGAGAGAGGAGAGAGAGAGAGAGAGAGAGAGAGAGAGAGAGAGAGAGAGAGAGAGAGAGAGAGAGAGAGAGTTATGTACTTGTTGGTTTATGGAACCATTGTTGGTTTCTGGACCATATTGGTCATGACGTAGTCACTTTCTGCTTTTGTCTGTGATCTGTCCTGTGCAGCTCAAGAATTCTTTTTTTTTTGTTTTTTGGTTGCATAGAGTGTACAGACAAGACTTGAAGATGTTGATGTAGACACTTTTTTTTTTAAACATGTACTTATTTTGTCTATATTCAGGATAAAGTCTGTTTGTTATATGGTGGCTTACATGTACTTAACTTATTTTGTCTGTATTCAGGTAAAGTCTGTTTGTTATACGCTGGCTTACTGATGCTGTCCATTTGTTCTTTGATATGTCTGTGTTTTTTTTAATCCAATTTTATCGGCGTTATTATCCATGAAGTCAGAATGCAGCTACCTTCATGGTGGGGAAAAATGGCGTCATACGCAAAATCTCACCATTGGTGAACCTCGGAGCTCCAGCTGAGGAACGAAGAAACAAAATCTGAGGTAGTGAACTTCACTGAGCTACAGTCTCTCTGTTTTGAGCAGCATGCAGAATCATCATTCCTTCGGATGAGACTACAAACCGAGGCCCCGTGTGCGAACGCATGCAGAACACTTTGCGCACACATTAAATCCTGTTCCGCTTTTTGTAAGAGTAGGCCATTGTGTGCTGTGGAAACAGATGACAGAATTGACAAAACCGCATTCACACGGGGACTGGATGTGAAAAAGCACCTAAGTGCTTATTCCATTATCCTCGTTATAAAAGAATAAAATAAACTAAAAATATCATGAGTTTCTTCGTTAAGACAAGAAAATCCATGATCTAAGAAGATGACAGCCATGATGTGGACTCTGTGGTCAATGGGACTGTAATCACCGTTATTGGATTGTATTCATGTAATTATTTTCACATTTTTGTGACTTTTAAAAAAATAATGTCAGTATTGTCATTATTGAATTCTGCACTGGTATGATAGTGATCACTAAATATGTGTTGCTGTGTTATTCTCCTGTGGTAAATGTTTTCCTTTTTAATTTTTATGTACGGCTTGTAACACAATTGAATTTCTCTGTTTGTGAGATAATGATAAAGTGGTTGATTGATTGATTGATTGATGTGTTTGTGTGTGTGTGTGCAGGAATGTGCCCGAGGCCATTACCGCTCTCGCTCCACTCCCTACCTGGGCATCTGTGTCAAGTGCAACTGTAACGGACACACAGAGGACTGTGATGTCAACACTGGAGAATGCTTTGTGAGTGGAAAATGGCAACAGAGATGGGAGATGGGTCACTCTAATGTTTGTTTCTGTTATGGATCATAGATATGTTTTCAAAAGAGCAAGTCAGATTGGTAGTGAAGTCGTTGTAGATTTTTGTGTTTGTTTTCAGACAAAGGGAAAGCTCATGTTAAGAAGACTTCTTGAAAGTATCAATGTTCATGTAAGTAAAAAACGAAAAGAATACAAGTGTTGATCTTTCTAGAATGTTTTTTTAATTAAAATTTTTTTTTTCCAGAATATTGTGTGTGCTATGATTTGGCAGTTGAGCTGTTTAAATACTTGACAATGTGTTCTGTTTGAGATATGTGGAGGATAAGTTGGGAACAGCACTCTCTGTCTAACAACAAAGGGCAGAAATGGATAAGTTTTCATGTAAGACACAGCTTTTTGGGTACATTCTAAGTGCGTTAAGTATTGGTTGTCTTCATGTATTATGCTTACTTGTTGCAGACAGTGTGTTTGTTCTTGTTGTTTGAAAATTAATTGGTGAGAAATAATTTTTTAATAGGCAAGTATGCAAAGAAGGAACATGGTTGTAAACAGTCTTTTGAAAAGATTAAAAACAAATTTCACATCATTTGGCTTTTTTGTTTTTTGTATTTTTTAAAAGTATTTATTTATTTATTTTGTAGATAACAAACACGAGTGTTTTCTGGCACTGGCATGAAGACTTTGTGTTTCAGAACTGTCAAGGAAACACGACAGGCCCCCAGTGTGAGCAGTGCCTGCCTGGTTTCTTTGGTGACCCTACCACGGGAGACTGTCAGATCTGCTCCTGCCCTCTGCCCCTGCCCTCCAACAAGTCGGTCATGTTTCTCTCTGTGTAGCTTGTCGTATGTGTTCATGTCTGTGCTGCATACCATGTGTCAATCATGTGTATGCATGTGTTGTAAATAATGTTGGTTTTTATCGCTGGCCTTGTTTTTATCAGAAGAAAATATACTTGTTATGTCCCATGAATGCTTCTGATATGAGCTTTTGATCCTTGTCTCGGGGTCTTTAACATGTGCTGCGATGGAATGTGGACTCCTGTGTGGAGGTGTTATTGTTCGTCAACATTTTGCCTGCACTTCATTATAAATCGTGTTTTTTTCTTCTCATTCTTCAGCTAAAGCTCCGAGGTTCACCAATGGTGAGACGTTGCGTGTGTGACCATTTTTGCCCACCATGAAGGTAGCCTCATTCCTAGTTTGGGGATGCATTCTTCCTATTTGTTTGGAAAATTTTGTTTATAAAGTGATTGAGAGAGTGCCTTCATGCGTCCATCTCCAAATGCACGTATCTCATGGAATGTTATTGCACGTTATCAGTCACACGGTTACAACTCCAATTTTTGTGTGTGCAATCTGCATAGCTTTGTGCAAAGAGAATGCGTGGAGACTGTGCAGTTCCATCATTTTTCTTGTTTCCCCCGCCCCCTTCCTCCCCCACCCATCACCCTATTTGTGAGTCATGGGTGCTTCTGCTGATGGAGGTAACAGTCAGAAAACTGTGTACAGTTCCCCTGACTCTGTTGATGTTGGAATGCCCACAGTGAAACCTGGTCTTGCAGAGGATCACTGCGAGAAGTTAAAATCATTTCTTTTAATTAAACTACATGACATTAACAACTGTGGTTTCCATTTGTTCGGAAGAGAGGATGAGAAATGTATTTGTTTCAGTCAGATTTTGGATACAGGGAAAGTTTTTGGGTGTGATTTTTGGTTCCTTGGCTAGAGCTCTGAGGTTCACCACAGGTGAGATTATTGAGCATGTGACATTATTTTGCCCACCATTTAGGTAGCCGCATTCTTTCTTCGGGAATGCTAAGCGTGAGACTGCTGTATGCATTAGAAAATTGTTGTTGTCATTCATTCTTTCTTGTACGAATGGCTTCGGGTAAAAGGCAGAACAGGTTTTTTATTGTGTGCAAGATGTTCTACATACATTCACACACACACATTGTTTACTGTCTCATCTGAAGGACTTTCAGGGAAGTGGAGTTGGTACTAATAGTCAACTCCAGGGTAAAAGCTCAAAAAGAGGTTTGCTCCCAGTCCTTCGAATCGCGAGTATATACATATTCTCTTATTCGACAGTACCTCTGTCAACATCAATTTGAAAAAGACAAAGAAGAAGTAGATCATTGTGTACAGTGTGTGAGGAGTGATGGTGACACTTAACCTAAGGACCACCTGACAGGTGACTGGCGTGTGTGGGTTGGTTGCAGCTTTGCCACAGAGTGTCGCCTGGCTCCGGATGGGGTGAGAACCTACTGCACCTGCATCCCTGGCTACTACGGACCTACCTGTGAAAGGTGAGCAGCAGAGGCACAAGTGCATGTGTATGCCGCACACACATATCTGTATGCATGTGCGCACACATTCACATGCGTGCACACTCATACGTGCATGTGTGTGCACACATGCACAAACTTACTCTCATAGTTAGCCCATGATCTATCGCACACACACACCCACACATGCATGCACACACACAAACATATATATATATATATATATATATATATATAATATATATATATATATATATATATAAAGGCACTAAAGGTAGCATAAAAGAGAGTAAGTTTTTGATCTTCCCACAGAAGCAGTTTTGGACAGGTCTTCATGTACAAATGCACATGCATATGTTTTCACACATGTGCACACACACACATGCACGCACATATGTTACACACACATGCACACATCACATGCACACACACATACACACCTGAATACACACACACACACCCACAGACACACGCACAACACACGCATGCACTTACATACACACACACTCTCACACACACACACTTACTTGTATGTATCCACACATCCTCTCTTGTTGTTGACCATTTACATTCTGTTTCATGCTAATACTGATCATTCTTCATCATAACAAAACAAACCGTTTTCTCTAATACTCGCCCTTCTTCATAATCAAAATCAAAAACAATATTTTTACTTCACCTTCCCAGCTGTGCTCCTGGTTACTACGGCAACCCGCGGGAGGTGGGCAGCTACTGCCAGCCGTGTCGCTGCAACGACAACATCGACGTGACGGACCCCCACGCCTGCGACCGTTTCACCGGCGTCTGCAAGCTGTGTCAGAACAACACAGCGGGCGACGACTGCTCCCAGTGCCGCGACTGGTTCTGGGGGGATGCTGTGGTCAGAAAGGATTGTGCCGGTGAGGGTGGGGTGGGGTGGGAGTGGGGTGGGGTGGGGTGGGGTGGGAGTGGGGTGGGGTGGGAGTGGGGTGGGGTGGGAGTGGGGTGGAGTGGGGGGGTGGGGTGAGGTGAGGTGGAGGGAGTGGGGTGGGGTGGAGTGGGGTGGATCGGATCACATTGTATAATATTGTGTTGTGTTGTGTTGTATTGTATCGTATTGTATTGTATCGTGTTATACTGTTATCATATTGTATTAGTATTATATTGTTTTGTATTGTATTGTTTTCGTATGTATGTATCATATTTTATTGTATCGTATTTTATTGTATCGTATCGTATTGTATCGTATTATACTGTTATCATATTGTATTGAATTAGTATTATATTGCATTGTATAATATTGTGTTGTATTGTATCGTATTTTATTGTATCGTATTGTATTGTATCATATTGTATTGTATCATATTGTACTGTTATATTGTATTAGTGTTATATTGCATTGTATTGCATTGCATGATATTGTATTGTATTGTTTTGTATGTATTGTATTGTTTTGTATTGTATCATATTGTATCATATCGTAATGTATTGTATTGTATCCTATTGTATTTTGTACCATTTTCTGCAGGTTTCTATGGGTTAAATTTGGGCTACTGTATGTGGGCAGAGTGCCTTACCACAAATCACCTGTTGTAGTGGGGGTTTTTTGTGCGTTTTTTTTCCTTTTCCACTTAACATCAGTGTGTGTGTGTCTTCGATTTTACATCTGTTCATTTAAAGTGATATTGCATCTGTGTTTTTTAATGAGCATTTTTTTTCGACATAATTTTTGCCAGGGACAATTCTCTTGTTGCTGTGGGTTCTTTTATGTGCGCTGTACGCAAGACCTTGGTTTATTGTCTTATCTGAAAAGCTAGCACACATACCAGCTCTGTAAGTCTAGTGGATGAAATAGTTGGCTCTAGCGGGGATTGAACCTGCATTTCTTGGTGTTTAAGGCAGGTGGGTTACCTATAGACCACCAATCCATGTTCCTACCCATTTGTCCTTCCCAATAGCGCCCCCCCTATATCGTACAAAGGGTAGTTGTCAGATGCTTAATGGCATGGTAGCACATTTTTGCCCATGTGACAGGCAGCAAAAGTTGCTGTCTGAGCGTTCAAAGAAGAATATACAAAGAGTGGTAACTGGAGTGAAAAAAAGGAACAAAAATGACTTGTTATAATTTTGTTTTTATTTGTCATGCTTATTCTATTATCCTCGAAATAAAAGAGTGAAATAAAAGAATACAGTATAAATACATAACATGTGTGCACACACACACACACAACACACATACAAACACAGACACAGTGTGCTGGTGGGAACAGATGACAGAATTTACAAAATCGCATACACACAGGGACTGGATGTAAAAAAGCACATAAGTGCTTATTCCATTATCCTCGATATAAAAGAATAAAATAAAAAATAAACAAACAAAAACAGACACACACACTCTCTCTCTCTCTCTCTCTCTCTCTCTCTCTCTCTCTCTCTCTCTCTCTCTCTCTCTCTCTCTCTCTCTCTCCCTCCCTATCTTATCCATACTCAAACAACACATGTCCAAATATAGCTTTATCAGTGCACATACACTGACATAATGCAATGTACAGGTATTATTATTTCATGTTTTTTTTGTAACATGAAACTTGTAGTGTTTTTTTTGTTTTTTTTTATTTGAATATAACGATTGATATGCTTCAAGAGTATGACATGCAATGATCTGTAAAGTTCTCTAGAATTCAGTCTTCAGGATTTGTGATATGTAATTTGATACGATATAAAGTATGTGGAAACTTGTATCACACTTCATCCTGAAGTAACCCAAAGACACAATGACACATATTGGTCCTGTGAAATAACAAGAGTATGACAGGTATGTTTACATGAACATCCTTAAGTATTTTGTGTGTTGTTGTTGTTTAGCGTGCACATGTGACCAGTGTGGATCGGCGTATTGTGACAAGACCAACGGTTTCTGTGAATGTAAGCCCAACATCATCGGCAACACCTGTGACCGCTGTGCGGTGAGTTCCACTTGTCTTTTTTAAAATTTATTTTTTTATTGTATCTTTCAAATGTGTTGTGAAACAGCATTCAGTGCTGGCATACAAAGATACAAGTTGCAGGCAAGTGCATATGCAGACCTTTCATACAGATGTGTAAAGACCCTTGTACATCAGTTGTGTACACAGACATACTGACATGCATATATTCATGGGTGCAAGTGTACTCGATTGCATTCACATACACACATGCACGTGCATGCTTGCACATGCACACACACATGCATGCGAATGCACACACACTCACACACACTCTTTCTCTATTTCTCTCTCTCTTACTCACTCACTCAACTTACTTAGAAAAAACACTTTTTTCCTGACTTGGTATCTTCTCACAGGAGACGGAACGTTTGAAGTGATTGGCTACGGTATTGCTTCGAACATTTTTTGTTTTATTTATTCGTTTTTGTAATTTCAATTCTTATTGATAATTGTTATATATGTTTTTAAATCACGTTTCAGCCTAACACATGGGGCTACGAATATTGCGATGGATGCCGAGACTGTGAGTGCGGCATTGGAGCGGTGACCCCTCAGTGTGACCTGAGGAACGGTCGGTGTGACTGTCAGCCAGGTGTGCAGGGCGAGAAGTGTGATCGCTGCATGCCGGGCCACTGGAACCTGGCGCCCAACGGCTGCCTGAGTAAGGAATCGTATTTGTCTGTGTATGTCTTGAGTAGGGAATCGTATTTGTCTGTAAATGTCATCATATTTGTCTGTAACTGTCTTGTGTAAGGAATCGTATTTGTCTGTAAATGTCTTGAGTAAGGAATCGTATTTGTCTGTAAATGTCTTGTGTAAGGGATTATCTTGTGTAAGGGATCGTATTTGTCTGTAAATGTCTTGAGTAAGGAATCGTATTTGTCTGTAAATGTCTTGTGTAAGGGATTATCTTGTGTAAGGGATCGTATTTGTCTGTAAATGTCTTGGGTAAGGAATCGTGTTTGTCTGTAAATGTCTTGTGTAAGGTATCGTATTTGTCTGTAAATGACTTGTGTAAGGAGTCGTATTTGTCTGTAAATGACTTGTGTAAGGAGTCGTATTTGTCTGTAAATGTCTTGTGTAAGGAATCGTATTTGTCTGTAAATGTCATCGTATTTGTCTGTAACTGTCTTGTGTAAGGAATCGTATTTGTCTGTAAATTCTTGTGTAAGGAATCATATTCGTCTGTAAATGTCTTGTGTAAGGAATCGTATTTGTCTGGAAATGTCCTGTGTAAGGAATTGTATTTGTCTGTAAATGTCTTGTGTAAGCAATCATATTTGTCCGTAAATGTCTGGTGTAAGGGATCATATTTGTCTGTAAATGTCTTGTGTAAGCAATCATATTTGTCTGTAAATGTCTTGTGTAAGGGATCACATTTGTCTGTAAATGTCTTGTGTAAGGAATCGTATTTGTCTGTAAATGTCTTGTGTCAGGAATCATATTTGTCTGTACATGTCTTGAGTAAGGAATCGTATTTGTCTGTAAATGTCTTCTGTTTTGTTTTGTTTTTTTGGTCTTCTGCTATGTATGTATGTTTGTCCGTCGTGTCCGACGATGACCTCCAAAACAGCAGAGGAGGCAGCTGCTGTTTTGGAAACTGGGCAGAAATTTGATTATAGTGGAGATGCCTTGCCCACAGCACATCCCCACTCTCTTGGCCAAGTGGGCATAAGGACTGTCAGCATTGGAGATGCTCTCCAAAGGCCAACCAGCCCCCAGGGCTGCAGCACATAAGGACTGTGCGAGTCAAGCCTCCTAGTCAGAGTCATAGTCGATCACTAAAGACTAAGCTGTAAAGTGGAATTCCATGAGCCTCTCACCTTGCTGTTGCCCCCAGCATCAATGGTTTAATCAATAACTGTGATAAAGCCCAGGCGCTGACAAGCCCTGAGGTTCACCAATGGTTAAGAAGCCAATTGGCCCGTTTGCGGAAGATATGTAGTTAACAGCGTTGAGAACTGATTGAAGAGTATGATATCGGTTACAGGTGTAACTGCTGCGATGGAGCGTGGGTTGAGAGAACCTGATGAAGAGTATGACATCTGTTACAGAGTGTAACTGCTTGACGGATGGAGCGGTGGGTTGTGACGAGAACAGTATGATATCTGTTACAGAGTGTAACTGTTTGACGGATGGAGCGGTGGGTTGTGACGAGAACACGGGCGCCTGTATGTGTCTTCCGGGAGTGACGGGATCTCAGTGTGACCGCTGCCTGGATCGCTGGGTGCTGGTGCCAGGTCAAGGCTGTCAAGGTCAGCGCTGCCCTCTGTTCTGTCACCGTAGCCCTGAAATTTTGGGTTGCTTGCTTGCTGCAAATAATTGTGGTGCTTGGTTTTTAGTTTTAGAATAATTGGTGAAGATTGCTTTGTTGGCAGACATATTTGCAAATATTGAATTACATTGTTTTGTCTTCCGTTGTAGTAGTACATTTGCAGCTCTGAATAAGATTTCAGTTTGCTTGACTTTTTGAAGTGATTTGGGGTGTGTGTGTGTGTGTGGGGGGGTTATTTAATTTATTTTTTTGCTTTTTGCTGAAATGGTTATAATGTTTTACTTTAGGAAGAAGCAGGTAACTGCTGTGTGTGTATGTCTCTGTGTGTGTGTGGATGTGCATGCATGTGTATACATGATTTTAAGTAAGTATTCTTCCGTGGTCATAATTTCATTTTTGTGAATTAGCAAAATGGGAAGACCCCCCTCCCCCATTCCAAACCCACTATGATCGATAAGTGAGCACTGTTAAATCATGGTTCTTGTCATTTAAAATCATGAGGTTTTATTCTGTCAACTTGTTGTAAAAGACAGAAGAAGATTTATGATGTTAATGAATTTTTACACTGTCAGTATGTAGCCAATGAAGATGACTGTTATTTCTCCCCTGCTCAGAATGTGACTGCTGACTGCATCCGTCAGTGATGTTGTAAGAGAAAGAAAACTGACGTTTATGCTTGCTGTTATTTCTTTCCTCAGAATGTGACTGCTGTATCCATCTGTTGTTGTTGTTGTCGGAGAAAGAAGACTGATGTTTCTTTCTTGATTTCCTCAGAATGTGACTGCTGCATCCATCTGTTGTTGTTGTCGTCGGAGAAAGAAGACTGATGTTTCTTTCTTGATTTCCTCAGAATGTGACTGCTGCATCCATCTGTTGTTGTTGTCGTCGGAGAAAGGAGACTGATGTTTCTTTCTTGATTTGCGCAGAGTGTGACTACTGCATCCATCTTTTGCTGGACGATCTCGATGTCCTGGATCGTAACATCAGCACCGTGCGTCGTCAGTTGGCTGATGTGTCTGTGGGTGTGGGTGCCTTCAACCGTCTGGGACAGTACAACGCCACCGTCTCTCAGTTACGAGTACGGGTTTGGTTTTGTGTGTGTGTGTGTGTGTGTGTGTGCACATTGTGTTTGTTCTTGTCTCTCTTTGCTGTGTACTTTGTTTTTTAGTAAATCTTAGAATTCTTGATTTATCGTCAGTTTGTCTGTCTGTCTGTCTGTGTCTGTCTCTGTCTGTCTGTCTCTGTCTGTCTGTCTATCTTTCTGTCTGTCTGTCTATAGATTTATACTTGTATATAAGGTTTGGTTGTACAGATTTTGCTAGGTTGTACTGGCAGACTTTGTATATATGAACTTAACTTTTGGAGGGGTTCTTTTACTGAAGCATAACCCTGGTAAAACACAAGCCCTTGAATGCAGACATGAATGATTTGTGTCTTTATTACGCATATTTAATTGATCTTCAGTATGTATGAAATCAAAGTCAGACTAGCCATGGCAACATCTTCCATGACAAAACTCACCACCATATGGAAAAGTAAAGAGATCAGTTTCCCAATCAAACTAAAGCTCTACAAAGCCCTAATTCAGACTATCCTGCTGTACGGAAGTGAAACCTGGACATTGACTGCTGAAACAGCAAAGCGAATCCAGTCATTTGAAACAAAATGCCATAGAAAACTGCTGGGCATATCCTGGAGAGAACGAAAGACCAATGAATTTGTCAAGAGTCAAATAACATGGCTGGCAGGTCCACAGGAACCCCTTCTCACCATTGTCAAGAAGAAAAAGCTGACATGGTTCAGCCACATCACCCGCCACAACACTCTGCCAAAAACGGTACTGCAGGGAACACTCGAAAGTGGCAGAAAGAGGGGAAGACAGAACAAGTCATGGATGGACAACATCAGAGAATGGACCAGGATGAATGACTCGGCACTACTGCACAGAGCCGAGGACCGAGATGGATGGAGGAGGCTTACCACGGCATTGTCTTTCGTGTCTCCTCCACGACCGCCAAGGTCACGGGACTGATGATGATGATAATGTATGTTTGAAAGGGGAGTAAGGCAGGTCTGCCCAAAACTGGACCAGGAATTTTGCAAAAATGACCTCCCGTAATCATTCATTTTCAACATGGCTGAGATTTGAACCCGTGCCCTGTGAAATGCTGTTGGGTGTTCCCCAGCTTAACACTGGGTGTGCCCAGAACATGCATGGTCTCATTATCACACCTGGGAATCACTGTGAGACTGTACACTCTGGATGAGAAATTTGCATGTATGTCTGTTTTCATGTATATTGTCATGTTTGGCAGCCATACTCTGACTTCAGAGGATTTTATTCTCGTTATAAGGTGAATACAATTTGTTATGCTCAGAGTTTATCATCAGGAGAAGAATTTTTTTTTTGGGAAAAGGCAAGCTTCTATTGTATTATTTGTGAGTTGTACATAGAAAAGATAGGGTTACTGATCACAGTGATGTGTGTGATTTACATAAGGCGATAAATCAATGCCACCCTCATTGACTCAACACAACAGCTGTGAGAAAAAGCACACTTAAACTAAAGTTGGTGACAAATAAAACAAAGCAAAAAGAAAACGAAAGAAAATCACACATTTTGATGTAGTTTTTACGTGCGTTTTTTTTTGCATATGCTACACTCCCCTCCTCCCCCCCCCCAAAAAAAAAAGAAAACGTAACAGTTATGTACAACAGTTTCATACACACGTTTAATACATAGTAGTCGACAACCTCAAAGCCAGTCTGACTGGGGGAATGGAGGAAGCTGGTTACAAAATCTTAATCAGTGCCCGCCTCCTCCCCCCCACCCCACCCCCCACGGACCATGAGTCTACGGGATGGAGGTGAGGCGAGGTAGAATCAACAAAATACAGGTAAAAAATTTTTTTTAATGTGATCATCATGTAATTCAAAGTAGTGACCTGTTGTTGTGTGTGGTGTGGGCAGCCTCAGGTGTCTGAGCTGTACACTGTGGACAGGGAGGACCTGCAGAGGATGCTGGACCCTCTGAAGCAAAGCCTGGCCTCCGTGGAGAGCGACGCCAGAGAAACCCTGGACAAGGTGCGTCCAGGTCTTCTCCTCCTTTCTGTGTGTGTGTGTGTGGTGGTCACTTTTAATTTCTCTCTCTGTGTGTGTGTGGTAGTAGTAAGTATGTTCTTTCGAGCCAGAAGGCCCATAGAGCCGGAGCTTATCCCGGTTTCTGTAGCGTTAAGCGAACTGATGGTTTTTCACCACCCCTGTGACAGGACGCTAGTCTGTCGCCAGATACTTCCCCAGCAGAGCTGGTACCCACTTGTACACCTGGGTGGAGTGAGGAAAATAGGAGTAAAGTGTCTTTCCCAAGGACACAACACCGAGCCAAGCGGGGATTGAACCCGCGACCTCTGGATCACGAGTTGATCGCCTAAACCACTCGACCACGGTGCCTCCCCGTGTGTGTGTGGTGGTCAGTTTTAATTTATCTTTCTCTCTGTATCAGTTTTAATTTCTGTCTCTGTGTGATGGTCAGTTTTAATTTCTCTGTCTCTGTGATTGTCAGTTTTAATTTCTCTGTCTCTGTGATTGTCAGTTTTAATTTCTCTCTCTCTGTGATGGTCATGGTCAGTTTTAATTTATCTCTCTGTGATGGTCAGTTTTAATTTATCTCTCTGTGATGGTCAGTTTTAATTTCTCTCTCTGTGATATCAGTTTTAATTTCTCTCTCTGTGTGGTGGTCAGTTTTAATTTCTCTGTGATGGTCAGTTTTAATTTCTCTCTCTGTGTGATGGTCAGTTTTAATTTCTCTGTGATGGTCAGTTTTAATTTCTCTCTGTGATGGTCAGTTTTAATTTCTCTCTCTGTGTGATGGTCAGTTTTAATTTCTCTCTCTGTGTGATGGTCAGTTTTAATTCTCTCTCTGTGTGATGGTCAGTTTTAATTTCTCTGTCTGTGTGATGGTCAGTTTTAATTTCTCTCCTCTGTGTGATGGTCAGTTTTAATTTCTCTCTCTGTGTGATGGTCAGTTTTAATTTCTCTGTGTGTGGTGGTCAGTTTCAATTTCTCTGTCTCAGTGATGGTCAGTTTCAATTTCTCTGTGATGGTCAGTTTCAATTTCTCTCTCTCTCTGTGATGGTCAGTTTTAATTTCTCTCTCTCTGTGATGGTCAGTTTTAATTTCTCTGTGATGGTCAGTTTTAATTTCTCTCTCTCTCTCTCTCTGATGGTCAGTTTTAATTTCTCTCTCTGTGTGATGGTTAGGGAGGCACCGTGGTCGAGTGGTTTAGGCGGTCGACTCGTGATCCAGAGGTCGCGGGTTCGATCCCGCTCGGCTCGGTGTTGTGTCCTTGGGAAAGACACTTTACTCCTATTTTCCTCACTCCACCCAGGTGTACAAGTGGGTACCAGCTCTGCTGGGGAAGTATCTGGCGACAGACTAGCGTCCTGTCACAGGGGTGGTGAAAAACCATCAGTTCGCTTAACGCTACAGAAACTGGGATAAGCTCCGGCTCTATGGTCCTTCTGGATCGAAAGAACATACTTACTGTGTGATGGTCAGTTTTAACTTCTCTCTCTGTGATGGTCAGTTTTAATTTCTCACTGATGGTCAGTTTTAATTTCTCTCTGTGTGATGGTCAGTTTTAATTTCTCACTGATGGTCAGTTTTAATTTCTCTCTGTGTGATGGTCAGTTTTAATTTCTCACTGATGGTCAGTTTTAATTTCTCTCTGTGTGATGGTCAGTTTTAATTTCTCACTGATGGTCAGTTTTAATTTCTCTCTGTGTGATGGTCAGTTTTAATTTCTCACTGATGGTCAGTTTTAATTTCTCTCTGTGTGATGGTCAGTTTTAATTTCTCAGTGATGGTCAGTTTTAATTTCTCAGTGATGGTCAGTTTTAATTTCTCAGTGATGGTCAGTTTTAATTTCTCTGTGATGGTCAGTTGTAATTTCTCTGTGATGGTCAGTTGTAATTTCTCTCTCTGTGATGATCAGTTTTAATTTCTCAGTGATGGTCAGTTTTAATTTCTCTGTAATGGTCAGTTTTAATTTCTCTCTGATGGTCAGTTTTAATCTCTCTCTCTCTGTGATGGTCAGTTGTAATTTATCTCTCTGTCATATCAGTTTTAATTTCTCTGATGGTCAGTTTTAATTTATCTCTGTGTGATGGTCAGTTTTAATTTCTCTCTGTGTGATGGTCAGTTTTAATTTCTCTCTCTCTCTCTCTGTGATGGTCAGTTTTAATTTCTGTCTTTGTGTGATGGTCTGTTTTAATTATTGTCTCTGTGATGGTCAGTTTTAATTTCTGACTCTGTGTGATGGTCAGTTTTAATTTCTCGCTGTGTGATGGTCAGTTTTAATCCTCAATAATGCTTGGGCTTTCCCTGCTCAGTCTTGAGGAATTTTTGGAGATGTGTGTGTGAGAAAGTGATTAACGAGGAGTGTATAGGTGAAGTGTACAGGTGAAGTGCACAGGTGAAGTGCACAGGTGAAGTGCACAAGTGAAGTGCACAGGTGAAGTGCACAGGTGAAGAGTGCAGGTGAAGAGTACAGGTGAAGAGTACAGGTGAAGTGCACAGGTGAAGTGTACAGGTGAAGAGTACAGGTGAATGATGTTGTGTTGCAGGCCAGCCAGGGTGTGGCTCAGGCTGACCAGCTCCAGGAAGCAGTGGACACGGTCAGCACTGATGCTGCTGATGCTGAGTTACTGGCCCGCGAACAGGTCATCAACGCTGAAAGTGAGGATTTCTTTGTTGTTGTTGTGTGTTTGTTCCCCAGCTTAACACCCTGGGTGTCACCCAGAATGTGCACTCTTGATTCACTTGCCCCACTGGAGAATCACTGTGAGAGTGTAACACGCTGGATGAAAAATTTGCGTGTGTGCCTCTTATTTGTTTGTTTGTTTTTTTCCCTTGGTTAGAGCTCTGAGGTTTACCAATGGTGAGATTTTGCGTTATGTGACCTTTTTTTGGCCACCATGAAGGTAGCTGCATTCCATTTTCAGGGATGTGAGTTCCATGCCACATAGGCAGCCATACTCTGACTTCAGAGAACTTTTTTTTACAGGAGAGTGCAGGTTGTTATGGTAAGAGCTTGTCGTGGTTGAAGGCAATCTCAATATTTCAAAGTATAACATAGGGTTTGGGTGAGTCATTTTTGTTTGTTGTTTTTTGTTTGTATTATTGTACCATTATGTTGGTGATTTGACTTATCTTTCTCTTTAGTGCTGACAGGGAGACAGCTACAGTGTAATAATGATTTTGGGTTGTTGTTTCTTTTACCTTCGGTTTTTAGAAGTTGACTTCAATAATGTTTTGTTGGAAATGTTATGGTTTGTGTTGTGTTGGAAATGTGCATAAAAATAAGTAGTGTTCTAGTTTAGAAACCAAGAACTAAGATGTAAAAAGAGAGTTACTGTGTAAGATTATATTGCATCTGTTACTAACGAGCTTACCATATTTCTCTGCCATGAAAGTTTGGCAGCTTTTGTCATTTGGTAGAATGTATTACCTTTGGATGGAGCCAACTTTCTTTTTCTGATTTTCCAGTCAGTGTGTATAATTATTGGTCAGTGAGAGTTGATTTTAAAATGGGTTGTTAGAATACCAAATATATTAATTAAAAAAAACCCAACAAAACAAAACACCACTAAACCCGAAACAAGAAAGGATCTTTGCTGTCAGTGATGGATCAGGTTTTACAAGTAAGGACATATATGGTGTTGGTTTACAAGGCCCTGTGTGGTGTTGGTTTACAAGTAAGGACCTATATGGTGTTGGTTTACAAGGCCCTGTGTGGTGTTGGTTTACAAGTAAGGACCTGTGTGGTGTTGGTTTACAAGTAAGGACCTGTGTGGTGTTGGTTTACAAGTAAGGACCTGTGTGGTGTTGGTTTACAAGTAAGGACCTGTGTGGTGTTGGTTTACAAGTAAGGACCTGTGTGGTGTTGGTTTACAAGTAAGGACCTGTGTGGTGTTGGTTTACAAGTAAGGACCTGTGTGGTGTTGGTTTACAAGTAAGGCCCTGTGTGTGTTGGTTTACAAGTAAGGACCTTTGTGGTGTTGGTTTAGAAGTAAGGCCCTGTGTGTGTTGGTTTACAAGTAAGGACCTTTGTGGTGTTGGTTTAGAAGTAAGACCCTGTGTGTGTTGGTTTACAAGTAAGGACCTTTGTGGTGTTGGTTTAGAAGTAAGGCCCTGTGTGTGTTGGTTTAGAAGTAAGGACCTTTGTGGTGTTGGTTTAGAAGTAAGGCCCTGTGTGTGTGTGTTGGTTTACAAGTAAGGACCTGTGTGGTGTTGGTTTAGAAGTAAGGCCCTGTGTGTGTTGGTTTACAAGTAAGGACCTTTGTGGTGTTGGTTTAGAAGTAAGGACCTGTGTGGTGTTGGTTTAGAAGTAATGACCTGTGTGGTGTTGGTTTAGAAGTAAGGCCCTGTGTGGTGTTGGTTTACAAGTAAGGACCTGTGTGGTGTTGGTTTACAAGAAAGGACCTGTGTGTGTGTCAGTTTAGAAGTAAGGCCCTGTGTGGTGTTGGTTTACAAGTAAGGACCTGTGTGGTGTTGGTTTACAAGTAAGGACCTGTGTGGTGTCGGTTTAGAAGTAAGGCCCTTTGTGGTGTTGGTTTAGAAGTAAGGACCTGTGTGTGTGTGTGTTGGTTTAGAAGTAAGGACCTTGTGTGGTGTTGGTTTAGAAGTAATGACCTGTGTGGTGTTGGTTTAGAAGTAAGGACCTGTGTGGTGTTGGTTTAGAAGTAAGGACCTGTGTGTGTGTGTGTTGGTTTAGAAGTAAGGCCCTGTGTGGTGTGGTGTTGGTTTAGAAGTAAGGCCCTGTGTGGTGTTGGTTTAGAAGTAAGGGCCTGTGTGGTGTTGGTTTAGAAGTAAGGCCCTGTGTGTTTAGAAGTAAGGCCCTGTGTGGTGTTGGTTTAGAAGTAAGGACCTGTGTGTGTGAGTGTTTAGAAGTAAGGCCCTGTGTGTGTGTTGGTGTAGAAGTAAGGCCCTGTGTGTGTGTTGGTGTAGAAGTAAGGCCTTGTGTGTGTGTGTTGGTGTAGAAGTAAGGCCCTGTGTGTGTGTTGGTGTAGAAGTAAGGCCCTGTGTGTGTGTTGGTGTAGAAGTAAGGCCTTGTGTGTGTGTTGGTGTAGAAGTAAGGCCCTGTGTGTGTGTTGGTGTAGAAGTAAGGCCCTGTGTGTGTGTTGGTGTAGAAGTAAGGCCCTGTGTGTGTGTTGGTGTAGAAGTAAGGCCCTGTGTGTGTGTGTCGGTTTAGAAGTAAGGCCCTGTGTGGTGTGGTGTTGCAGATGCGGTGCAGTATGTGAAGCAGATCCTGAAGCAGATCCTGGCCAGCATCAAGGTGACCAACATCCAGCGCTACATCGTGGATGTAGAGAGAATCCTGGACGACATCCGCTCTCGCAACTTCACCATGGAGCACAACGATACAGCCATGGAGCTGGACATGGCCCAGGAATGTAAATGACTGTTTCGTTTCTGATGCTTAGGGGATGGTTTTGATCAGACTTTTGAGTGTGTGTGTGTGTGTGTGTGTGTGTGTGTGTGTGTGTAAGTAGGTTGGGTTGTTGGGTTTTTGGGTGGGTTTTTTTTTTTGGAGGGGATATTTTTTAATCATTTTTTGGGGTGGTTGGGGTGGGGGTGTCTTTACTTGTTGCTGTTTTGGTTTTAGGCAGTGAGATTAAAAATTGCTCAGTAGGCCTCTACAGTACTGATAATTTTTGGTCTGATATTTCAGTCACGGCAGATTTCTCTGTATGGAATTTGCGCTGTCCTCTCTAAGAAGAGCACATCACCAGTAGTGCAGCATCACCCTTTTTTGGCAGCGTTTTTTTTTTTAAAGAATTGATTTTTTTGGTAATTTTTCTTTTTTCCAGTGTGCATTTATATTTGTGTCCCTGAGAGTGGCTTTTTCCCCCCCCCACATGATTTTTTTCCCAAAGACAGCCCCCGTATTGATACTCTTTCATTGCTGGAAATATAAAGCTTTCGATTAAACAGACGATGACGTCTGTCATCTAACGTGACATGTAGAAAAAGCTTTTTTCCCATGCAATAATATCATCATGGGATATATTTGATAAAATAAAATGTTCCACTGATCGTCATAGCATATATTTGATAAAGATCATTATTTTTTCTGGTGATAAAGTAGTAGTACCATGGCATATACTTGATCAAAATTATGATTTTTACCAGCAATAAAGTCATATAGTCATGGCATATATTTGAAAATCATGATTTTTTTCCCCTGACTATCCTGGCATATATTTCACAGAAATGATGATTTTTGTTGTTGCCGCCCAGTGATAAAGAGCATCGACATGCTGGGGCAGACGGTGGAAGCTCAGCTGAACGGCTCCCTGGAGGTGGAGAGCAGCCTGAATGACATCCTGGAGCGCCTGCTGGACCTGGGCAAGAACACCCAGACCTCCACTGCCCTCAAAGCTCTGGACGATCTGCGAAGACTGAGGGCTCAGAACCTGGAAGTCATTGAGGTAAGGCTGATGGATAGGCTGGCTGGCTGGCTGGCTGGCTTGCTGGTTGGCTTGCTGGCTGGCTGGTTGGCTTGCTGGCTGGCTGGTTGGCTTGCTGGCTGGCTGGTTGGCTTGCTGGCTGGCTGGCTTGCTGGCTGGCTGGTTGGCTTGCTGGTTGGCTTGCTGGCTGGTTGGCTTGCTGGCTTGCTGGCTTGCTGGCTGACTGACCAGGCGACAGGCAAGACAGACAATACAGACAATACAGACAAGTATTCAGACAGGCAGAAAAATCAGGCAGTCAGATTGATGACATGAAATCATTGTTAAAAAAATTGTTGCTTATAAAAGTTCTGAATTTCGTGATTATGTCAAGTTCACAAGTTGGTACCTGTCTCAAATGCATTCATTTTAAAAGTTCAGAGTTCCAACTTATTTGAAAAGCTCGCAGTTAGGAGTTTTTCTAACATGTTCATTTTTAAAAGATCATAGTTTCCCAACATGTTCATTTTAAAATATCATAGTTTCTCCACACATTCAACTCAAAGGTTCGAGAGTTCTCTGATTGTGTCCGGTTCAGAAGTTGATATTTATCTCACACGAGACAGAAGTCCGTGTTGCAGCAGCCATTATTTTAGGCCATGATGCGATGTGTCATTGAAAGCTACAGGCTGAGGGGGATCCTAATGACTGGCATGTGTGTGTGTGTGATCTGCAGGGGCTGACAGAACTCATTGAAACCCTTGAAGAAGAGACACGAGAGCTGCTGGACAAAGGGGCAGAACTGCTTTCCGATGCTGAAGATGCCTTGGACGCCACCACTGTTGCCTTTGAGGTAAGTCATGGCAGACTGGCCATGTTGTCTGTACTGAGGTAGACAGCAAGTCATGGCAGACTGGCCATGTTGTCTGTACTGAGGTAGACAGCAAGTCATGGCAGACTGGCCATGTTGTCTGTCTGTCACTGAGGTAGACAGCAAGTCATGGCAGACTGGCCATGTTGTCTGTCTGTCACTGAGGTAGACAGCAAGTCGTGGCAGACTGGCCATGTTGTCTGTACTGAGGTAGACAGTAAGCCATGGCAGACTGGCCATGTTGTCTGTCTGTCACTGAGGTAGACAGCAAGTCATGGCAGACTGGCCATGTTGTCTGTCTGTCACTGAGGTAGACAGTAAGCCATGGCAGACTGGCCATGTTGTCTGTCACTGAGGTAGACAGCAAGTCATGGCAGACTGGCCATGTTGTCTGTCTGTCACTGAGGTAGACAGTAAGCCATGGCAGACTGGCCATGTTGTCTGTCACTGAGGTAGACAGTAAGCCATGGCAGACTGGCCATGTTGTCTGTACTGAGGTAGACAGTAAGCCATGGCAGACTGGCCATGTTGTCTGTCACTGAGGTAGACAGCAAGTCATGGCAGACTGGCCATGTTGTCTGTCACTGAGGTAGACAGCAAGTCATGGCAGACTGGCCATGTCTGTCTGTCACTGAGGTAGACAGCAAGTCATGGCAGACTGGCCATGTTGTCTGTCTGTCACTGAGGTAGACAGCAAGTCATGGCAGACTGGCCATGTTGTCTGTCTGTCACTGAGGTAGACAGCAAGTCATGGCAGACTGGCCATGTTGTCTGTACTGAGGTAGACAGCAAGTCATGGCAGACTGGCCATGTTGTCTGTACTGAGGTAGACAGCAAGTCATGGCAGACTGGCCATGTTGTCTGTACTGAGGTAGACAGCAAGTCATGGCAGACTGGCCATGTTGTCTGTCTGTCACTGAGGTAGACAGCAAGTCATGGCAGACTGGCCATGTTGTCTGTCACTGAGGTAGACAGCAAGTCATGGCAGACTGGCCATGTTGTGTCTGTCACTGAGGTAGACAGCAAGTCATGGCAGACTGGCCATGTTGTCTGTCTGTCACTGAGGTAGACTGTTGCTGTTGCTGGAAAAGTGTTGAAGGCTGCATGAAAATGTTGCTTTGCTTTAAAATGCTTTGTTGAGAATGTGGGAATTTGATACGTTGCATTTTTTGTTCTGTCATATGTTTTGTACAATAAGTGAAAATGTGCGACTTTTTTTTTTCAAAGTTGATCTGCTGTTACATTTTTCCAGCATACAATTTGTGCACTTGCAAGCTTTTGTATGACTGTATTGTGTGATATTTGGGAACAGAGATTTCAGTTATTGTGAACATACGGCGAGAGAGAAGAAAACACACTAAAAAACAACGTGTAGACAGTATGGTAGCAGAAATAATAATAATGATAATAATAATGTATGGAATTTATATAGCGCTGAATCTTGTAAAGCAACAAATCAAAGCGCTCATGAAGCAAATAACTGCTGTGCTGTTCAGTCATATCATGTGTCCGTACCGTCAGGATTTGGGCCGGGACTCGTCACGCATGGAGCAAGCGTTACAGGAGTTGATCGGGAAAGTGGATCGGCTGAACAGCGGCCTGATGACGGTGGAGCCCCTGGTGGAGCAGTCCTCGCGCCACGCTGAGGCCCTCCGTCTGCAGGCCAGCGAGCTGGACAAGTGAGCAAACCAACCCCTGGCCGCCATGATCAGAGTCCCTCGTTGCACCCTTTCTTGTCCTTTTTCCTTCTTTCCTTTTGTGTATTCTTCTCCTCCTCCTCTTAGGAAATTTGGGCGGGGGGGGATGGGTAGCGTAGTGGTTAGAATATTGCGCCCGTGACCTGACAACCTGGGTTCGATTCCCGTTCAAGGGGATATTTTCCCCTGAAGTTAACATCAGTGCACCATTCAAGGGGATATTTTCCCCTGAAGTTAACATCAGTGCAGACTCCACTCTCCCCAAAAGTCCTTCGGATGAGACTATAAACCGAGGCCCTGTGTGCAAACGTACGCAGAATATGTTGCGCGCACGTTAAATCCTGTTCCGTTTTTCGTAAGAGTAGGCCATTGTGTGCCGGTGGGAACAGATGACAGAATTAACAAAACCGCATACAGATGTGGAATGGATGTAAAAAAGCACATAAGTGCTTATTCCATTATTCTCGATATAAAATGATAAAGACAAAAAATTTTGTTGTGGATTTTTCTGTTCAAACTGCAAGAGAGGAAAGTAGTGGTTATAGTGAAAGACTGGTGTATACAGAATTTCATTACATCAAAACAAACATAGCAGCAACACGTGAAGCATAGGTACAACAAGCATAAGGTTATTTTGAAAAGAAAAGTTTACTGAAGTCTTACTACTATCCCTACACTAAAAGAAAGAACCCCTCTTTCCCAGTACACATGCACTGTGTACATTTGTATGGTTCTGTAACCCAGTAGTGTAGTAGTAGTACAGAGGGAAGGGTTATAGATGGTTGGCTGCCCAATAACGGGTTGCTCGTAGGGAAAAGGTTAAATATTTACTCCTTCATAGCCACACACTGCTGAGTGATGGTAGTTTTTTTTTAAAAACTTTGGTCTGGATGTAGGGGGTATGGTGATAATAATAATAACAATAGAAAATGGAATTTGTATAGCGCTATATCTTGCACAGACAAATCAAACCAACAAAGTACTGACTTAAGGATTATGAGTGGATCTTGCTGCTCCATGTATTCCATGTAGGCAATAGCTCTGTGCGTATCCCAAAACTTGGATCTAACAACGGAGCAGGGAAAATTAGTATGAGGATTGCTGCTTTTCTTGATTGTGGATCTTTTTCAGACACACAGAGAAAAAAATGCTGTTGTTGCCATAGGGCTCTGTACTGGTTAACAAACTGTCTTTGACTTGATTAAGAAGTACTTGTTTTTCATCAAATGCTCAGACAGCAACTATTGTTGTCTGTCATATGAGCGAAAATAAGTTGCGCTGCCATTAAGCGCCTGACTAGTCAGGCCCAGGGGAGGCACCGTGGTCGAGTGGTTTAGGCGGTCAACTCGTGATCCAGAGGTCGCGGGTTCGATCCCCGCTCGGCTCGGTGTTGTGTCCTTGGGAAAAACACTTTACTCCTATTTTCCTCACTCCACCCAGGTGTACAAGTGGGTACCAGCTCAGCTGGGGAAGTATCTGGCGACAGACTAGCGTCCTGTCACAGGGGTGGTGAAAAACCATCAGTTCGCTTAACGCTACAGAAACCGGGATAAGCTCCGGCTCTATGGGCCTTCTGGCTCGAAAGAACATACTAGTCAGGCCCAGCACATCTGACTTTGGCGTGGGTGAGAATTGTTATCGTTTTAAGTCTTTCTAGAAAAGGAGAATGGACCAAGAAGACGGAAAATAGACGAGAAGGAGGTGACAGAAAGAAAAGGAACAAGGCAGAAACAAAGAGGGGGATAGAAAAGAGGGAATTCCTAGCACAGAATTTCCAGAAGGTGGGGATGCTATTTATACTGACAGGTCCCCGGCATCCCCACGGGGAGGATTTCAAGAAGTACAGGATTGAAGGTTGTGGCATGTTGACCATGAAGCAAAATGCGTACATAAATGACTTCATAAATTTCGCTCTATAATAGCCTATCACACAGATTTTCCCCCCACTTAATTTGAACAAAGTCCTCTGTGTCAGTTTTTGGTGGACTGATAATGAAACAGATGTGTAGACAAGTGAATGGATAACTGAAACTGCAAAATGTCATGGTAGATGTGTAGACAAGTGAATAGATAACTGAAACTGCGAAATGTCATGGTAGATGTGTAGGCAAGTGAATGGATAACTGAAACTCTGAAATGTCATGGTAGATGTGTAGACAAGTGAATAGATAACTGAAACTGTGAAATGTCGTGGTAGATGTGTAGACAAGTTAATGGATAACTGAAACTGTGAAATGTCGTGGTAGATGTGTAGACAAGTGAATAGATAACTGAAACTGCGAAATGTCATGGTAGATGTGTAGACAAGTGAATAGATAACTGAAACTGCGAAATGTCATGGTAGATGTGTAGACAAGTGAATAGATAACTGAAACTGTGAAATGTCATGGTAGATGTGTAGACAAGTGAATAGATAACTGAAACTGTGAAATGTCGTGGTAGATGTGTAGACAAGTGAATAGATAACTGAAACTGTGAAATGTCATGGTAGATGTGTAGACAAGTGAATAGATAACTGAAACTGAAATGTCATGGTAGATGTGTAGACAAGTGAATAGATAACTGAAACTGTGAAATGTCGTGGTAGATGTGTAGACAAGTGAATAGATAACTGAAACTGCGAAATGTCATGGTAGATGTGTAGACAAGTGAATAGATAACTGAAACTGTGAAATGTCATGGTAGATGTGTAGACAAGTGAATAGATAACTGAAACTGTGAAATTTGTTGGTAGATGTGTAGACAAGTGAATAGATAACTGAAACTGTGAAATGTCATGGTAGATGTGTAGACAAGTGAATAGATAACTGAAACTGAAATGTCATGGTAGATGTGTAGACAAGTGAATAGATAACTGAAACTGTGAAATGTCGTGGTAGATGTGTAGACAAGTGAATAGATAACTGAAACTCTGAAATGTCATGGTAGATGTGTAGACAAGTTAATAGATAACTGAAACTGTGAAATGTCGTGGTAGATGTGTAGACAAGTGAATGGATAACTGAAGCTGTGAAATGTCGTGGTAGATGTGTAGACAAGTGAATGGATAACTGAAACTGTGAAATGTCGTGGTAGATGTGTAGACAAGTGAATGGATAACTGAAACTGTGAAATGTCGTGGTAGATGTGTAGACAAGTGAATAGATAACTGAAACTGTGAAATGTCACGGTAGATGTGTAGACAAGTGAATAGATAACTGAAACTGTGAAATGTCACGGTAGATGTGTAGACAAGTGAATAGATAACTGAAACTGTGAAATGTCGTGGTAGATGTGTAGACAAGTGAATAGATAACTGAAACTGTGAAATGTCACGGTAGATGTGTAGACAAGTGAATGGATAACTGAAACTGTGAAATGTCATGGTAGATGTGTAGGCAAGTGAATAGATAACTGAAACTGAAATGTCATGGTAGATGTGTAGACAAGTGAATAGATAACTGAAACTGTGAAATGTCGTGGTAGATGTATAGGCAAGTGAATAGATAACTGAAACTGAAATGTCATGGTAGATGTGTAGACAAGTGAATAGATAACTGAAACTGTGAAATGTCGTGGTAGATGTGTAGACAAGTGAATAGATAACTGAAACTGTGAAATGTCGTGGTAGATGTGTAGACAAGTGAATGGATAACTGAAACTGTGAAATGTGGTGGTGTCGCTGGCAGCCTGTACAACAACACGCGCGACCTGTCGGCCAACGCAGTGACGGCTGGCCAGGCCTACCAGAACATCGTCAAGTTCATCAGCGCTGCCCACAACAACTCGCTGGAGGCGGTGCTGGACGCTGAAAGAGCCCTCAACGAGGTCAGTCTGTCAGTCAGCGTCGTCTTCCTCCTCTCTCTCTCTCCTCTCTCTCTCTCTCTCTCTCTCTCTCTCTCTCTCTCTCTCCTCTCTCTCTCTCTCTCTCTCTTCGTCTCCTTTCTCTCTCTCTCTCTCTCTCTCTCTCTCTCTCTCTCTCTCTCTCTCTCTCTCTCTCTCCTCTCTCCCCCCCTCTCTCTCTCTCCCCCCTCCCTCCCCCCCCTCCCTCCCCTCTCTCTCTCTCTTCTCTCCTCTCTCTCTCTCTCTCTCTCTCTCTCTCTCTCTCTCCCTCCCTCCCTCCCTCCCTCCCCCCCCCCCCTCCTCTCTCTCCCCCCCCCCCCCCCCCTCCCTCTCTCTGTCTCTCTCTCTCTCTGTCTCTCTCTCAGAACATCTTGCGCACATGTTAAATCCTGTTCCGCTTTTCGTAAGAGTAGGCCATTGTGTGCCGGTGGGAACAGATGACAGAATTTACAAAGCCGCATACACACGGGGACTGGATGTAAAAAAGTACACAAGTGCTTATTCCATTATCCTTGATATAAAAGAATAAAATTTTAAAAATTTAAATCTCTCTCTCTCGCTCTCTCTCTCTCCTGTCTTTTGTGTGTGTGTGTGTGTTTTGTTGTTGCTTGGCTAGAGCTCCGAGGTTCACTAATGGTAAGATTTGTGTATATGACTGTTTTTACCATTTGGGTAACAGCATTTGGATATCGGAGATGGTGTCTAAACATGACACCTGTGGGCATGCAGTTGTTTTTGTGTGTCATCTGTTCCTACTGGCATCTAATGGCCTACTCTTCTGTAAGGTGGAACGGGTTTATACATGGGGCCTAGGTTTATAGTCTCATCCAAAGGACTTTGACAATCAGTTCGATTTTCTCATCAAACTGGGAAGAAAGGGCGAGGCTGCGAATCGA
Organism: Rapana venosa; assembly: GCA_028751875.1. Lineage (NCBI taxonomy): Eukaryota > Metazoa > Mollusca > Gastropoda > Neogastropoda > Muricidae > Rapana > Rapana venosa. Next base: position 32,128,677 of record CM054140.1, read on the forward strand.
ACCCAGAACCTCACAGTTGACTTGTTGGCAGGCAAATGCCTTAACCATCCTGCCACCCTCCTTCTTCTATCTCCTGTTTTAACTTCAGCACCTGTGGGCTGTCATGGTGGCAACTACAGAAACTAGAGTTTATCATAACAGGAACATATCCAGCAGTACAAGTGTTGGAAGTATTCAAAATAAACAGTAGAAGGACTGTAAAAGCTGTAGTAAATAACAAGTAGTGTAATAAGTATAGGAACAGCAGGAAGAGAAGTCCCGCCCCCTGTGTTGGTCTCTTCTGAATGGTCTGCCTGTTTGAAGTGTTTGCCAGATGTAGGATGTTATCCTTTTTTGTGTGGGTTTTTTTGTTGCCCTTGAAGGTAGAAAATGTTGCGAATGAGGAAGACTTGTTGTTTTTCGAAGATGATTGAAAGTTGTTCTCTTTTTGTTTCTGTTGTTAAATGCTTTTATCGCTCTTACAGTGTGTTGATATGATACTTGAAGAGAAATTTGAAAATTCATCCCAGAGCAGCTTTCACTATTGTGTTGACAATAAAGGGGATTTTGTGTTTAAGCAATTCACATTAAAAGAGGATTTTGTGTTTCACTTATTCACATTAAAGAGGATTTTGTGTTTCGCTTGTTGAAGTTATTCACATTAAGGAGGATTTTGTGTTTCACTTATTGAAAGTTATTCACATTAAAGAGGATTCTGTGTTTCACTTATTCACAGTAAAGAGGATTTTGTGTTTCACTTATTCACATTAAAGAGGATTTTGTGTTTCACTTATTCACATTAAAGAGGATTTTGTGTTTCACTTATTGAGGTTATTCACGTTAAAGAGGATTCTGTGTTTCACTTATTCACATTACAGAGGATTTTGTGTTTCACTTATTCGCAGTAAAGTGGATTTTGTGTTGTACCAGACTTTAAAGAAAATGTATTTGTTGTTGTTGTACCAGACTTTAAATTTTTTTTATTTGTTGTTGTTGTTGTACCAGACTAACGGCAATGAGGAGAAGGCAACAGAATCTCTGGGAATGAGCTCAGACCTGCATCTGGAGGCCATCATTGTCTTCAACACCACCACCATCGGTCAGTAGCCGTCTGCTGGACAGAAAAACATGTACTTAGTATGGACACAACGACCTCTATGTTTCTAATGAACAGAAATGAAAAAAATGTATGCAGTACGAATACATTGAGTAAGTGTCTTTGTCTCCTGAATGCTGTAGTATTGAACGCAGGAGCACTGGCTTTTATAGTTCACGGACGTATGAGCACGTTGACTGTGTTCATTTGTTTAAAAGGAAAAAACAACAACTTAATATGAATGTGATGAGTAATTTGAAATAACGGAAACGAAAAAAGTCTGTGTAGTATGAACTCGGTAATGAGTTTTCAGCCCTGAGAAAAGGAAATGTGTGTTATTATGATCACAATAAGTGGTTTGTTAGTGATGAAGAAAAGCATTCACAATAATATGAACACAAAGTGAGCAATGAGGTTCTAATAATCTGAAATAAGCTGTTATGGTAATAATAATGGTTTAGATTATTTAGTAATCCTCATTAAAACATATGAAATCTCTCTACATTTACAGTAACAGGCATATTTAGTACAAAGATAGGGATTGATAAATAGACACAAAAATGAACTTATTTCATTCCTTTCATTTTTTTTCTCTTTTCTTTTCTTCTGATTGATGGCTTGAGAAATAAGGTCAGTATAACGGCACCAAATGTGAATTTTGAAAGTGATTTTTTTGCCATCAGATGTTTTGAAAGGTATAAGTTCACTAGCCAAACTTGAATTTTAGAACAGATGTTTCTCTGATTTTATTTATTTTATTATCATTTTTATTCATCTTTCAGATCTGACAGATAGCCTGAGAAATGCCAAGGAATCGACAGAGGAGATTGAGATGAAGAAAGCGGACACTGTGATGGGCGTGAATGATATCCGCTCCCAGCTTGGAGAGCTAGATGGCAGTACGTAACATGGCTCCTCTGACCTTTTGTTTGTTTGTTTTAGTTGCATTGGTGAAGCAAGACTGTCAGATTATTTGGGGGGGAAGGGGGGGGGGGGGTGTTGGGGGGGGTCATATTTTCATGATGTTGTGATATGAAATGATTGTTCTTTTCTCATTCAGTTTTACAGAATCGTGTAATTGAAGCATGAGTGACAAGATACTTTTTTGTGATTCTTCAAGATATGATTTGTGATGTTTAGTGTTAATGATGTCAGTCAAAACATTCTTGTAATTATTCTGTATGTTGTAATACTTATGTAAATGATTGCATTAAAACTATTTAAAAAAAAAAAAAGACCAGAAGAATTCTTATCATCAGTGTTTTACAGTCTACCATATGTTGTTTCAGATTCATTCACCAAATTGTGTACAAGTGACTTAGATCTATTTTTTGTGTGTGGGTGTGTCTGCATTTCAGGGTCCACTTTTGCAAGAGCACAGGATGTGTACGACAGAGCGGTGGTAACCTTGGAACAAACCAACACCACGGATGACAGGATCAACCGCATCACTGATCTGCTGCCGGAGGACCAGAAGAAACTGGAGAGCATCGGCCCTGACCGCACATCGGCCAACCTGGACATCATCAACACCGACACCAACTGTCAGTGCCACTCTCAGTCTTGGAAACTCCGCCCTCTCTCTCTCTCTTCTGCCATCCAAATTTTACTAAATTTTAGTGCGAGTGCTTGTGACTTTTAGAGGCAGTTGGGAGATAAGTCTGAGCTGAGCTCTATGTCAAATAATGATAATAATAATAATAATAATAATAGTAATAGTAGTAGTGAAGATGATGATGATGATGATGATGATGATGATTTTTAAAAAGTTGAATTAATATATCGCTATATCTTGCAAAAACAAATCGAAGCACCTTTGTACTTTTTGCATCAAATCTTGCCAGGCGGGTGCTGGAAAGTGTAGAGACATTAGGAAGAGAACTGAACTCCCCAGCTCGTTGACTTGGTACCACAGCAAAGCCATGGCCAAAATAAGTTCACATATGTTAAGTAACATTGTATGCAATATAGACATTCCACTTTTATAATTCATACCCCCCTCCCCCTGCATATCATCTTTCCATGCCCTTTCAGCTCAGCCAGTCAGTACTTGTATTCCATTCCTACAAAGTGTCAGTGTGCATGGTGTATGTTGAAAATATTTTGACTTTGCGGAATTTAGCGACAACCTTCATTGCTTACAGTGGTTGTGTTGTATGTATTTTATGTCAGGTAACGTTACTAAAAGCTAGTGCTTTAGATACTTTCGTTGTGGAGAGTATTGTAAGAAAATCTGGGTTACAAAAAGGAGAAGAAAAATGTATTGACTTGAAATTATAGAAAGCAGATGGGACAAAAGAGGAATGATATTTTTGAAAAGCTGTATATCATACAGGCACGTAGAACTTGTTGACATACAAAACACACTCACACTCACACACATGCGTATGCTCATGCACACACCATCGCTTTCACTCACTTCCACCATCAACACCATTGCTCCGAAACATTAAAAACGCATACCTACGATTCCTCTGAAGCAGGAGTATGGCTGCCTGTTCAGGGAGAGGTACTTGGAAAACCATCCATACATGCTCAACTTCTTCGTTAATGTGTCCTTCTGGTCTGACAGTGATTCCCAGGCGTGATGGGGGAGAGAGAAGCGCGTATTGTGGGTGACCCCCAGGGTGTTGTTGAACTGAAGAATGTTACACAGCACTTGATGCTGTGTTTAAATGGAATACCACGCTCAACGCTGCTTAACTTGGCTGGGGGGAAAGCGAGTGCTCCAACCACTGAGCTATCCCGTCCCCCCTTTACCTTACCGCAGGGAAGCAAGCGGTTTAACCCCCGTGTTTCTGTGTGACAGTGGAGACGGTGCGCACCAGCCAGGAAGAGATCAGGGACCTGCTGCAGCCCCTGCAGGTGAACGCCACACGTCTGGTGGGCGTGGGGGAGAAGCTGGACCTCAACGTGCAGGCCCTGAGAGAGAAGATCGAGCTGGCGCGCGAGCAGGCCAACAGGGTGAGGCTGGCTGGCTGATGGCCGCTCTTCTTCAGCAGCCTGTCATGTCGTGGATTGTTTTTATTTTTTCCTTTCAAATTTTATTTATTTCACGTTTGTTTTTTTCCTTTTTTTATTTTAAAGATAAACTTTTTTTCTTTTGTGTGAATGGTGATTGATATCTGGTTCTAGGTTTGGTTTATCTGTGGTAGATCATTGTTTTAGCGGGTGTAGTTTGTGCTCGTTACAGGCATAGGTATTTGCACACACACACACAAATACACACTTGCATCCACGCATGCTCTCAATCAGTCACTCAGTCAGTCACTTTTATTTCCTGTTAAAAATAATATCTTATGGTCAAAAAAATATATCCATGGGCATACAGACAGACATGCACATGCACCAATTCACAAAACACACAATCACCCCACTCTCACCCACACTCACACACACACACACAAACTCGCACACACACACACACACACACACACACACAAACTCACACACGTTGCATGCACATACACACACAAAACGCACACACTCACTCTCACACACACATACTCACTCACTCTCACACACACACACACTCACTCTCACAAAAACACACATGCACTCTCACACCCACACCCCTATACCTCCATACACCCCACCCACCACTTCTCCTCCTCCTCAATTTCTCCCTATCTAAGACTCATTCTAGTATCACTATTAACAGGAGAGACATAAAACGTTTAAAAAAGAAACACATCACCACTCGTCCACTCACATCACCTCACCTCTCACAGTGGGCATCACCATGCAGAAATACACAAAACATGGAAAACTACACCACCACTCATCCACTTAATTTTTATTTTTTTTAAATTTTATTCTTTTATATTGAGGATAACAGAATAAGCACTTATATGCTTTTTCACATCCAGTCCCCGTCTGGATGCAGTTTTGTAAATATGTCATGTGTTCCCACTGGCACACAGTGGCCTACTCTTACGAAAAGCGGAACAGGATTTAACGTGTGCGCAAGATGTTCTGCATGCGTTCGCACACGGGACCTCGGTTTATAGTCTCACCCGAAGGACTTTAGGGGAGAGTGGAGTCTGCACTGATGTTAACTCCAGGAGAAAATATCCCCTTGAACGGGAATTGAACCCGGGTCGTCACTCTCTCTCTGTGGGCATCATCACCTTGCAGAAATACACAAAACATGGAAAACTACACCACCACTCATCCACTCACTCTCTCTGTGGGCATCATCACCTTGCAGAAATACACAAAACATGGAAAACTACACCACCACTCATCCACTCACTTATTGTGGGCATCACCTTGCAGAAATACACAAAACATGGAAAACTACACCACCACTCATCCACTCACTTATTGTGGGCATCACCTTGCAGAAATACACAAAACATGGAAAACTACACCGCCACTCACTCACTCACTCTCTCTGTGTGGGGGCATCATCATCTTGCAGAAATACACAAAACATGGAAAACTACACCACCACTCATCCACTCACTCTCTCTGTGGGCATCATCACCTTGCAGAAATACACAAAACATGGAAAACTACACCACCACTCATCCACTCACTCTCTCTCTGTGTGTGGGGGGGCATCATCACCTTGCAGAAAGACACAAAACATGGAAAACTACACCACCACTCATCCACTCACTCACTCTCTCTGTGATCATCACCATGCAGACAGACACAAAACATGGAAAACTACACCACCACTCATCCACTCACTCTCTCTGTGTGTGGGGGGGCATCATCACCTTGCAGAAAGACACAAAACATGGAAAACTACACCACCACTCATCCACTCACTCACTCTCTCTGTGATCATCACCTTGCAGAAAGACACAAAACATGGAAAACTACACCACCACTCATCCACTCACTCTCTCTCTCTGTGTGTGGGGGCATCATCGTCTTGCAGAAATACACAAAACATGGAAAACTACACCACCACTCATCCACTCACTTATTTTGGTCAACACCTTGCAGAAATACACAAAACATGGAAAACTACACCACCACTCATCCACTCACTCTCTCTCTCTGTGATCATCACCTTGCAGAAATACACAAAACATGGAAAACTACACCACCACTCATCCACTCACTCTCTCTGTGGGCATCATCACCTTGCAGAAATACACAAAACATGGAAAACTACACCACCACTCATCCACTCACTCTCTCTCTCTCTGTGTGGGGGCATCATCATCTTGCAGAAATACACAAAACATGGAAAACTACACCACCACTCATCCACTCACTTATTTTGGTCAACACCTTGCAGAAATACACAAAACATGGAAAACTACACCACCACTCATCCACTCACTCTCTCTGTGTGGGCATCATCACCTTGCAGAAATACACAAAACATGGAAAACTACACCACCACTCATCCACTCACTCTCTCTCTCTCTCTCTCTCTCTCTCTCTGTGTGTGGGGGCATCATCACCTTGCAGAAATACACAAAACATGGAAAACTACACCACCACTCATCCACTCACTTATTTTGGTCAACACCTTGCAGAAATACACAAAACATGGAAAACTACACCACCACTCATCCACTCACTCTCTCTCTCTCTGGGGGCATCATCACCTTGCAGAAATACACAAAACATGGAAAACTACACCACCACTCATCCACTCACTCTCTCTGTGGGCATCATCACCTTGCAGAAATACACAAAACATGGAAAACTACACCACCACTCATCCACTCACTCTCTCTGTGTGGGGGCATCATCATCTTGCAGAAATACACAAAACATGGAAAACTACACCACCACTCATCCACTCACTCTCTCTCTCTGTGATCATCACCATGCAGAAATACACAAAACATGGAAAACTACACCACCACTCATCCACTCACTGTGGGCATCATCACCATGCAGATATACACAAAACATGGAAAACTACACCACCACTCATCCACTCACTCACTCTGTGTGGGGGCATCAACATCGTCTTGCAGATCAGGGTGGGTCTGAAGTTCCTGGGCAACACAACAGTGACGGCACGCAACCCTCCCAAGCTGGAGCAGACGGGGTCCTACAGCCGTCTGTCCCTCTACTTCAAGACCACGCAGACCGAGGGTCTGCTGGCCTACATTGGCGGTCAGCAGAGGTCAGAGAGCGCTCAGGTCAGTCAGTGGCTGTACTTCGCTTGACTTTTTACTTTTTTGTTTTGTTTGGTTTACTTTATGTTATTTTTATATCGAGGATAATGGAATAAGCAATCATGTGCTTTTTTTTTTTTTTACATCCAGTCCCCGTGTGTATGCGGTTTTGTAAATTCTGTCGTCTGTTCCCACAATGGCCTATTTTTACGAAATGTGGAACAGGATTTAACGTGTGTGCAAGATGTTCTGTTCGGGTGTGTGTGTTTGTATGCAGTTTTGTAAATGTTGTCATCCATTCCCACTGGCACACAATGGCCTACTCTTCTGAAAAGCGGAACGGGTTTTAACATGTGCGCAAGATGTTCTGCGTGGGTTCACGTGCGGGACCTCAGTTTTTAGTCTCATCCGAAGGACTTTTGGGGGGAGTGGATTTGGCACTGATGTTTACTCCAGAGGAAAAAAATCCTCTTGAACGAGATTTGAACCCGAGCTAGCAGATCTCGAGCTCATCACTCTAACCACTAGACTATCCTGTCATTTATTTATTTATTTATTCTTTTATATCGAGGATAATGGAATAAGCGCTCGTGCGCTTTTTTTTACATCCAGTCCCCGTGGGTATGCGGTTTTGTCATTTGATTTCGTGTGTATGTACACGGCAATGCAGACACGGTGTGAAAGATGTGGTGGTGGTGCTGTGATCAGAATGACTACCTGTCCCTGGAGCTGATTGACGGACGAGCGGTGTTCAAGTACAACCTGGGATCAGGGCCAGCTGTCATCGCCAGCAACCGACTGGTGAATGACGGGGAGTGGCACCACGCCATCGCTGAGCGGTATGACCGTCTGCCACGTGTGTGTGGGGGGGGGGGGGGGGGGGGTGTTTGTGTATGTGTTTGTGCGTATGTGTGTGTGTGTGCGCGCCTTTTCAAGTGCTTCATCGTATAGGTAGCCATACCCAGACTTCAGAGGATTTCTTTCCCCCCTCCTTTAGATGAGATTTCTGATTGTTATGCTAAGAGCTTGTCATGGCCGAAAACAAATTCAAAACACCGCTCTAGTAAACAGGCTTTGGCACATAACTGACAAAGCTTTTAGCTTAGGCCAAACGTTCTGTACAGGGTTGGGTTGTTTTATTTTGGAGGGGTAGGTGTTGTTTTTTGTTCAGCATCAGCAACAGTGAGTCATGTATTTAAGAATTGTCATTTGTCTGCATGTACATAAGAATTGTCACTTGTCTTCATGTATATAAGAATTGTCACTTGTCTTCATGTATATAAGAATTGTCACTTGTCTTCAGGTATATAAGAATTGTCACTTGTCTTCATGTATATAAGAATTGTCATTTGTCCTCATGTATATAAGAATTGTCATTTGTCTTCATGTATATAAGAATTGTCACTTGTCTTCATGTATATAAGAATTGTCATTTGTCTTCATGTATATAAGAATTGTCATTTGTCTACATGTATATAAGAATTGTCACTTGTCTTCATGTATATAAGAATTGTCATTTGTCTTCATGTATATAAGAATTGTCATTTGTCTACATGTATATAAGAATTGTCACTTGTCTTCATGTATATAAGAATTGCCATTTGTCTTCATGTATATAAGAATTGTCATTTGTCTTCATGTATATAAGAATTGTCATTTGTCTTCATGTGTATAAGAATTGTCATTTGTCTTCATGTATATAAGAATTGTCATTTGTCTTCATGTGTATAAGAATTGTCATTTGTCTTCATGTATATAAGAATTGTCATTTGTCTTCATGTATATAAGAATTGTCACTTGTCTTCATGTATATAAGAATTGTCATTTGTCTTCATGTATATAAGAATTGTCATTTGTCTTCATGTATATAAGAATTGTCATTTGTCTTCATGTGTATAAGAATTGTCATTTGTCTTCATGTGTATAAGAATTGTCATTTGTCTTCATGTATATAAGAATTGTCATTTGTCTTCATGTACATAAGAATTGTCACTTGTCTGCGTTCAGCATTGGCAAGTCGGGGACACTGACGGTGAGGACGGAGAAGGAGGAGGACGACGTGACAGAAGGCAGCTCCCCCTCCACCTACACTGTCCTGGAACTCAACCCTGCCACCACCAAGTTCTACCTGGGAGGAGTACCTGTCGATGCCTCCGTACGTGTCTGGTTTTGTTGGTCTGGTTTTGTGTTTGATTCCCTGCAAGTTTTTCCGTGCTTGTCTTGCTGCATAGATTAATCCGTTCAGATGTTTGCTGGCGGACATACCTTTTGTCTGCTACCTGGTAGTAGGGGTTTTCTTTCTGTTTTAGAGCTTGTGCTGGTTTATGCTTGTGCTTTGTGGTGTAGGGAGTTAAAGGTGGAAATACCTGCTGGGGGATTTTGGGGTGGGGGGGGGTGGTGGGGATGGGAGAGGGGCTTCTTTGAAGATCTTTACTGTCCTGTTGTGTGTGTGCATGCATCAATGCACACATTTGTGTGTGTGTGCAGGTGTGTGGTGAGTGAGTGTGTGTGTGCGTGCATGAATGCATGCATGCGTAAGTGTATGGGTACATCAATGTATAAGCTAAATATACATACTTTTGTTTGCAACTTTTTAATTTCTTTCTTTCCTCTCTCTCCCTCCCTCCCTCCCTCCTACTGTCCTTTTTTCCCCTTCTTTCCCCCTCCTCACCTTTACTTTTCATTTTCTCTTCACGCAAACTTGTCAATCAGTGTGCAGTTTCAATCTCACAGCGATTCCCAAGTGGGATGAGTGAATCAGAGTGCACATTCTGGGTGACCCCCCCAGAGTGTTAAGCTGCAGAATGCACAACAACAAAAACAACATTTTCCCTTATTGTGTACCATGTCCTCTTCCCTTTCACCTGGTGTTTCTTCTGCAAGGATTCAGGACTCGCTGTTTTTCTGAAACAGATCGCCAGTGAGGTGAACCGACTCCCGTACGTCGGGTCCATGGAAGACGTCAAGTTTGACGACGCTCATGTGGGACTCTGGAACTTCGAGGACGCGGAGAACAACCAGCAAGGAGAGTTTGCCCGGTGAGGCGCTGGCTGTGGGGTTGTGGGCTGTGCTGTCTGTCTGTCGTTGTTTGTTTAGTATTATGGCGTTAGTTTTTGGAGTGCAGAGAATGATAATGTGACATGACATTTCGCTCTCTTCTTCTTGGCTTGTCGTCGTCAAGTCAAGTCAAATTTTATTTCTAGATGGTATGGATGGTTGTGTGTGTGTTGATGTGTGTGTGTGTGTAGGATAATTGATACATTGCTTTACCATGCACAAACATGTGTAACATAAACAGAAAAATCTGGATCTGAATTAATCATACACACACACACTCACTCTCACACACACACACACACACACTCACACACAACACACACACACACACACACTCACACACAACCAGTTCAACTTCACAGATTCACAACTTTACAAGGATTAAAAAAAAAAAATCATCTGATTCTTTTTACCCTATCAAAAAACCCCACAAACTTTCACCCATTTACTTCTTCATTCTAAACATTTAAAAAGGAACCTGAAGTTTCCATTTCTTGTTTCCCCTGCTCTCAGGGACGTTCATTCTAAACATTTAAAACGGAACCAGACGTTTCCATTTCTTGTTCCCCCTGCTCTCAGGGACGTTCATTCTAAACATTTAAAAAGGAACCAGACGTTTCCATTTCTTGTTCCCCCTGCTCCCAGGGACGTGATGAAGGAGATCGTCACCAGCGGCATGCGCTTCAACGGCATGGGGTACGTGGTGCTGAGCCGCAACAAGCTGGGCCTCCGCCCCAACAAAACGGACATCCTCCTGCAGTTCCAGACCTTCTCCGAGTCGGGCCTGTTGGTGTACATGAGTGACCTGAAGCGAGACTTCCTGTCCATCGAGTTGAGGGACGGGCGGGTGGTGTTCCAGTATGACCTGGGCGGAGGGCCCGTGACCTTGGAAGGCAGCGGCCGGGTGAACGACGGGGAGTGGCACTCCGTCTCCATCAGCCGCTCCCGGCAGCGAGGCCTGCTGAACGTCGACAATCAGATAGGTGGGCTGCTGGTGTGGGCAGCAGTTTGGTTGTGTGTGTGTGTGTGTGTGTTGTGTGTGTGTTGTGTTTTTTTGGTATTTCTGGCTGTAGTTTGGTTTTTTTGTGTGTGTGTGTGTGTGCTTTTTGTTTTTTTTTAGTATTTCTGGCTGCAGTTTGTGTGTGTGTGTGTGTGTGTGTTGTTTTGTGTTTTTTGGTATTTCTAGCTGCAGTTTGTGTGTGTGTGTGTGTGTGTTGTGTTTTTTTGGTATTTCTAGCTGCAGTTTGTGTGTGTGTGTGTTGTGTTTTTGGTAATTTTAGCTGTAGTTTTTGGGGGTGTGGGTGGGGTGGTTTGGTTGGTTGGATTTTTAGGGTGGGCGGGGGTTTTCTTGTCTGTTTTAACATTTTTTAAAAAATTACTTGTACTTTTTATTTTGATTAGAGTGTATTTGTGAGGGTGGAATTGTGATTTCAGTCAATATTTAGTACAGTTCAGGGAACATTTGTTCTGTGTGCTGTCAACAGAACGGAAGGGACAAATGTATGCATACACACACGCACCCCTTCACATGTCCCTAAACACACACATGCACGCATGCACACATACACACACACATCTTCATTCACCTGAAACAGGCTCTAGCTTTCAATATAAAGAGAGATCACAGAGTGTTGCTGTGTGTTTCAGTGGGAGAGAGCATGTCTCCAGGATCATTGTCAGAGCTGTCCACAACCCAGGATATTTTCATCGGAGGACATAACCAGATTTTGGTGCCTGTTGGGTAAACCGTCTGTTTCTCAATGTTTATTTATTTATTTATTTATTTTATTTCGAGGATAATGGAATAAGTGTTCGTGTGCTTTTATACATCCAGTCCCCATGTGTATACAGTTTTGTCAATTTTGTCATCCACTCCCACTGGCACACAGAGCCCTAATCTTCCAAAAAGCAGGTTTTAACGTGTGCGCAAGATGTTCTGCATGTGTTCGCACACAGTACCTCAGTTTGTATTCTCATCCGAAGGACTTTTCAGTCAGCACTGATGTTAACTCCAGAGGAAAAATCCTCTTGAACGAGATTCGAACCCGGGTCAGCAGATCATGAGCGCATCACTCTGACCACCAAGCTATCCCACCCCCCATAGTGATTTGACAGAGCTGTATACCATGCAGAGTTCATGCTAGGTGTGCTCATGTCTGCTAGAGGTGGAGGAGTTTTGGAAGTGTGTGTGTATCTGTGTGTGTGTGTGAAGTAGTAGTTCTTCAGGTTAACGTCCTTCCACTAAATAGTGATATCAGACAGGAAAGTATGTGTGTGTGCGTGTGTGTGTGCGTGCATGCGTGCGTGTGTGTGTGTGCGCGCTTGCACGTGCTTGTGTGTGTGTGTGTGTGTAGGGGGGGAGGGGTATGCACATAACTAATTAATCAATCCCAATAAACAACTATTATGAAAAAGCATAAACAAGAATTCTGAAAAAAGAGAGAAAAAAAACAAAAAACCCAACAAACAAACAAACAAACAAACACCCAACAACAACAACAAAAAACAACCAACCCCAAAAACATCAAACAGCAAAAGTACTAACTTTCCAATTCATATTACTTGAAGCTATCCTTATATCAGATGAGTCTGAAAATATGTGTTTTCACACATAATACGTCAGTTTATTGCCTCGTATGAAAGACTAGCAAGGAAATGGAGCCGCCAGTCTGGACTCCCAAGGAAAACAATCCCCTGTACTGAATGGCTGGCTCAGCAGGGACTTGAACCTTCACATATCAGACGCTCAAAGCACTGAGCTGTAGTGGACTCAAAAGAGCTTTGCTGAGACACAGGCATTGACACACGATTGCCACAAATGAAACAAGTTGGTGCTCTCGTCGGTTCATTGCCCCACAACCACTCTTAAACAAGGCATCAGTGGAGCAGCAGTAGTAGAAGTATAGTGCAGTAAGATTATTTTGAAAATGCATTGGTTTTTGTCCGTGCTATAAAGGTCTGTAATTACAGTTTACTTGATATTGCATGTTGAGGATTTGCCAGAGAGTAATGAAGGACACATTGAAGTGGTGGTGAGAAGTGGGGTTGTGGGTACCCAGCAGACATGGCTGACGTTAGATTGTATGATTGATCATGGCTGTGGCACTGTGCAGCAATGTGGGCAATTACGGGTTTGACGGCTGCATACGCAACATGCAGTTTGGAACCATAGCCTGGGACCTCAACGACAACCAGAAGGCCAAAGGAGTCGTGCCAGGATGTCCTGCAAAGGTATCGCCAAAGAATAGTCTGTCTTAAAGAGATGGTAATTCAGAAAAAAAGGATGGTAATTATATGCAGAAACATCGAGAGCAACAGCAAGCCAAAGGTTTATAGCATGCTCTAAAGACAAAACGTTATTCAATTTTATTTGCCAGCTGGTATGCATATTAGTTAGTTGGAAAATAGAGTCATGCTTTCATGTTCAGATAGTTCCAAATGACATTATCATTCCTTCTGCTGCAAATGTATATATGTACAAAAGAAATGGAAAGAAACCATGACAACTTGTGTTGGAAGATTGAAAAAGTAACACACATATTATATGCAAACAGACTGACAATCAAACAAAACACCAACAAAAATATGATCGTTTGCTTTTGTATTGTATCCCCCCCCACAAAAAAATGTTACCAAAAGAAACACCAAACTTATTTCTTGATCCTGCCAGATCAGTCTTCCGTCAGAAATGAAAGGAATAGAAAATATGTTCTGGACTTTGCTAGATTCAGATACAGAGAGGGAAAATATGTAGCAGAGACAGCTGGTAGGGGTTCATTCCTTGTAAAACTCTTTCAAGAAGATCATAATGAACGAACACAGATGGCTAATGGTGAAAGAAATAATGGGACAGAATAATCTGAGTTTTTATTAGTTTGCTGATTTTGAAAAATAAGTGTTGTCCATTTCATTCTCAGCAGGCATTTGTTTGATTTCTTTTTTTGTTTTTTGGGGAGGGGGGTTAACAGAAGAAAAAAATCAAATGAGGACTGTGAAAATACTACTGGATGTGTGTGTGTGTTTTAAAATTTCTGATGTGTATTTGGTAAAATGAGCCATGCATGAGGCCTGCATTGCAACTTCCAGTTTTTCATATTTCTTACGTGTATTTCACAATAGGAACATTGCAGGTGACTCGTATTTCGATATTCAGTTTTTCACATCTTTAACGTGTATTTCACAACATGAACATTGCAGGTGGCCCGTATCGCGACATTCAGGAGGGTTCGGTCAGACAGCTTCATTGGCATGGAGCTTCCTCAGGGCATCGGCACGACCTTTGACATGACCTTCAAAATGAGGACGAACCAGTCCAAGGCCATCATGGTGTACGTGGCTGATGACTCGCAGGTCAGTGGGGCTGCAGCAAGTGGAGGGGTGGGATTTAGGTGTGACATGTGGAAGTATCTTTTGGATTCGTATGGTAGAAGTATGCTCTTGTAATGGATGGATAGGGTGTGTGTGGAAGGTAATACACTTGAAAAGTCACTTGCATGTTTGCCCACACACTTGTCCATGCTCACATGCACGCACATGCACATAGAGAGGCACACGCGAACATACACACACACACTAAAATCTTTTTTTGTTTGTTTTTTGGTGGATAAAAGTAAATGGATCAAGGTGAGCACTCTGTTACATAATGAGTAGGAATACAATTGTGTCTGCAATATATTTACGTGTGTTTGTACGTGTGTCCGAGTGTGTTTATATGGGCCCAACTCCAGCATGTTTACTACAAACTGTACGTTTCAAGGGTTTTCAGACTGAATAGCACATCTTCAAAATGAATGAAGGCTGAAAAAAAAGGCCTACTCTGGTGGGAACCATAAATCAAAAACAAAAAACCTCCAAACATTATTTCTGTGTGTGTCGAGTCAAATTTTAATTGCCAGATGGTACATTGAATAAACAATGCATTTGCTTTTTTTCATCAAGCCATCTATCTAGGAACAAAATCAGCTTGATCAATAATGTCTGACAGCATTATTAGGATAACCAATAACAATAAAACAAACTCAAAGAGAAAAAACAGAAGGTAAAATTATGACAGACTTTATTGGTTAGGACAGTTTTTACCTTCCATTAGTTTCAGTATACTTCTTCAGGTTTTGAGTTTGTGTGTGTGTGTTTGTGCGCATGCATGCGTACATGTGTGTGTGTGGGGGGAGCATATATGTGTGTTCATGTGTGTGTGTTTGTGCGTGCACAAATGTGCATGCAAGCAAAAAATATGTGCGCGCGTGCACATGTATACATCCGTGTGTGCTTTTCTGTCTGTGTGTTTGCCTTCATGGGTGCCTGTCACATTGCATCTGTGTGATTGTGTGTGTGTGCAGGAGAGTGTGTTCAGCGTGGGCATCAGCGAGGGCCGCATCGTGCTGAAGAGTACGCAGGGCGGGGGTTCTCTGGAGCTGATCAGCCGCGTCAACACCTACAACGACAGCAGCTGGCACTTCGTCTCCATCATGAAGGATGGACTAGTGTCAGTATATATATATATATATATATACACTGCTTTGGGTTGCTAGTGTGTGTGTGAGTGTATTGTGTGTGTCAGTGTGTGTTTGTGTGTGGTGTGTGTGTGAGATAAGGAATTGTTTGATTTTTTTAATTTTTAACAATATTTTTTATTGACCTTTTGAGTTTTTTGTTTTGTTTTTCTGTTTCTCAGTAGAGGGTAGGTGGGCGATTGGATGGATGGGTTTGTTTGTGAGTGTGCAAGTGTTAATGTGTATGTGTGAGAGAGCAAACAGAACAGAACGTCGTTTATTGCCATGGAAGCTGTATGTGTGTATGTGTGGTGTGGTGTGTGTGTGATGTGGTGTGGTGTGTGTGTGTGTGTGTTTTGTTTAATGTCTATTCACTACTTGGTGATTTAGATACACCTGCAGTGTGTATGTGTGCATGTGTGTGTGTAAGCACACATGCACACACAGGCATGCGTACACTGGCATTCATGCATTTTTGAAATCAGGAATTCTTTAGTCATTGTATTCTACAGGTATGAGGTTATTGCATCTGTGAAAGAATGAAAAAGAAACGGCAGGGAACTGGACTGTGTGTGTGTATTGTGCAGGTACGAGATGAACATTGATGACTATGAGATGCTGCAGACCATGGCAGACACCGGCACCGCTTCTTTAGACACCACCACACCGCTTTACTTTGGTGGTGTGCCACCTGAATATAAAATTGCCGACGGCACCACCACCTCCAAAAATCACTTTGTGGGCTGTATAGGAGACATCACTGTTCGTCAGAAGTGAGTCCTTTTTTGTAAAGCTTCATTTTTGGTTGTTTATGCTTTTTGTTTTATTAGTGACACATCTTCAGTAACTGCCATGTTTTTCTTTCCCCTAAAAGGCTCCTGAGCTGATCAGATACTGGTCAGTTAATCCAGCAGTGTATGTGATACCTTTTATAAAAGGTGAAAATCTAATGGTGACAATTGCTTTTTTAATCGTTTCTGTTGGGATCCACCTGAAAAATCTCTCTATTTCATTTTTGTATGTAATTTTGATCTTTCATTATTAGAGTTATGATGAGCTAGAGTTAAATTACACTGGAAAGTTCTTCAGCTCTATACAAGATAGTTTGCTGGTGGGACTCGAACTCCTATGGTTAGGATTCTTGCTTCCTTTTTAATAACACAATATCTCTGAGTCTGAGAACTAAACATTGTGAGGTAGCTTCATGTGACTGTATGCAGGTTTGTCAATTTGGTCAGTATGTCGGGTTAGAAGGAGAGAGATCATAACAGTGAAGGAATTTTTTATGAATATTTTTGCAGGTTCGTGAAGAGTCGGTATGTCTGGGTAGAAGGGGAGATGTTCCACCAGACATTATTTTTAACTTCCTGAGTGAATGTGGCATTTTCCATCTGTTATGATTGATAGTTGGTAACTAAGGACAAGGTTGTTTTAAGGAATCTGGTTTGGGTTTTATCTCATTTTATATGTGGTTGGTGTGGTTTTTCCTACAACACGGTGACCGTCCTGGGTTGACCCTTATGGTTGGCCAGGACATTGATACAAGGAATGACAATAGAGTTGGTTTTATACCCTGTTTTAATCTGTACATAGTTGCACAGTTTTAATCTGAGATTTAAATTTGACGAGGTGTTAGCCCTGATATGACCTCTGTGGTTGGCAGGGCTATAATTAGTATAAACAACAGGATTGGGTTGGATTGGAGAGAAGAGAGCATTAAAGGAAAGTGTGTGTGTGTGTGTGTGCATGTGTGCATGTGTTGTGTGTGCATGTGTGTGTGTGCATGTGTATGTATGTGTGTGTGTGTTGTGTGTGCGTGCATGCGTGCGCACATGCGTGTGTGCTGTGTGTGTGTGTTGCAGGTTTGTGAACTTGGTGAGCATTCCAGAGTCGAAGCGGATGGGGGTTCAGCTGGTGGAGTGCCCCCTCCTGGCTGACGATGGAGAGGTGGTGCAGCCTGACCTCTCCACCCCTGCCGGCCCGGACGGGGGTCAGTCAGTGTGTCAGCGTGTCGGCCTGTGTCACGACGTGGCGTGGCGTGGCGTGTTGTGTCGTGTCGTGTGTTGTGTAAAATGCCTTTGTGTGTGTTTTTTTCGCATCGTTATGTGGTGTGCTGATCTGCGTTTTTTGTGCAGAGATCGTTCTTGATTGTTTTTGTAAATGCTGTTCTACCTTCCAGAAATTTCTATTTCTCTGTCTCAGTCTGTCTGTATGTCTGTCTCTCTTTCTCCTCCTTCCCTCTCTCTCTCTCTTCTCTCTGTCTCTCTCTCCCCTCTTCCCTCCCACCCCCCTCTCACTCTCTCTCTTTCCCCCACTCGCTCCCTCTCCCTCTCTGTCTCTCTCTTCCTCCCCCCAGTCAAATTGTCAATTGTCTTCCTCCCCCATCGCTGTCTCTCTCTCTTCCTCCCCCCACCCTCTCTCTCTCTCAACAAGGTCGTTTGCTCAGACAGAAAGGGGTTGCTGAACTAATTAGAGCTGTTATGAGTAGAAAAAAAGAGTAATGTGAATCATTGTTTGGCACAACTGTGATTTGGGGGGGGGAGGGGAAGGAGGGCGAGACCATGTGCACATGTAAGTGAGAGACAGACAGACAGAGAGGGAGAGAGTCAGAGAGAGAAAGGGGGAGAGAGAGAGAGAGGTGGGGAGGGGAAGGAGAGTGAGAGCATGTGCACAGGCAAGTGACAGGGAGAGAGGGAGGGGAAGAGAGAGAGACAGACAGACAGACAGGGAGAGGGAGATAGACAGACAGAGACAGACAGACAGAGAGAAGGAGAAAGTCAAGTAAGAGACAGACGGAGATACGTAGAAAATGAGAGAACTGCGTAAGGGAGGGGAAGAGAGAAAGGGAGGGGAAGAGAGAAAGAGAGAGACAGACAGGGAGAGGGAGATAGACAGAGAGACAGATAGAGAAAGGGAGAGAGACAGAGAGAGTCAAGTAAGAGACAGATGGACAAGAGATACGAACGCTTTGATTTGTTGCTTTACAAGATCCAGCGCTATATAAATTCCATACATTATTATTATTATTATTAAAATGAGAGAATTGTGTTGAACTGTGTTGCTAAGGAAGGAAGGTGGCAGGATGGTCAAGACGTTTGCCTGCCAACAAGTAAACCGTGAGGTTCTGGGTTGGATTCCCAGCCTCGCCCTTTCTTCCCAGTTTGACTAAAAAATCGAACCGAATGTCAAAGTCCTTCGGATGAGACTATAAACCGAGGCCCTGTGTGCGAACGCATGCAGAACATCTTGCGCACACGTTAAATCCTGTTCTGCTTTTCGAAAGAGTAGGCCATTGTGTGCCGGTGGGAACAGATGACAAAATTGACAAAACGCATACACACGGGGACTTGGATGTAAAAAAAAAAAGCACCTGAGTGCTTATTCCATTATCCTCGATATAAAATAATAAATTTTTTTATGTCATCTGAGCACTTTGATTTGTTGCTTTACAAGATGCAGCGCTATATAAATTCCATACATTATCATTATTATGATTATGATTATGATTTGTTCAGCCACCACGGCGGAGACGACCACCATGTCCCCGGACCAGTGCTTCCTGCCCCTGCAGCCCAACGTGCCCACCGACTCTGAGGTGGAGGATGGTATACGGTTCGGATCTCGCCTCCACTCTCGTGTGGAGTTTGACCGGCTTCCTTCTAGAATGAGACTGAGGTGGGTGTGGGTGTGTTTGGGGGGGGGGGGGGGTAGGGTTGGTCGGGTGGGTGGGGGGGGGGAAGGGGGGGGGGGTGTATGTATGTGTCAATCAGTAACAGGGAGAGACAAATTGACAATGACTTTTACTTCGAGGATAATGAATAAGCATCAATGTGCTTTTTTTTACATTCAGTCCCCGGAACTTTCTCCCTTTTCCAGGGGTGGTCAGAGTGCTAGTCTTGTGGATGAGATGATAAATGGCGGTCCTGTGGACAGGACAGCATGCATGCATGTAGCGTAAGGACAGGAACTTGAGGGTACAAGAGAAACAAATCATAGTAAAAATCTGTGGGGTAAAAAACGGCGTACTCACACTCGTCAATACACTCCATACAAATGTGAAAAGAAGTTGTAAATAATGCTGTATTGCACTTTACCTGGATATAGCAGCCTCAAATTTCACTGAAAAAAAAAAAGTTGCTTTGCCACCACCACCACCACCACCTCCGACTCTTGTTGTTTTTCTTCTTCTTCTAGTTGTGGTTGTATTGTGAAGATAGACTCGCTGGTGACAAGTGTCAGAGATACACCTACAAACCAAGCTGTGCAGCCCACGAGAGGTGCTGGAAAGGACATGCCATTATTTTTCCCACACACATCTGACGGTGTAAAAAAGCAAACAAGAGAAGACTGATGACAAGTTGTTGTTTGTTTTTGTTTTTTTGCCATGCACAGTTCAGTTTTTATCTCTCTCTCACTGATAAGTTGTTAATCGTTTTTTGCCATGCACAGATCACAGTTCTCTCTCTCTGATAAGTTGTTATTCATTTTTTGCCATGAACAGATCACAGTTTTTTCTCTCTCTCACTGATAAGTTGTTATTCATTTTTTGCCATGAACAGATCACAGTTTTTTCTCTCTCTCTCACTGATAAGTTGTTATTCATTTTTTGCCATGAACAGATCACAGTTTTTTCTCTCTCTCTCACTGATAAGTTGTTATTCATTTTTTGCCATGCACAGATCACAGTTCTCTCTCACTGACAAGTTGTTGTTAATTTTTTTTGTTTGTTTTTTTTGCCGTGCACAGATCACAGTTCTCTCTCTCACTCTCACTGACAAGTTGTTGTTCATTTCTTTTTTTTTTTTTGCCCTGCACAGATCACAGTTCTCTCTCTCTCACTGATAAGTTGTTATAAATTCATTTTTTGCCGTGCACAGATCACAGTTTTCTCTCTCTCACTGTCAAGTTGTCATTCATTTTTTGTTGTTGCCATGCACAGATCACAGTTCTCTCTCTCTGATAAGTTGTTATTCATTTTCTGCCATGAACAGACCACAGTTCTCTCTCTCTCACTGAAAGTTGTTATTCATTTTTTGCCATGCACAGATCACAGTTCCCTCTCTCTCCTCTCTCTCTCTCTTCTCCATACATCTCATTCTCTCTCCTCACCTCTCTCTCCTCACTGACAAGTTGTCATACATTCATGTTTTGCGGTGCCCAGGTCACAGTTTCTCTGAGCTTCAAGACGACAGGCCAGAACGGGCTGATGTTCTACATGACGGACAGCAGGCACATGGACTTCCTGGGCCTGTACATGGTGGATGGGGAGCTCCACTTCGGCTTTAACTGTGGCAGCGGCACCGCCAAGATCATGAGCGGTGACAAGTACAACGATGGAAAATGGCATAAGGTGAAGTTTCAGGGTGGTTTTGTTTAGATTATTATTATTATTTTATTTCGAGGATGATGGAATAAGCACTCGTGTGCTTTTTTTTACATCCGGTCCTCTTGTGTATGCAGTTGTGTATATTTGTCATCCGTTCCCACAGGCACACAATGGCCTACTCTCCCCAAAAGCGGAATGGGTTTTAACATGTGCGCAAGATGTTCTCTGTGTGTTCGCACACGGGACGTCTTTTTATAGTCTCATCCGAAGGACCTTTAGGGGATGTTAACTCCAGAGGAATAATCCTCTTAACGAGATTTGAACCTCCACTGTATCAGCAGTCACAAATGCATCACTCTAACCATCATACTATCCCAATTGATGAGTTTGTATGAAAAGTCAGGATCCAGTGACTGTCTCTGTGTGTTTCTTGTGTTGTGTGTGTTGTGTTGTGTGCGTATGTTGTGTGTTGTGTTGTGTGTGTGTGTGCACACGTGCACACGTCTGTCTTTGTGTGCGTTTGTGTGTGTGTGTTTGTGCATATGTGCATGCATACATGTTAATGCACATGTTTGTAAGTGGTGTGCGCATGTAAGTATGTAATTGTGTGGGTGTTTAGGAGTTTTGTTCCCTTTTTTGTAAAACATTTTTTTAATGTTGGCAGGGTTGTTAGGCAGTAAATTAATAAAAAATTTTAATGAGACCATCTATTCTTGAACCTCAAGGCTTACAAATAAACTTTGTAATTAAAACGACATAATACATATCATACATACATACACTATTTTCATCCTCAAGACACATGTTTCAACAAAACATAAGTAAAGACATTGGTATGTATCACCCCTTCTAACCCATTGTTCTACTTGTATCGAATCAACATGCTCAGCAGGCACGTGTCCTCTCTCATCTTATAGAACAATTCCATGTCTTTCATCTTATAGAACATTTCCATGTCTTTCATCTTATAGAACATTTCCATATCTTTCATCTTATGGAACATTTCCATGTCCTTCATATTGTAGAACATTTCCATGTCTTTCATCTTATGGAACGTCCATGTCTTTCATTCCAGGTGGAATGTGTCCTCTCTTTCATCTTATGGAATATGTCCATGTCTTTCATTCCAGGTGGAATGTGTCCTCTCTTTCATCTTATGGAACATTCCATGTCTTTCATCTTATGGAACATTCCATGTCTCTCATCTTATGGAACATTCCATGTCTTTCATCTTATGGAACATTCCATGTCTTTGATTTCAGGTGGAATTTGGCCGAGTGCAGCGCTCGGGCCAGCTGATGGTGGACGGACAGTTGAAAGGTCGCGCCAAGTCACGCGGAGGCACACGCTCCATCAACGTCATTGCTCCCTACTTCTTCGGAGGAATTTCCGAGGCAGCCAAGAAGTTAGCCCTGGGAAATGTTGGGGTGAGTTATCTGTGTAAAATGGACAGTATTTTGAAGGTTGAACACTCAGAAATGAAGGAAGCTAGTGGCTGTTTGTTGACAGAGATAATGAGAACAAAAAGTAATTGTGGAAAATAATGTTCGTGTGTGGATATAAGATTGTCCATGTGAAAGTAGTAGGAAATTTTGAAAAGAAAAATAGTATGAATTGTTAGATATTTGTAGGTTGAAAAAAGGGGGGAAAAATTTGGTAAGTAGTTATTTTGGTAAAAAGGGTAAATAAGTAATTTTGGGATTAAGAGAAAGGAATTTTGAAAAAATCATTTGTGTGTATTGAACTTGGTCCTCACAGAGGGTAGACAAAGGTATAATTTTAGAAATGAAATGGTCCTGTGTTGTTGAACATCATTCACTGAAAAGATAACAGTTTAAACCGATTTAGGAGAAAAGGTATGTCTGTCATGCTGTGCTAAAAAAGAAGATTGAAGAATTCATTTCAAAAGTGACTCTGTGTGTGTATGTGTGTGTGCGCGCGTGCATGTGTGTGTGGGTGAGTAGATGTCTACATAAAATATTGTTTAAAAAAAGTGAAATTTGAAAATTTGATCTATCCCTATACAGAGAACATTTTTTGGGAAAATGTTTGTCATCGACCTTGTCGGAAAACATCCTAAAGTAAAACTGGAGAAAGTGAAATGTATGTCAAAACATCAACCATGTAATAATAATAATAATAATGTATGGAATTTATATAGCACTGAATCTTGTAAAGCAACAAATCAAAGCGCTCAAGAAGAAAGGGGGTAGAAGAAAGGGGGTGACTAAATGTTGAAAGGGTACATACGTAACGCGTGTGTGTTGGACAGGACGGGTGGGTGAGTTTCCCCGGGTGCATGCGAGAGCTGACGCTGCGGAACATGGAGCTGAAGCAGCCCTCACAGCGGGTGGGCATCCAGACCTGCTCCAGCGCCTATGAGCTGGGCTCCTTCTTCCCCGCCTCTGGTGGCTACCTGCAGCTGGGTAGGTGGCCTGGTGTCCTGGGTCGGTCGTCCCTCCTACCCTGCACCCTTGGTGCCCTGGCCCTTTGGCACCCTGACCCTTAGCATCCTGGCCCTTGGCACCCTGACCCTTAGCATCCTGGCCCTTGGCACCCTGACCCTTAGCATCCTGGCCCTTGGCACCCTGACCCTTAGCATCCTGGCCCTTGGCACCCTGACCCTTAGCATCCTGACCCTTTGTACCCTGGCCCTTTGCACCCTGGCCCTTTGCACCCTGACCCTTTGCACCCTGGCCCTTTGCACCCTGGCCCTTTGCACCCTGGCCCTTTGCACCCTGCCCTTTGCACCCTGACCCTTAGCACCCTGACCCTTTAGCACCCTGACCCTTTGCACCCTGACCCTTTGCACCCTGACCCTTTGCACCTGCCCCTTGCACCCTGCTTGCACCCTGACCCTTTGCACCCTGGCCCTCCTTGCACCCTGGCCCTTGGCACCCTGGCCCTTTGCACCCTGGCCCTTTGCACCCTGACCCTTTGCACCTTGACCCTTGTACCCTGGCCCTTTGCACCCTGGCCCTTTGCATATTTTTGGGATTGAGGCTTGGGGAGGGAAAGGTGTTGGGGAAAGAAAAAGACTTGAACAAGTAGAGATGTTGCAAGAATGTGCAGGTGTTTGTGTATTTGTCTTTTTGTGTTCTCTTTTTCTTTCGTCTCCTTTTTAAAATGTTTGAGGGGTGGGGGTGGATTATGTTTGTGTTTCAGCAATGAAATAATTTATTAATTAACTGAATAATAAGTTGTTCTTCGTGTACAAGTAGGTGTGTAGAACTATGTGTATTGTTATATTTAAACACATGTACACACATATATTGTCAGCCAACATTTTTTTTAAAAAGTGTCACTCGTAAATGATAGAAATCCTAAAAATAAACGTCAGAAATAGGATGAATACATGAATGAAGGAATGATTTATAGGGCGCTTAAAATTGCTGATTGTCACAGGACTGGTTGCAACTCTGAGAGAGAAGAAAATCTACAGGGTGGTAGAACTGGGGAGAGGCAGGGAGGGATAAGATATGTGAGATATAGGAGCCTGAGTACAAGCAGGAGCATCATTATCTTAACACAGTTCACACACATCACACAACAACAAACACAGTACACTCAGACGCACGCATGCTTACACACATGCACACAACAAACACACACATACACACACATACACACGCGTGGCATGGGCCCTCCACACACACACACACACACACAAACTACGCAACAACAAACACAATGCACACACACACACAAACCACCCAACACGCACACCCACATGCATGCCCCCCTCCCCCCCACACACCAAAACGCATACAACCCCCCACACACACACACCACACCACATCACACGCACACCACCGACCCCCCCTCCCACACACCCACACCACACACGCGCACCCACATGCTGCCCCCCCCCCCCACCCCCCCAACACACAAAACACATAAACCCCCCACACACACACACACACATGCACACTTACACCACCCACCCCCCCACACATCACACCCACATGCATACCCCCCCCCCCCCCCCCCCCCCCCCCCCCCCCCCCCCCCCCCCCCAACACACAAAACCATACCCCCCCCCCCCCCCCACATGCACACTCACCCCCCACCCCCCTCCCACACACACACACACACCCACTCACACACACACACACACATGCACACTCACACACCCACACGCACACCCACGCGCATGCCCCCCCCCCCCAACACCACAAAACACATACCCCCCCCCCCCCCCCCCCCCCCCCCCACAAACACACACATGCACACTCACACACACACCCTCCCTCCCCCTCCCACACACACTCACCCACTCACTCACCCACACACTGAACCCTACCTAACGGAGAGCATTGTGTTGCAGTGGACCGATTCAAGGTGGGCCAGGACCTGGAGATCAGCGTGGAGATGCGGCCCAGGTCCCACAGCGGGGTGCTGCTGGCCGTCCACAGCAAGATGGACTACCTGTCCTGCAGATGTGGAGGGCCAGGTGAGAACTGGGGGGGGGGGGGGGGGGGGGGGGGGGGGGGGGGGGGGGGGGGGGGGGGTCACGTCCTCCTCCTCCTCGTGGCTCAGGCCCAAAGGTGTGTCGTGGTGTCTTGCTGGCGATGCAAGCTAAGTGCCAAGGCTGGCGATGCAAGCCAAGTGCCAAGGCTGGCGATGCAAGCCAAGTGCCAAGGCTGGCGATGCAAGCCAAGTGCCAAGGCTGGCGATGCAAGCCAAGTGCCAAGGCTGGCGATGCAAGCCAAGTGCCAAGGCTGGCGATGCAAGCCAAGTGCCAAGGCTGGTGTTATGGTTTTAACCTTTCTCCTAAGGGTTACCCGCTTTTCGGAAGAGTAGGCCATTGTGTGCCGGTGGAAACGGATGACAACATTGACAAAACTGCATGCACACGGGGACTGGATGTAAAAAAAGCGCATGAGTGCTTATTCCATCATCCTCGATATAAAAGAATAAATAAATAAATAAATAAATAAATAAACCCACTTATAGGGTAACCAACCATCTACAAACCCTTCCCTTCCGCATTGCCCACTACTGGGTGACAGGAGCGTACAAATGCGCAAAGAGCGCGTGTATTGGGAAAGAGGGGTTCTCTCTTCTCCCCTTAATGAAGGGATAATGTTAAGGCATTGTGGATTGATAGTTACAAGTTTATGGGTTTGTAGAATGGGCAGGTGATTTAGAGATACTTTCGTTGCTGTGACATTCTTGGCAGACTGCAATATTTGTAAAGACTTTCCCATTTTCTTTTTAAAAAAAGCAAAGACTTAAAATATACAAATGTGTGTATGGTGTGTGTGTGGGCACGCGTATGCCTGTGTGTGTACATTTGAATTTGTGAACTCTGTTAATTGGTATTGATTGTATGTGTAGGTGTGTGTTGTATGCAAGCACTTTGATTTGTTTTTGCAATTTATAGCGCTATATAAATTCCATTCATTTTTATTATTATTAAAACATGCAAATGAGCGAAAAGCTGCATGAGAAATGTTTGTAATATTGATAGCTCAACTGTTGATTTAGCCATTCCAGTCAACCAGATACGACTTTAGTGTTGATTCGGTCGTTGCTGTGGCAGATCACTAAGCAGTATTTAAATAATTACAGAAACATAAGCTCTCGTCAGTTTAACTTTTTATAAGTCATTTCAGATGTGCTGTGTATGTCAAGGGGAGCGAGTAGTTTGTGTCATCTTGTTTATGTTTGAGGCTGTGCTTTACTCGACACTTGTGTCTGATTAGCACTGATCTAATTCACTCTTGTATTGATTGAATCTTAACTTTTTTCTTCTTCTTTTTCTTCTGCTTCTTCTTCTTCTTCTTCCTTTTTTGTCATGTTTCTCCCAGGGGAGGTTTGACATTGATGAGCCTTCTCCATCTCGCTCTGTTGGATCGGTGGTCTAGAGGTAACGCGCCTGTCTAGAAAGCGAAAAGTCCGGGTCTGAAGTGTGCAGCGGTTCGTACCCCGTTTGGACCGGAAACTTTTCCCCCATCCATTAGACCATGAGTGGTGGTCTGGGCGCTAGTCTTTTGGATGAGACGATAAACCGAGGTCCCGTGTGTTACACGTAATTATTCAGTGCACGTAAAAAAAACCACGGCAACAAGAGAGTTGTCCCTGGCAAAATTCTTAGAAAAAAGCCACTCTGATAGGGAAACAAATACAGTTGCAGACATGAAAAAAAAAGAAGAAAAAAAGGGTGGCGCAGCGCTTGTGGCGACGCGCTCTCCCGCTCTCCCCGGGGAGGGCAGCCCGAATTTCACGGAGAAATCTGCTGTGACTTAAAGTGGTATGAAATGAAATCTGAGCGCTTTGATTTGTTGCTTTACAAGATTCAGCGCTATATAAATTCCATACATTATTATTATTATTATTATTATTATTATTATTTTGAGCTTCCTCCTTATTTATGCCCCTTTCTCTAAGATCATCTGCAATACAGGCAGCCCAGGTTTTGCTAGGTCTTCCCTTTGGTCTCTTTCCATCCACCATGAAGTTCATTGCTCTTTTTATGATGTGGTGGTCTGCTAATATACATAGTCGGGGATGTGTGTAATGACGCCCCCTGTGATACGTGCTGGGTGCAGGTCATTTTTGTGGTGGACAATGGCGCCGGCCCCATCTCCACCTCTCTGACCCTGGCGGCCAAGAATGCACTGTGTGACGGCAGGTGGCACACCATCAAAGGTCAGAGAGAGACACAGGGATTTATTTATTGTAGTCTTTTATATCGAGGATAATGTGTGTGTGTGGGGGGGGGGGGGGGGGGGAGGTTAGTGTGTGTGTGGTATGTGTTTTGAGGGCGTGATCTGTCTTGTGCTGTATGACTGTTTGCTGTCTTGTGTTTGTCATGTTTCTTCTTATTTGTTACATCTATTTTGATACACTGTTGGTAAAATATTGCCACTGATTTGTTGTTGTTGTCTTGATGAATCTTGTTTGTTGAACGCTATGTTTAGATTATAAGAATTTTATGTCTGCAAGTGCCAAAAGGTCTGCTTTAATTTAGTAACTTTTTGAAGGATTCTGTCTATAATACTTAACAATAGTCATATATATATATATATATATATATATATATATATATATATATATATATATATATATATATATATTTGATAAAGATCTAAGTGGAAAAAAAAAAGTATCTAAATGGAATTGTCAACGGAAAAACACTCGTTTCGAGTTGCTGTTACTTTTCTGTTGTTGTTTTTTTTTAGTTCAGGGAATCTGTTTTGCTTCTTTGGTAATCAGAAATTTAGGTTCAATCAGGGCATGTTACATTCTCGTGTTTGTTATTTTATCTGTAGTGAATTAATTTAGTTTTAGTGTAGTCACTTGCCCTCTTTAGGGGCAGGGAGGGTAAGAAGGGTAGGGAGGGAGAGAGAGAGGGGGGGAGGGCAGGAGGTGTCACTCCCCAGATACTGGCTCCCAGAAAAGCAGAAGTCTCTGAAACATCTTGCTCCCCGATGACTGCTTAAGTTATGGGACAGCCACACCTGTTTCTTAAGTCAGTCAGTATCTGTGGGGGTCTTGCTCTTCTCAGGTCAAGGTATTGTACTGCCAAAGCACTATGTCTTCATAAAGACTTTGCCAAGCTACACAAATGACACGCTGAGCATGTTAATTACATGCCTACTATTGGCCTTAGGTGGTGTATTTTAAAAAAAATTGAATAAGCACTTGAGTGCTTTTTTCCATCCAGTCCCCATATGCATGCAGGTTTGTAAATGTTGTCATCCATTCTAACCAGCACACAATAGTCTACTCTTTCAAAAAGTGGAAAAGGTTTTAACGTGAAGCAAGATGTTCTATGTGAGTTCGCTCGCAGGACCTCGGTTTATAGTCTCCTCTGAAGGACTTTTGGGGGGAGTGGAGTTGGCACTGATGTTAACTCCAGAGGAAAATATCCCCTTGAATGGGATTTGAACCCAGGTTAGCAGACATGAGTGCAGTGCACAGTGCTGTAGCCACCAGGAGTAAGCATGACTGTAGTGTCAGCAGACTGAAGGAGTGTGTGGATGGCTGTGTGTGATGTGCCATGATTTCTGATGGCAGCCAACAAGAACAAGAACGTGGTGACACTGATGGTGGACGGAGTGGAATCTCCAGAGCCAGGTGTGGGCGCGGCCAAGGTGACAGCAGCCGACACTAACGACCCTCTGTATATCGGAGGAGTGCCAGGTACGTTTGGTTTGCCTCAGTTTGCACCTGGTCCTTTGGTGTGGTGGTGGGCGGGGTGTGTCTGTGTCTGTGTATCTGTTAGAATGAGAGAAAAAGGAAGAAGAAATTTGAATGTGGGTGTGTGCACAAATATTTGAGAGCACAGTAATATTGATGAGGTTTTTTTTTAACATCTGTCAGTGAACCAGAACAATGAGAGGGAAACTCATTGTCTGAATTTAACCAAAAGAAATTCTACAGTGATGAGAAACACACTATAACTGTGAAGATTTGCATGTATACAACTTGTGTGTGGTATTTGCATGTATATTTGCGTGTGTTAGAATTGAAGCTTTGTGAAGTTGTATAAACTGTTTTTAATTAAATTCACCCATGTTGTGTGTTAGAATTGAAGCTGTGTGAAGTCTTATAAACTGTTTTTAATTAAATTAACCCATGTTTTGGAGTTAGGAGTGTGTGTGTGTGTCTGTCTGTCTGTCTGTCTGTGTGTCTGTGTCTGTGTGGAGAGTGTAGAATTGAAGAGTTTTACACATTGCTGTTCCCGTTTCTCTTTGCAGACACGGGTGCCAAAGCCATACAGACTGAAGAAAAGTATGTGGGCTGTATTCGCAACCTGCACCTGAACAGCGAACCACAGCCTTTGTCTAGTGGCCAGGTGACAGGCGATATCCAGCTGGAGACTTGCCCAGTCAACTAACCACCGCCACTTACTTACTTACATATATACTCTGTACAGACCTTTGATATGCATTGTATGACTCGGAATGACGAACCGCAATGTTGATGATCACGAGAATGACCTCCCCTTTGAGGATAATGGCTGCTCATCATGTCATGACTTGTTTGGATAGTCTTTTGATACGCAATGGTCGTGTGTGTGTGTTTGATCTATGCAAGGTTTTGTTACTCTTGATTTTTGTTGTTCATTTTTGTTTTTTAAAGAATGTCAATTTTTGACCGCTTTAGCTTACACTTTTTTAATGCAGATTTTTTTTTTGGGGGGGGGGGGAGGGGTATGTTTTTACATTAGTACATTTTTACTTGTACAAAAACTAAACAGTTAAAAAGAACTGAGACACAAGTCTGTGAAGAGATACGGTTCAAATCGTGCATATTATAAGTTCAGGAAGGTATGCGTTGATATACGGTTATCATTCA
The DNA here is from genome assembly GCA_028751875.1 of Rapana venosa. Lineage (NCBI taxonomy): Eukaryota > Metazoa > Mollusca > Gastropoda > Neogastropoda > Muricidae > Rapana > Rapana venosa. Next base: position 32,159,031 of record CM054140.1, read on the forward strand.
GGGTAAAGAATTATGATTGCTCAATACTTTTTTATACTTGATTTTTCTGAATGTTTGTTGTGTGTTTGCGTTGTCTTTATGGTGCCTGCATCTCCTGGCAAGCTTTTGCTCAAGCCTGGCCAACCACAACACACCTCTGAAAGCAACTAGAAACATTGCATTGTACATGAAAAAACACGCTCAAGGTCTTATTCTTCACATGCAGAATGCTAAACATCGTTTTCACAAGCTGCTGTTTAACTGCTGAAAAAGAACGATGATAGTAAGAAAAACTTACAGTTTTTGTGTTGTTTGTGTTTTTGTTTTCATTTTGAGATAACCAAAAACTGTGTCAGTCATCATCATTCAGAACAATCATTTTTGCTGATTATGAAATGACAGTGGATGCATTTCATCACTAACATGTTTTGTCTGAAACGCAAATTCATTGTTACGAGTGGCATTTCAGTCAGCCCTGTCTAGTCAGAATTTGTGTTTGGGGGCAAACAGTGATGAAAACGGTGCCCAGAAGCTTTACAGTGAATTCAGCAGGATTGGTTTCTCCATCCAAACCTTGCATGCAGTCACAGACAAAGAAGAGAATAGGAACATGGAATACTGACATGTGTCGAGTTATTGAATGCTACCAGCATCACTTTTTTGATGTTGGTGAATGTTTGAATCTGCTATCAAGCATCCTTCTTTGCATGTTGGTAAATTTTCACAGGAATCAGGAGCGATTACTGTGAAAGATCAATCTCATGATGGCATTTACTGCATTTGCTGCAAGACTGTATGAAGAAGTGTGGGAGATTCCGTTTATGGATGGAGTGTTGATCTGGATTTTCTGTTGTAAAATCAGAAGCCTAATGAAACAAAACAGACACAAATGCCTCACAGCCTGTACTCGTTTGTTTTTGTTTTGCCTATTTTCTGTTTGTTGTTTATGGTATAAGAAACTCGTGGTCTTTTTGTTTCTGTTGTGAAGGATTTTTTTTTTGTTTTATATAGAATTGCATTGTTTTCATGATTTAGTGGACAGCCATTATCTTCTGTGAACTATGTTAATTAGCTTTTTATTATTATTACTTTAAGAAATATATATATGTATACATTTGTTTATTCATTTTCAGAAAACAGAGAATTGTTTTTGGTTGTTGGTTTGAATTGTTTATTGTTCTATTTTACATACTTTTTATTAATTCTATAATAAAATTTGCATTTTTGCTTTTTATTTTTTGATCTTTGTATTTATTTATTACTTGTTCATTGATTATACTGTTATAGAGTGTTACACTTATTTTATATAAAGAAGCATCATTTTCTTTTACCATACATTATTGATATTTCTTGAGTATTTTTCTTTTTTTGCAATTATCTTATGATTATAACTTGATTGGTTATTGTTTATTTTATTGCTTATACCCCTTTTTCTTCTTGTTATATTGCATTTATTTTTGTTTCAGTTTATCAGCTATACCTTAAACAGTATTGTATACCTGAGATCACATCAAATTGTTACATATTTAATCTTTGAAAATAGATTTCTTAATGTCTTCTGACTTCCACTAATAATAACACGGATTTGTTTTAGTTGAAAATTTTTACCTTCAACTTGTTGTCATTGGTTTTAGATGTTATGTAATTTTTCTGATTTTAAATAGTTCATACTAGTCTTAGTCTCTCAAGTTAAAAAGAAAAACGTTAGGGGCCTTGGTGAACTGATACAATCACTGTAAAACATACGATGTTGGAAAACTATTTTTGCTCCTTGTCGTTGCAGTCTGATTCTATTCCTCACAAAGCTTCACTGGTCTATAATCTTGTTTAGAACTGAATAAGACACAGGAAACTGAAAGCAAGACCTTTCAGGTGATATATGTCTTACTAAAATGTTCACCGTCATGTTTAACCTTGACATATCTGTTGTTAATTCTTTTTGTACATTAGCAAGTGCTATGATATTAGTATCTCTCTGAAGAATTTCACACTGTAGTGTGGAACTCAAAGAATTTCTTGTTTATCGTAGGAAAGAAAGTAGTGTGTGGAAAAAGAGCTATCCTGTTGTTGAATTTAACTCCTACTGTTCCTGTCTACGAAATATGTGCAGATGTTGCTGTGTTCTCAGATATACCAGCAGTACCCCCCAACAATACTCCTTGTCAAAGATCTGATTTTTGTTAACCAGTATTTTTTTTTTCAAACTCTGGAAATGTTCTTGCCTTTTGCAAACCTGGTAAAACTTTGCTTAACAACAAAACAGATAGTAGCATGATGCCTATAAATATCAAGAAGTGTGTTTCAGGCAGTTTTTTCTCTCGTTTTAGTCTTGTACTTGAACAGTAATTACATACTGGCTGTTCAGGTTTTTAAATCTGAAAGATTCACTTCAAACAGCAGACACTATAGGCTGTTTTACATCAGGTCAGCAGGTGGTAGATTAAAAAAAAAAAGCCAGGTAGAAAAGTGTGAGAGCACAGATGTTAATATATAAAGAAAACCATTGCACCTTACCAGACTGTGCAGAAAAGGTCTGTAGAATTTGTAGATAGCTGTAGATGTTGGACCATTTCAATTCCAATACATATTTAGCTCAGATTTGATAAGATCTTCCAGGAAAGAATATTTCCAGACTCTGCAAGTAAATCATTTTGATCGGGTTCAGAAATAAGACAGTTGAGGCATTTCTTCAGAGGTGATACCACAGTTAACACTTTTTTTGTCCCAAAACAAATCATTGGTTTTCCATCTTACTGAAAAGGCATCAGCTTGTGCTCTCAGTTATTTTTGTATCATAGTTTATATTGAGGACTGGAAGTTATGGCACTAGCTTATAGGATACTGTGGTTTTCATTGTGTATTAGTTATTTTGAGAAGTATTTTTAAAAAATTGTTTAAGCCAAATATTGTTTAAACTCAAGGGTCAAGCATGCTTTAATCACATGTCCCAAAAAATTGGAAGAAATTGGTCCTCAGGGGTTATCACTGTGAACTGCCAAAGAGAAGCATGTGTTCATTATACAAAGTATTTACAGCAGTGTAGTTTTTAATCAGAGATCGGTCCTGGTGATTTTCCTCCATTGTGTCATTTCTGATTCTGCTCCCACCCTTCCCTTCCCCTCCCCTTGTTTTCATGTTTTTGTACACTGTTCATAGGCAACTTCCAAAGAATATTGTTGCTGAATTGCATCTGTATCAACTTTTGCATAACATGATCATAATTGTGTGTATTCCACATTTGGTACTGAAACTAGGCAGCTCTCTCTCTCTCTCTCTCTCTCTGTCTGTCTCTGTCTGTCTCTCTCTTTGTCTTATACTCAGCACTCTCTCTCTCTCTCTCTCCTCCTGTATTTACTTTAACTAATAAAAGCATCTTATGTGCACAGAATATTTATCCATATACACAAACAAATTCAACTGAATTTTGTTTTCCAACTACCCATATATCTGGATATCGGTCACTTTACTACGTGAATTAATGTTGTATGATTACGAACCAAAGTATATCCATCTTTCATCTTTCTCGCCTTTCCATATCTTGTTAACATTGCTTCTTCATCTGTGGTAGCCTGGAAGGTGTGTGATGCATGTGCAGTGTGTGCTCATCTTCCAGAGGTTCTGCAGGTACGTGATGATGCCAGATGCTCTGGGGTTAACAACTGTCTTAGTATTGTGCCAGCATAGGTTTATACACACTATAGAAACATTTCATAACTGTTTTAAACTTCAATTTTTAAATCCTTGTTTTTTAGAGGCCAGTTTTATCAACAGTGTACTAAAATGTTGAAACAAGACTTCATGCTGTGTTTGTTTTAAATTTTGCTTTTGCATTGTGTGTATGTGTGTGTGTGCGTGCGTGCATGCAAGCAAGCATGCATGCGTGCGTGTATGTGTATGTGTGTGTGAGAGAAGGTATACCACATATGCATGGAGACTGTGTTCAATCACACTGCACATTCTACACAAATCAGAGTGGTGAAAAGAGATTTTTATTTCAATGTGGCACTCTATAATCTTCTGAATCAAAGAGTGATGAATTCTAAAATGTAGATAAAAAAATAGTTATGTTCAAAAATGAAAAGAATAAAGAGGCCAAAAAATATATTAAAAAAAATTATCAGTCTTGTCAGTGCTATTAAATGCAGCAAATAGTATCATACAAATGGACATCCCCCCCCCCCTTAAAAAAAAAGAAAAAGGGAAATAGTTACATCACTGTTATTCTATAACATTATTATACTTTCAGCTTACAGCGGTCTGTACACTTGTCTGTTGTAACAATATCAGTTACAGTTCAGCTTCATGATGAAAAGAAAAATAATACAGTTTAATATATGTAAATACAGTTTAATATATATAAATACAGTTTAATAACCCCCCAAAAAAGAAAGAAGCTGAACTGAAATTGTGGGATGAAAGGAAGGGGCAAGGAACAAAATAAAAATCACACTCTCGCTGACTTAAAAAAAAAAAAAGGAAATGTTTGACTTTCTTAGAACGACTGGCATGGAGTGAGTTATCTTGTGACAGATCTCAGGAAAGCTGTTCAGGGATGGGGTTTCTGGGCACGAACTCCTGCCTCTTGAAGTGTGTGTTGGAGTAGATACCACTCTCATCCTGCCAGGTGTTCCGTCCTGGTCGCCTGTAGTCGGCAGTGTCTGTGAACTGGGAGTGACACTTGCGGTACGCCGGGGACTTGTCTTCAAAGTCGGGGAGACGTTCCTGTAACATGCCAAACACACCCTTCTGTTGACTATGGCCTGGTTGAAATAACGGCATGAGCTTCAGACTTTGCTGTACTCATCATCAGTGTGGATTCTAGAGTGCGCCCTTGCGGGATTCCAGCCTTTTTTTCAAAATTGCCGCAAAACGATGAGGGCAGTGCGCCCTATCGGATGCCAAAGAAAATCCTGGACAGTGCGTTTTTGAACAAACAGTGCGCCATCGCAATTGCCGTTTGTGTAATCTCTAAAATTAAGCGCTATTTCTGCCGAAGTTCTCCGAAGATGCTTCTGGTTGGCTGAGCGCCTCACTTTTGACCAATCACAGAAACTGTAGTTCATCCTTGTCAGTTCCTGTGGTAGGCTACCCTAGCGGTGGCAAGATTTTCTGATTTTTCACCCGAAAAAAGCCATCTTCATAATAAAGTGGGCTTGTCCTGCTCTGTTGTCCTTTGTTTACATCATCTTCTAAGAAGCCTTCTACTCCAGAATAAAGTGATGTGATTAGGTCAGAGATCGTTAAGGAGACAGCAGATGCCGAAGCCCAGCAGGTTCCCAGCTGGTAGATCTGATGAGACTAGTAGCCCTGGCTTGAGAACGTGGCATGTGGTAGGCTATCAGCTGTGTTTCAAACATGAAGGATGATGCATTCCCTAAAGGAGATTGCGCTAATTACAGCACAGCACTTAAAGCATTACGCAAAAACACTGCCCATCACCAGGAGGCTGTACATGATGAAACTCTTCAGAAAGACTTACATCAATTAGGCAACTCTCTCTCTCTCTCTCTCCTCTCTCTCATCTCTCTCTCTCTCTCTCTCTCTCTCTCTCTCCCTCCCACCCTCCCTCCCCCAGTGTACGATCTGGGGGAAAAAACCCCAACAAGACTGACATTGGCTTTAACTTGTCATCTAAATCTAGATCTCTGAATGTGGAAATACATATGTGTGTGTGTGTGTGTGTGTGCTGTGTACGATCTGGGGGTGGGGTGTGTGGACGGAAACAAGACTTTGATATTGGCTTTAACTTGTGTAGATTTAGATGAGATCTCTCTGAATGTGGAAATACAAATTTTATCCCTCCCCTCCCCCTCTCTCTCTCTCTCTCTCTCAATGTGTGATCTTGGGAGTGGCAGGGGGGGGGGGGGGGGGGGGGGGGGGGGGGCACAAAACTTTAGCATTGGTTTTAACTTATCTCTCTGAATGTGGAAATACAAATTTGCCCCCCCCCCCCCGTCTCTATCTCTCTCTCTCTCAAAAATCTCTCTCTCTCAAAGTATCTAGGCCAGAAAAAAAACAACCTTTGATATATTGGCTTTTACGTCTAGTTTCATCTAGATCTATCTCCCCAACTCTGGAAATACAAATTTGACTTTGCCCCCCCCCCCCCCTTCTCTCTCTCCTCTTCCTTTCTCTCTCTCCCCTCTCCCCTTCCTTCCTTCCCCCCTCTCTCTCCCCTGTGGCACAAGTGCTTACTACAGAATAACTGATTTAACTTAAGGCGAATATCTAATCCTTTTTGCCTTCATATCTACTTGTTTGTTTTGTTTCTCTTCCTTGAAAAAATAGTGGAAACTAAGAGTACTGAAGGTACTGTAAGCAAATACTATGTGTCCCCTTTTTAATGGGGGCACTTGGGCCCCTTATTTTGAAATCCTATAATCAACACTGTATCATCTTTATACAAGAGTTTGAAGCTATGAATAAGTTATGGAGTTTGGATTTTTCCCCACAAAGCCACTGTCGAAAATCAGTGAATAGTTATGCCATTTCTTCGGTGCTGTCTCCAGTCTAGAAACAGAATTACATATCCCTCAGATTGAAAGCAAAGAGTGGTTGTTGTTTTTTCCAAACTTACATGTATTACAAAACATATGTGTGTGCCTAATTATGTGTATGCAGGCATGTTTGTGTCTGTCAAGGAAACTGGGTGGGTTTATTTTATTTTATTTTTCTTGCTCACTCTCTTGTGGAGAAAATCCCTACTTCAGGTAGTCAGGTGTGCCATGAAAAGTTTATGCCAGTCTATTGAGAAAATGCTGGGAGAACTTGGAGTGTTTAGTCCTTCCTGTTACATTATTCATGTATCACATGCACCCATTGTTGAAAATTTATTTGTGTTGCTTCAACTTTTCTTCTTCTTCCTTTTTTGTCATGTTTCTCCCAGGGGAGGTTTGACATTGATGAGCCGTCTCCATCTCTCTCTGTTTTGAGCTTTCTCCTTATTTATGCCCCTTTCAATTGCAATACAGACAGCCCAGGTCTTGCTAGGTCTTCCCTTTGGTCTCTTTCCATCCACTATGAAGCTCATTGCTCTTTTTATGATGTGGTGGTCTGCTTTCCGTTGAATGTGCCCAAACCAGCGCAGTCTATTGGTACTAGCTACAGACTTCAGATCATCAACTTTGCACATTCTTTAACTTTTCTATCAGTAAAAAAGGTAAAGGGTGTCCCATAACCTATACGTAAACAGTCATACGGGAGCAAGGCGTCAGAGACCTCACTTCTCTCGGGGCCAGCATATTGAGGGCGGCGCCCATCTCTCCCTCGCTGCTTTACAATCCATGACCCTAAAGAGGCAAACTATCACCCATCCAACTGGCAACCACACTCAACGCTCCTTAACTTGGCTGGGGAAAAGCGAGTGCTCTGACCACTAAGCTATCCCAGTTTCTATCAGAACTTAGGATTTTAATATCTTTTGTAAGTACAGAAACACACAACACACACACACACACACACACACACAATCACTGAAAGTTGCTGCTGATGGAATCACGTTTCTTAAACCTATATCTGATTCATTGCTTCTTAAACTAAAAGCATTAAGCCCAACACACGTACATGTACACACACACACACACACAGATTACTGACAGGCGCTGGTTCGTAAGGATATGGAGGCTTGAAGTCAGCGTTGTGGGTGGTTTCTAGGTAGTACTTGTTGTACTCGGGGTGGTGACGAGGAAGCACTGACCCATAGCCTTCCTTGGTGTCTCCTGTGTCCCTGTGCACAAAGCAGTACATACTCTATATGTCAGGAATAAAAGGGTAAAGGTGTCCCATAATCTATGTGGTCGTAGGGGAATGAGGCATCAGAGACCTCAATTTCTCAAGGGGCCAGCATATTGAGGGTGGAGCCCATCTCCTCTCCCTTGCTGCTTTACCTTCCCTGACCCTGAAGAGGGCAGGTACCCATTCAAAGCTGGGTGAACTGGGGGACTGTACGAAAGCAATGGTGTGCAAATGGTCACCCATCCAAGTGGTAACCATGCTTGATGCTGCTAAACCGTATCTGGGGAAAGCGAGTGCTCTGATCACTGAGCTATCCCGTCCCCTGTCAGGCATAGATCAGCATTAAGAGTGTGGGACTCCGGATCTACAGATCTAAAGTAGCTCAGTTGTTAGTGTTAAATTAAATTTGGAATCTAGAGTGATCTGAGAGTGGGAGTCAAGGCCTACTGACTTGTCGGTTTCATGTATTTTCCCTGGGAGTTCACGTTTGAGAGTGGGGTGTTAAAGTTCTACTGAGCTGTCTGTTTTGGGAATTTCCCCCTGGAGTTAATCTTGGATCTATCTCCATCTTCCCTGGAGTTACCATGGATTTAATCTTCATTTCCTTGCAAGCCCTTCTCATGAGACAACACACTGGCAATTCTCCTACAAACGTGCACAGCTTACACACATAATTATTAAACATCGTCCACCTTGCACTGCCAGGATAGGCTGTAGTAGTGTGGATGACATGAACACCCGGCATGTACTTTGTAATCAGTAGACTTGGCCAGTGTGGTACCTCAACAACTCCTCACAGAGTGAAGGCAGGACAGGAGTTTAGGTCAGTGCTTGAAGTTAACTGGTTCCCATTTCATAATTATCCCCTTTCCTCCTTGGTCCTCTCTTTTCTCAGGTTTCCATCCTTCCAAAGGAAGAACTGTAAGAAATTACAGACTGTACTTAACACCGCTGCTTTGTTTCATCCTAGATTCTTTCACACACACACACACACACACACACACACACACTAATGCACTAAATACAAATTTGTTTTGGTCAGCACAACTGCATAAGACTCGTGTCATAAAAGTGGCATGAATCTTAAGCAGTCATACGTGCACGCACACACACACACACACTATGCCAGTGAGAGCCAGATTAATGAAGGAAAATGTTGAGGCGTACCTGTCAATGTGGGTGTGTTTAATGGTGTCGACGGTGACCATGGCTTTCTGGTTGTCCTGCTCACTGAACATGGGCTTCAAGAACACCTGCTTGGACTGCTCCTGGTAGGTCGTCTCGGGCAGAGACTGCAACAGTCACATCACTGCTGTCAGCCCCTCTGCAGCGGTCACTAAAACCTTTTTTGTTTTTTTAGTTTGTCATCAAGTTACAATACATACAAAGTAATGCATCACTGATTATTTCATGAAGACACTTTTGCATAAATACATACATGAAGTGATATTCTTTGATACAGCATATTTTTCATGCATGCTCTAAAAAGTTCTTTTAATTATATAGATCAATGTGTTGCTACAAAGTGATACACTTTCTGCACACGCTAACTGGCAGATTTGAGACTTATAACTGAGTTTTGTCTCGTGTTACATAAAGATGTGTCTTGAATGATTTTTTAAAAATTCTCAAAGTTACCCCACCCCCCTCTCTCCCCATACACCCATGCATGCATGCATGCTCACACACACACACTCGCACACACAAACACACACCACACCACACCACACAAACACACCCACACCGAACCACACTACTACCATTCCATGTAAATAAACAACTTGCTGTGTAATCCTTGCTCTATGGTATTTACTGAAATACATCTTTATATTTTAGCGAGTTTAATACTGGGCAAGAATATACACAGTGAATGGCTTCTTGTCAATTCTACATAAGAATACCATACACGAAGGCTTCTTGCAGACTTAACTAAACACAGAAATATCTGGATGTAAGGCAGAGATGAAGAAAAGGAAGAAAAATAATGAGCAGTTTACCCCATCAGTGACATTTCCAACACGGTTGTACGTAGCCCTTGTCAAGTCTCTCTCAGGATTTTTGCTCAGATCGTAATCTTTGGGTTCTGATTCGCGTGCCTGATGCCTGTGGACACAGAGAGGGAGGGAGGGAGGGAGGGAGGGAGAGAGAG
>CM054140.1:32173892-32206392 GCA_028751875.1 Rapana venosa
GGGTGCGAAGACTTTGTTCCTTACCAGCAGGTCAGTAGGCCAGATATTGGCCCTCAGGTTTTGGTGTGTTGGACAAGTCTGTAGGAAGTGTTCCACTGTCAAGAAAGAAAGAAAGAAAGAAAGAAAGAAAGAAGGAAGGAAGGAAGGAAGGTAAACAGAAAGAAAGAAGGAAGGAAGGAAGGAAGAAATAAAGAAAGGAAGGAAAGAAGGAAGACAGACACACAGATAGACAGACAGACAGACACACAGAAAGAAAGAAAGACAGAAAGACAGAAGTAGAGGGAGAAAAAGATGACGAAGATGGTTAAGAAGAAGAAGAGGAAGAAGAAGAAGAAGAAGAAGAAGAAGAAGAAGAAGAAGAAGAAGAAGAAGAAGAAGAAGAAGAAGAATTGCGAAGAAGAAGAATTGCGAAGAACAAGAAGAAGAAATACAAATCGTGTAAGACACTTAACCCCCTTTTTCTCCCTGACAAAAGGCCAATTGAAGGGCGGCAAATGGAGCGAGGAAAAGCATTCCGTGGTAAAACCATCAAGTGTGGCTTTCTCCTAGATCTGCATGAGCATAATAAGGTCATGAATGCACTTAACTTTGGTAATGCACTTTACTTTGGTAATGCACTTTACTTTGGGTAATGCACTTTACTTTGGTAATGCACTTTACTTTGGTAATGCACTTTACTTTGGGTAATGCACTTTACTTTGGTGATGCACTTGACAATGCACTTTACTTTGGGTAATGCACTTTACTTTGGTAGTGCACTTTACTTTGGTAATGCACTTTACTTTGGTAATGCACTTTACTTTGGTAATGCACTTTACTTTGGTAATGCACTTTATTTTGGGTAATGCACTTTACTTTGGTAATGCAATGCACTTTACATTGGTAATGCACTTGACAATGCACTTTACTTTGGTAATGCACTTGACAATGCTCTTGACTTTGGTAATGCACTTGACTTTGGTAATGCACTTTATTTGAAAATCTCTATGGCTGTCTTAGTCTCTGTTTTTTTTCTGTCTGTCTGTCTGCCTCTCTGTCTGTTTCATTCTGTTTCTGTCTCTGTCTGTCTGTCTGTCTGTCTGTCTGTCTGTCTGTCTGTCTGTCTGTCTGTCTCTCTCTCTCTCTCTCTCTTCTCTCTCTCTCTGTGTTTTTGTCTCATTCTCTGTCTCTGTTTCTGCACCCCCCTCCCCCCGTCTCTCTCTCTAGCTGTCTGTGTCTCATTCTCTCCCTCTACATCTCTCTCTCTCTCTCTCTCTCTCTCTCTCTCTCTCTTCTCTCTCTCTATCTCTCTCTCTCTCTCTCTCGCTGTCTGTGTTTTATTCTCTGTCTCTGTATCTCTCTCTGTATGTCTTTCTCTCTCTCTCTCTCTCTCTCTCTCTCTCTCTCTCTCTCTCTCTCTCTCTCTCTCTCTCTCATCTCTCTCTCTCTACTGCTTCCCTTCCCTGTCTCTCTCCCTCTGTCTCTGTCTGTTTGTCTGTCTCCGCCTCTGTCTCTCTGTCTGTCTGTCTGTGTGTGTGTGTGTCAGTAATCAGACTGTTGTTAGTTCCGCTAACAAGGTATCAAAGAGTCCTCCAGTCAGTGCACTCTCTAGTCTGCCGGTACTGCTGATCCACCTCCAGATAACCACAAGTGGGGATTTGCCCCCCATCCCCCCCTCCCTCTCTCTCTCTCTTTCTGTCTGTCTGTTGTTGCTGTTGTGCGTTCCCCAGCTTTACACCGTGGGGGTCACCCAGAACATGCACTCTGACTCACTCATCATCCCACCTGGGAATCACTGTGAGATAGGAAGTACACCGGGTGAGAAGTTTGTGTGTATGACTCTTTTCAAGTACCTCGCCACATAGGCAGCCATACTCCGACTTCAGAGGATTTTTTCTCCTATAAAGGAGAGTGTAGGTTGTTATGTTAAGAGCTTGTCATGGCTGAAGGCAATCTTAACACAACATTTTAAACATAACATCATTTTAATGTAGGCCTTGGCAATTAGCTGACTTCAATAACTGACACAGCTTTTGGCCTGGGCCAACTGTCTGTCTTTCTATCTCCATCTGTTTGTCTGTCTGTGTGTCTGTTATTTGTTCATTTGTATGTTTACGTGTTTGTTTATTGGTTGGTTTCTTTTTCGAGAGCTAGATGAAACAAAAGTGTTTGTACTTATTCTGTTACACTCAGAAAAAAGTGTTTGTACTTATTCTATTACACTCAGAAAATAGTGTTTGTACTTATTCTGTTACACTCAGAAAATAGTGTTTGTTCTTATTCTGTTACACTCAGAAAAAAGTGTTTGTTCTTATTCTGTTATACTCAGAAAAAGTGTTTGTACTTATTCTGTTACACTCAGAAAAAAAGTGTTTGTTCTTATTCTGTTACACTCAGAAAAAGTGTTTGTACTTATTCTGTTACACTCAGAAAAAAGTGTTTGTACTTATTCTGTCACACTCAGAAGAAAGTGTTTGTTCGTTCTGTCTCTCTGTCTCTGCTTCGAAATCTTGTTGCTGACAAGTGCCATTTTGCTTGCCAAATGAAATAAGTGCATGTTTATTTTATTTATTTTTATTTTATTCTTTTATAACGAGGATAATGGAATAAGCACTTATGTGCTTTTTTACATCCAGTCCCCGTGTGTATGTGGATTTGTGAATTCTGTCATCTGTTCCCACCGGCACACAATGGCTCCATAGTGCCATTTCCCCTGCCAGGTGAAATTTCCCTAAGTGCATGTTTGGCTTCCTAGTGTCATTTTCCATGCCAAGTGAAATGTCCCCCATAAGTGCACGTTTGCCTCCTTTGTGCCATTTTCCCTGCCAAGTGAATGTCCCTAAAAAGCGCATGTTTGGTTTCCTAGTATCATTTTCCATGCCAAGTGAAATGTTCCTAACACATGCAGGTTTCTCTCCCTAGTGTCATTTTCCCTGCCAAGTGAAATGTGCATCATAAGTGCATGTTTGGCTTCCTAGTGCAATCTTCCCGAGTTGAGTGTTATTATTTTTCTTATTAGGGAGCAGTGAAATGGGTTTTTTTTTTCCACCGCAGTTTTTCCTGCACCACTGAAACATTTCCTCTCCTGAACGAAATGCCTCTTATATATAATGGCGAATTTAATGTTCCCTTCCGAAGTGATTATTTCTATTCTCTATTATACAGTATTGTGTCATATTGCATTGCATTGTTTTTTATGTTGTTTTGTATTGTAATTGTATTTTATTGTCTTGCATTATGTAACGGAGGAAAGGCTACATGATATACAACACTTTTTTAAAATATTGTTCTTAATAAGAGAAAATAAAAAATAAGAAAATGACTCTTGGCGCAGGAAAATTGCATTGGGTAGCGAAGCATGCACTTTGTAGAGAGGGAGGGGGTGTGGGGGGGTGATGGCAAGAAAACTGTTGGAGACTGAGACAGAGAGAGACAGAAGGAATAAGTGCATTTCCCCCTGCCATATGCTAAATGGTAAATGTGTGGTTTTCCCACTCCCCAAGCGTAATTTCCTGTTGCACACTGTGCCACACACACAATCCATCTCTGCCAAATAAGAGTTCTCTCTCTTTCTCGCACCCCCCCCCCCCCCCCCCCCCCCCCATTCTTTGAAATCCCCCCTCTGTGAACCTCCCTCCCTTTGCTTTGTAGTCAGAGTGTTTTGGGTTTGTGGCTGGACTTTTCCATGAGGAGCGGTGTGTGTTGTACATATTAATATCCGTGATGCATGGCTCTGGAACTAATCAACTTGCAGATTATGGTGGCTGCATCCTTAGAAGTGGGTCTCCCTCTCTCTCTGTCTCTGCCTCTCTCTGTCTCTCTCTCTCTCTCTCTCTCTCTCTCTCTCTCTCTCTCTCTCTCTCTCTCTGTCTCTTTCTCGGACGACGTGACGGGACGAGAACTGAACGGGTGTGCTGTTAGTAAGCTGCTGCAAATTTTTGCATTTTAGCTTCAAAATGTCAGTTACTGGCCTTCCAGCTACTGTAATAACAACTTTAAACGCCCTGCTGATCGACAACGTCGTATCGAGTTGGAAAGTCGCGGGGGAGAGCGGCAGTGTTGTGTTCGTCTTGCGAATGAAGCCAGCTGACAAGCCAGTGTCAACAGAAATGGCGGACCCGGTGCTGAACCGTAACTCCCGTGTTCAGTACTATCGCAAGAAACCCCCTTGTCAAAGACGTCGCGATGTTCAAAGAAGTAGACAACACCAAGAAAGACAGGCAAGTCGCCAATGTGACAATAACAGTGTCTTGGAAGAGCCGGTCTTGTGTAACATTGACTCCCTGCTCGATGTGGAAACAGAAGGAAAACAAACCAGTGTGTACACAGAACTATGTGTCAGCAGTGAATTGAATGCCTCAGCCACACCAGATTCACTTGTTCTACTGTGTGATCCAGCAACAGACAACAAGATCGGTGCGTCTTCTGAGGCGCCTGATGTGCAGGAAGAGCTGACAGTTGGCTGCACAGTGGATGACTCTGATACTGATACTGGTATTGTGAAACAGTATGTGTCTACTCTAACTGACAAACGTGTACAGCGTCGATTAAGGGACAGCAAGAGAAACACACGGTTTCGAAAGGTGGTGGAACATAGTTCGGTTGATCAAAACATTGTGATGTGTGAATCAGATGACATCATCCTGGAATACTCTTGGAATGGAGATCCTGGCGAGGAATCTAAGTGTGTGTTCTGGTACATCAAGCAAGAAGAGAAAAACATGTTGCCAGAAGAACGTGTCAGGCTTGCCAGACTTCGTAAAGGGAAACAGTGTACTAACACACAACACACAGAGACAGTGGTGGCGAGTGCTGAGCAGGAGTTACATCATCTTCGGGACCTGATCCGGTCTTACATGGGCTGACTTCGCTGGCTGTAGACTGGAAAAGGAAAGGCTGGTTTGAAAATTGAGACACTTGAGACACAGACAATAATGTATCGAATCTTGATGTACATACCACACTGCCATGGTTTCCATGTCATTGTAATCGCGTCGCGTTCGATATCGTTGTTACCGCGCCGCAGCGCTATATGGCTTGATCGCTAAATAGCAATAAAATTGTGTGTGTGTGTGTGTGTGTGTGTGTGTGTCTGTCTCTTTCTCTCTGTCTCTCTCTGTCTCGCTCTCTCTCTCTCTCTCTCTCTCTCTCTCTCTCTCTCTCTCTCTCTCTCTCTCTCCCATACTTCTCTTTCTTTGACCCTTCCCTATTTTCCTTTTCTTTCTTCGATTTCTTTCTTCCATTTCGTTCATTCACACACACACTGGTATCTCTCTCTCTCATCTAAAGCCGAGGGTTTCTCTGTTCCTGACGCAATGACTGGCGAAAGCCCGCTATAATCAGCCCTTGGTTCCTGGCACTGTGTGACCAGCGCCCTGCTGTGGAGGCAGCCTGACTGTGGCCTCAGTGGCTTAGGCCCAGTTCACCGGCAGTCTACAAGCTGCTATTGCCTGGGTAGATCTCAATAATTATGATAGTTTCGCACGCGCGCGGGCTCGAACAGGGGCATGTGCAGGCCAAGCATGCATATACGTAGGCGGGCAGATATTGTGTGTGTGTGTGTGTGTGTGTGTGTGTGTTGTGTGTGTGTGCTGGTGGTGGGAGGGGGGGGGGGGGGGGGTGTTGGAGGGAGGGAAGGCAGGGAAGGGGGGGGGGGGAGGTAGGTGGATGGGTGTGAAGGGCAGGTAGGTGATGTGAGTGAGTGGGTGGGTAGGAGGAGAAGGGGTGATCGTTGGTGTGTGTGTGTGTGTGTGTGTGTGTGTGTGTGTGTGTGTGTGTGTGTGTGTGTGTGTTGTGTGTGTGTGTGCGCAAACCAGCCAAAACAAACAACAACCAAACACACCACCCCTGAAAATAAACCACACCAAACCAAAAACAAAGACAACCAAATTTGGTCCAAGCCAAAAGCTTTCTCAGTGAATTATAGAATTATAAAGAAAGTGCTAAGGGTCTATATTTTTAAAAATAAAGCTGTTATCCTTCGATGTGTAATGTTAAGGCTGTCTTCATTCCTGACAAGCTCCTAGGATAACAACTTGTCTTCTACAATAATTTTGGAACAAAAATCCTCTGAAGTCAATGGCTGCCTGTAGGGTGAGGTAGTTGAACACAGCCATGCGAAATCTGATCATCTAGTGCACATGTATTTATGATCTCTCAGTGATTTCATTCCCTGCTGTCATAAGTGAGGCAGAGTGCATTAATTTTGTGGATGACCTGAGGGTTCTATAATAGTAGCAGCAGCAGTAGTAGTAGTAGCAGCAGCTGTAGTAGTAGTAGTAGTAGTAGTAGTAGTAGTAGTAGCAGCAGCAGCAGCTGTAGTAGTAGTAGTAGTAGTAGTAGTAGTAGTAGTAGTAGAAGTAGTAGTAGTAGTAGTAGTAGCAGCAGCAGCTGTAGTAGTAGTAGTAGTAGTAGTAGTAGTAGCAGCAGCAGCAGCAGCAGCAGCAGCAGAGCAGGTAGTAGTAGTAGTAGTAGTAGTAGTAGTAGTAGTAGTAGTAGTAGTAGTAGTAGTAGTAGCAGCAGCAGCAGCAGCTGTAGTAGTAGTAGTAGTAGCAGCAGCAGCAGTAGCAGCAGCAGCAGCTGTAATAGTAGTAGTAGTAGCAGCAGCAGCAGTAGTAGCAGCAGCTGTAATAGTAGCAGTAGTAGCAGCAGCAGCAGCAGCAGCAGCAGCAGCAGCTGTAGTAGTGGTAGTAGCAGCAGCAGTAGTAGTAGTAGCAGTAGCCGCAGCAGCAGCAGCAGTAGTAGTAGTAGTAGTAGAAGCAGCAGCAGCAGCAGTAGTAGTAGCAGCAGCAGCAGCAGCAGCTGTAGTAGTGGTAGTAGCAGCAGCAGTAGTAGTAGAAGCAGTAGTAGTAGAAGCAGTAGCCGCAGCAGCAGCAGCAGCAGCAGTAGTAGTAGTAGTAGTAGTAGTAGTAGTAGTAGAGCAGCAGCAGTAGTAGTAGAAGCAGCAGCAACAGCAGTAGTAGCAGCAGCAGCAACAACAACAACAACATCAACAACAAACTAAAGCAAGCCATGAAAGCAGAAACGAAATGATTTAGGAGCAAAGTGGGCATCAGTCCTATCTTTCCCACTTCCCTCACTATTCTTGGACAGCAGTAGAAGGCAGCAATTCTCAGTAAACTGACAGGTTGTCAAGGTATGACTGGCATCCCTTTGCTAAAGCTCTTTCTCCTGATGAATAACTCTCTCTCTCTCTCTCTTCTCTCTCTCTCTCTCTCCTCTCTCTCTCTCTCCTCTTCTCTCTCTGTGCGACCGTGCGTGCGTACGTGTGCATGTGTGTTGTGGCCAGAGGAAAACTGAAAATGAAACCATAATGACCACAGTTCCAGCCATGTCTACAATAATCGTAGTGTAACTAACAGCTACAGCAATAATTATCCTCGTTGACCTACAGTTACCAACATCCTGACTCTGATACCCGCTTTTCTTCAGGGATGGTTTAGCTGGGCGGGTGGCTGCAGTTTTTGACTGCTTTGTACGTTCGTTCCTTTGTTTGTTTGTTTGCTTGTTGTCTTTTCTCTCTCTCTCTCTCTCTCTCTCTCTCTCTCTCTCTCTCCTCTCTCTCTCTCTCTCTCTCTCTCTCATTCTCTCTCTCTTCTCTTATTTCCCTCCCTCCCTATCTTTCTCTTTCTCTGTGAGGGTGTGTGTGTGTTGTGTGTGTGTGTGTGTGTTTGTGTGTGTGTGTGTGTGTGTGTGTGTGTGTGTGTGTGTGTGTATTGTGTGTGTGTGATTCGTGTCTGTTTTGTTGTTGTTGTTTATACGGTTTTAATAGATTTATCAATAGGCATGTTCATAACATCATCCCTCAAATGAACAGCTAGGTAGATGTGTTTCTTAACGGTCATCATCACTCCCATTTCTTGGTGGTGGGTGGAGCTACAGTCAGCCTCAGCCTAGCCTCTGTTCGTCCTGTGCTGTTGTTCAGCCTGTGTGCTGCCACCCCCTGTTGACCACAGCTGTTTGTCTTCAAGGCAGGTGTGGATTAAACAGTAAATATTCCTTCTTCCGATGCTACGACAGGGTAACCTGTTTTATCCACAGTTCTTAATGATCTCGAAGTTACAGTTTCCAAGCTCAGAGTCATCACACAATGAACTCAGGCTTGGGAAATTCTCCTGTCTACCAGATCAACACCCTGATAAAACCAGGAGCACGTCTATTGTTTTACAGTTCTTGACTAAACCTGTACAGTTTTGTAACTCTTCAATGTATGTTTTCCAGGAATTGTACGTCGTAAGAGTTGTAGGCCTGCCACTGTCTTATTTCAGGGATAATAATGATCTAAGCTTTGATCAAGATGTGTGACTTGACTTGAATTTGAGGAGTTGTTGGGACACTATATTGAATTTTCATGTTAAGACGATTTCTCGAAATTTGGTGCAGGTCAAAAGCTTTGTCAGTTATTGATGTAAGCTAAGTGTCAAGGCCTACATCAAAATGTTGTTATGCTATGGAATGCTGAGTGAATATTGTCTTCATCATGACAAGCTTATAGCTTAAGAACGGGCACTCTTCTTTGAAGAAGAAACTTTTTTTTTGAAGTTGGAGTGTGGTTGTCTACAGTTTGAGGTACTTGAAAACAGTCTTACATACAAACTTCTCATCCAGTACGTACTTAAGGTTTTACAATGATTCCCAGGTGGGATGAGTGAGACAGAGAGCATATTCTGGGTGACCCCCTTTGGTGTTAAACTGGAGAACATCTAACTACCAGAACAAGAACAAGAAGAACATTTCTTAACATTGCTTCCAGCTGAAACCCACTGCAGTGAGCAAACCTTGCGTCAATAATGGCTTCTTTCTAGAGCCAGAAAACGTTTACTTCTGCCAGATTTCCATCAGCATCACGCCTGACTGAGCGTCAACAACAGGACACAGATATTACAACAAGTACCACATGATGACAACCACCAGCTGTATTACAACAAGTACCACATGATGACAACCACCAGCTGTATTACAACAAGTACCACATGATGACAACCACCAGCTGTATTACAACAAGTACCACATGATGACAACCACCAGCTGTATTACAACAAGTACCACATTATGACAACCACCAGCTGTATTACAACAAGTACCACATGATGACAACCACCAGCTGTATTACAACAAGTACCACATTATGACAACCACCAGCTGTATTACAACAAGTACCACATGATGACAACCACCAGCTGTATTACAACAAGCACCACATGATGACAACCACCAGCTGTATTACAACAAGTACCACATGATGACAACCACCAGCTGTATTACAACAAGTACCACATGATGACAACCACCAGCTGTATTACAACAAGTACCACATGATGACAACCACCAGCTGTATTACAACAAGTACCACATGATGACAACCACCAGCTGTATTACAACAAGTACCACATGATGACAACCACCAGCTATATTACAACAAGTACCACATTATGACAACCACCAGCTATATTACAACAAGTACCACATGATGACAACCACCAGCTGTATTACAACAAGTACCACATGATGACAACCACCAGCTATATTACACCAAGTACAACATTATGACAACCACCAGCTATATTACACCAAGTACCACATTATGACAACCACCAGCTGTATTACACCAAGTACCACATTATGACAACCACCAGCTGTATTACACCAAGTACCACATTATGACAACCACCAGCTGTATTACACCAAGTACCACATTATGACAACCACCAGCTATATTACACCAAGTTACACATTTGACAACCACATGCTGTATTACACCAAGTACCACATTATGACAACCACCAGCTGTATTACACATAGTACCACATGATGACAACCACCAGCTATATTACACCAAGTACCACATGATGACAACCACCAGCTGTATTACACCAAGTACCACATGATGACAACCACCAGCTATATTACACCAAGTACCACATGATGACAACCACCAGCTGTATTACACCAAGTACCACATGATGACAACCACCAGCTGTATTACACCAAGTACCACATGATGACAAACCACCAGCTTATTACACCAAGTACCACATGATGACAACCACAGCTATATTACACAAGTACCCACATGATGACAACCACCAGCTATATTACACCAAGTACCACATTATGACAACCACCAGCTGTATTACACCAAGTACCACATTATGACAACCACCAGCTGTATTACACCAAGTACCACATTATGACAACCACCAGCTGTATTACACCAAGTACCACATTATGACAACCACCAGCTGTATTACACCAAGTACCACATTATGACAACCACCAGCTGTATTACACCAAGTACCACATTATGACAACCACCAGCTGTATTACACCAAGTACCACATTATGACAACCACCAGCTGTATTACACAAGTACCACATTATGACAACCACCAGCTGTATTACACCAAGTACCACATTATGACAACCACCAGCTGTATTACACCAAGTACCACATTATGACAACCACCAGCTGTATTACAACAAGTACCACATTATGACAACCACCAGCTGTATTACAACAAGTACCACATTATGACAACCACCAGCTGTATTACAACAAGTACCACATTATGACAACCACCAGCTGTATTACAACAAGTACCACATTATGACAACCACCAGCTGTATTACAACAAGTACCACATTATGACAACCACCAGCTGTATTACAACAAGTACCACATTATGACAACCACCAGCTGTATTACAACAAGTACCACATTATGACAACCACCAGCTGTATTACAAGTACCACATTATGACAACCACCAGCTGTATTACAACAAGTACCACATTATGACAACCACCAGCTGTATTACAACAAGTACCACATTATGACAACCACCAGCTGTATTACAACAAGTACCACATTATGACAACCACCAGCTGTATTACAACAAGTACCACATTATGACAACCACCAGCTGTATTACAACAAGTACCACATTATGACATCATCATCATCAGACCCGTGACCTTGGCGTCGTGGGGGAGACATGAAAGACGATGCCGTGGTAAGCCTCCTCCATCCATCTCGGTCCTCGGCTCTGCGCAGTAGTGCCGAGTCATTCATCCTGGTCCATTCTCTGATGTTGTCCATCCATGACTTGTTCTGTCTTCCCCTCCTTCTGCCACCTTCGAGTGTTCCCTGCAGTACTGTTTTGGGCAGAGTGTTGTGGCGGGTGACGTGGCCGAACCATGTCAGCTTTTCTTCTTGACGATGGTGAGAAGGGGTTCCTGTGGACCTGCCAGCCGTGTTATTTGACTCTTGACAAATTCGTTGGTCTTTCGTTCTCTCCAGGATATGCCCAGTAGTTTTTCTATGGCATTTTGTTTCGAATGACTGGATTCGCTTTGCTGTTTCAGCAGTCAATGTCCAGGTTTCACTTCCGTACAGCAGGATCGACTGAATTAGGGCTTTGTAGAGCTTTAGTTTGATTGGGAAACTGATCTCTTTACTTTTCCATATGGTGGTGAGTTTTGTCATGGAAGATGTTGCCATGGCTATTCTGACTTTGATTTCTGTCGTCGATCGCCCGTCCTTTGTGAGTGTAGCGCCGAGGTATTTAAAAGCGTCTACCTCCTCCAGTTGTTGGCCGTTCATTTAAATTTTAGCGGTGGCATTGCTCGTGCTGTTCACAAGTACTTTACTTTTCTCCGAGCTCACCTCCATCCCATATGCTCCAGCTCTGTTCTCAAGTCTGGTCGTAAGATCTTGCAGCTCTGTGTTACTTCCGCCCATGAGGTCAATGTCATCGGAAACCGTAAGTTGTTGAGGGGTCTGCCGCCAATGGAGATGGTAGGGTAAAAGTCATGGAGGGTCTCTCTCATGATGTTTTCCAAGAACAGATTGAACAGGACTGGAGATAACAGGCATCCTTGTCGGACCCCAACTGTGGTTTTGAAGTAGTCTCCGACCTGATTGTTCAGAAGGACTGCACTGCTTGCAGTGTTGTATAGTGCTTGAATGGTTTGCACTAGTCCTTCTTCAATGCCAAACATTCTGAGGACCTGCCACAGGCCTTCGTGCCATACTCTGTCGAAAGCCTTCTTGAAGTCGATGAAGTTGTGGAACAGGTTCTCCTCTGATGTTTGAAGTTGTTTTTCCATCAAGATGTGGCAGTTAAAAATCTGGTTCGATTGTGCTCCGTGCTTGCCTGAACCCAGCTGTTCCTCTTGCAAAGGTGTTTTCTGGCCTCCGTGTCTTGTGTCGATTTCAAATATAACTTGTGCATGTTTCTTGCTTGGTCTGGCTGATGAGGTGATTGTTCTATAGTTTTGCTTTGGCGTAAATTCCTTCTTGTGGCAAGTGTATGATGAGTGATTGTTTGTCAGTCTGTTGGCCTACGTTTTGTCTCCCAATCTTTGACAGATAGCTGTTAATATGTGATGACTGTTTCGCCACCATGCTTGAGCCGCTCTGCTGGTATATTGTATGCTCCTGGGGATCGTTCCTACTGGTAAGTGCGGAGGCTTCTTCCACTTTTCCCTCAGTTTAGGTAAAATGGCTCGAGGGTGCTCTGATGTTGCTGCTTTCTCTTCTTGTTATGCTTCTTGTCAGGTTTGTAATGGTTAGTTTGTACAGTTCTTGACAATATTCAGATCCACTTGTTTGTCAATGCAGCTGAGCTTTCTTTGGTTGAGGAGGTTTTCCTGGAGCTGTCTTCAATGACGGATTGATTTGGTTTTTGAAGGTGGTTTTATGAGGTTCTTCAGGGTGTCGTTTTATGCCTTTTTACGTGTTGCCACTTTTCATGTTTTTTTCGATCTCATCACATTGATCACTGATCACTCTTCTCTGGCTTTACATTGACTTATTCACGGATTTGTTGGCCTCCGGTATTCTTTTTAGGGTTGTGAAGACCTGGTTGGTTCAGTGCTTGTCTTCTTGTATCGCAGAGGTTCCAAGATGTCTCATTGGTAGTCCATGGCTGGTGTTTTTTTCCTCCTGACGACCGAGTACCTGCCTCTGCTGTTCTCGGGACTGCCTCATTGAAGTTGTTGGTTGAGGTCATTGATGTCATTGTCCAGGAGGGTTAATGCCGCCAAAACGTCCGCCAAAGCTTAACTTGGAAAGATTCCTCGACATCTGGATCTTTTTAGTTTGTCCTCGTCAATTTTCATACGTGGGTTTGCAGGCTGTTTGTTTTTGCTTTCAAGCTTTCATTTTGATACCAGCAGCACTAAGGTCGGTGGTCACTGCTATGTCAAGCTGCCAGGGTAGTAGGTTTCTTGTTTGGCTCTGTTGATGCTGGATTTGAAGCGCCGGGTGTTAAAGTAAAATCTATTTTTTTTTTTTTTTTTGGTTCTGGATCTTGCCGGTTAGCGCACATGCCAGGTTGTACCTCCTTGACTTCTTGTGGGGATTAGAGGGTATTGGCTATTGGTGTAAGTCTGTGGGTGCAGGCAAATTCGACCGAATGGACGTAGTCCCCTGTCGGTTGGTCTCCCCAGTTCCAAACTGCCAACTGTTCCGGCCCATTGGTTGTAAGAGTCGGACCCTACGTTGGCATTAAAATCACCTTGGATGATGATGATGTCGCCTTTTGGGTATTTTCGTTAATCGGTCACTTTCGCAATATCTTCATAAAATTCTTCTAATTTTCATCTGTTTGTCAGATGATGGTGCATAAGATTTTGTTATGATGGCTGATGTTCTTGGGCTTGGCGACACCGGATGCTGATAATCCTGCTGGATGCGCGTTGTACAGCTGATAATTGACCCACTACTTCCTTTCTGACAATAAATGCCACTCCATGTTGGTGAGGTTTCTCTGGCCACTGTACCGATCTTGTTGCCTTCTCAGTTCTATGTTCACCACCTCTGTCCATCTAAACTTCTTCCTAGTCCAATATGTACCATTTTTATCGGCCTTAAGCTCATACTCTTGTTCTTTGATTTTTCCGCACTGGTAGAGTGTTAACGGACGTTCCATGGTACCCGGTGATTTGTTCTCTAGGGGCTTAAGTAATGTTTTTTAAACTCCAGTAGCTGACTTAGTCATTCCACCCTGGTGTTGATCACTGGAAGCGCGGTCGATGGTAACCCGGGCCTCGACCGATCGGTTATCAATTTCGGCTTTGCTATTTGTCTTCAAAGTTTTTTCTGTGTCATAGGATTCTTCTTTGGTGTGCGCAAATCGTCTTCCAAGTGCTCATATGTTTTGGTTTTTTCTATTGGGTTTCCTCCCCCACATGCGACAGGTTGTACTGGTTACCAGGATACAGTAGCAGTAGCAGAGAAATTCTCTGACTGACCTGACAATATGACTTGACTGACCATTATGACAACACACAGTATTTACAACAAGTGTACCACATTATGACAACCACCAGCTGTATATTACAACAAGTACCACTATTATGACAACCACAGCTGTATTAACATACAAGTTACATCATTATGACAACCACCGAGTGTATTACAACAAGTACCACATTTTGTCAACCACCAGCTGTATTGACAACAAGTACCACATTATGACAAACCACCAGCTGTATTACAAGTACCACATTTGACAACAACAGCTGTATTACAACAAGTACCACAATTTTGACAACCACCAGCTGAATTACAACAAGTACCACATTATGACAAACCACCAGCTGTATTACAAAACAAGTACACATTATGGACAACCACCAGCTGTATTACACAAGTTACACATTTGGCAACCACTCAGCTTTAGTTACAACAAGTGACCACTTATGAAACCCTGCTGTATTACAACTAGTACGCACATTATGACAACAACACCAGCTGATTATTAATCAAGTACCACATGATGACAACCACCCGCTGTATTACAAAAGTACCAAATTAAGACAACATGACAGTATAGTACAACAGTATCCACATTCTGACAACCACCAGATATATTCCATATAATTTCTGCATCATGGACAACCGCCAGCTATTCTTTATTACTATTGTGCAGCAATAGCTTTGGGAAAAAGAATGCAAGGAACAGTTGTAGGGCCAGTGTGATGGCAAACCCGACCTGAGCCAAACAGTGTTGATTAGGAAATGAAGGATGGCCGTATGGTAGATCTTCCCCCAAAGGGTCGATAAGTATCTTGTGATCAAACACTGGGCCGAACGTAGAACCTTTGTTGTTTTCCGTACGGAGAAGAGTGGTCCGTGACCGCCATTATTTGGAGGGGCTGGTGATAAATTTTTGCGGCTGTTCTTTACTTGAGGGCCAGTGTTTTTTTCTCCTTGGCAGAGACTGTGTTCCCTGTACCAGCAGTTGTCTTCCCTTGGAGGACAAATGATGTCACCTGTGATGGTTTTAAGGTGTAGATACAGAAATGAGATTCTATGGAGTGTTTGCCATGACCTATAGCAAGTTAACCAAAGTCTGTCTACCCTACACCCCTCTTCAAAACTGAAAGAAAGAAGAAAATTAGTGTTTTTATTATATTGTTATTGTAATTTGCTCTTTTATTTCGAGGAGAAATAAATTTACGGAATAAGGCCACTTCCTTTAAAAAAAAAATCCAGTCCCTGTGTGTATGCAAGTTTGTAAAAAATGTTGTTTATCCCTTCGCCACTGGACAAATGTGCCACTCTTCTGAAAGGCGAGGACGGTTGGTAACGTGTGCTCAAGACTTGTGCCTAAATAATGCAAACAAGACCTGGGTTTATAGTATCATCAAGGACTTTTGTGGGATGGAGTGGAGTGGTTTTGCATGGTGTGTTGTGTGTGTGGTGGAACACACTTGGGGCCTTGCAAAGAAATAAGACATGATAAAACAGGATAATGACCTCACTGACAGGAAGCTGTCCCACTGGTGTGGAGGAATGAAGGGTGCAGCAGACCTCCATCACTTGCAGTGTGTCTGAAGGTTCACATCCTCGCTGCTACGGTCTGAACCCAGAACACACAGCCTGCAAACATGTCTACAAGCACGTCCTCTGTCCCCACCAATGGAGCATCTAGGTCAGGGGTCTGATGTATGATGCTGATGATGATGATGATGATGAAAGAAGGGGAGGAGAAGGAGGGGAAGGGGGATTAACAGAATCGAATGTCTATCACTGATATTCAGTGTGATGCTAGTTTTTCTCTGCTTAGTTTTTTCTTCGCCTTTTAGCGTTGTTGTTGTTCTGTGTGTTTTGTGCTGTCATTTTCTTTTCATCTCTTTAATTTTTATTATGATGTGTTGTGTATAACCTGTTTTCTTGGGTTTTTGTAAAAAATTTTCATATATGTTAATATTCCCGGAGCCTTGATTGTGCCTACGCCGTAATGGTGGGGAAACAGGGTGATAAAATGTAACTATCTTCACCATTTGGTGAACTTGAGCTCAACCCGAGGAACAAAAGGAAAATACTGTGATATCCACATTGGCTAGAATGGTTTTTTTCCATATCTCAATCACCCTTATCCTTATGTAAGCACTACACTTTAATATGCTATCACAGTCACCAATCATTTCTCTTTTCTTTGTGTGTTGATTACTTTGTGTTTTGGTTTACTTTTTGACTTCCAGTTGAACCCATTGTTGATAACTTGAGGTCACAGTTTTCACTGCATGCCTCAAATTTATGAAGGGGTTTGATGGAAACGTTCTTGCATATCCAGATCAGTGGACTCTGGTTGTTGCCCCACTATGCCTTATGTTGAGGGCATGCCTGTGTACTACAGATCCTCAGATTTACATCAGTGCTATAACATGCAGAGAGGCCGAGTGAGACGTGGATGCCAAGACTAAAGCTGCAGGTCTGCCAGGCCAAACGTCAGGAGACATTCAACGCAGGGATCCAAATGAACAGACCCTTTAATGCATACAAAGTGGAAACTCCACGAATCCTTAGTAGGCCCTAAGAGCTATACTTCTGCCAGTGTTCTATTTCCAACAAAGCCAGTCCCATATATGTGATCAGGAAAGTTACTGAACAAGACCATGCCCAACATAACATTGTTGACATGAGTAGACCACACACAGACAGCTTTTTCTCTAGCCCGAGGTTGAAACTGATTTTGGTTGTTTTCACCAGTATGCCTGACTGACAATCATAAAATACTAGGGAAAATATATTCCAGTAACTCTGTCATTATGGCAAACACAGCAACCAATTACATTGTGCTAGCCGAAACTCTATAGGTCCGAAACAACGCGTTCTCAGACCCAGCTCCAAGTCAATTTAGTAACAGTGCTTTTGGGAAACGAACATCCAACAAATTCTGTGTAGGATGAAAAAAAATAAAGGAGATCATCTCTACTGGAACATGTTTCCCCCGAAGGCTGATAAATCTTGTGTCGGCCTGGCCCGGGTGGGTAACAGTTTTGTGTGTTTCTGCCTGTAAGAGTGGTCTGTGACCGCCATTATTTGGAGGAGCGGTATATAATATATTGCTGGCCGTGGGCTTTCAGTTGATTGGCTTGGACTGTCACTGCTCTGAGGATCAAGTGATGTCATGTGGTGTTAACCTTCAGTGAAGAGCCCATTCTCGGTTTTCAGATGTCCACCACAGGTATGCGTCCACAGCAAGTTTAGTGAAGTAAAAATATCATTGAAAAGAAGATAGTGGGGAGGGTTTTCTTCTTCTGCTTCCTTCTTCTTCTTCTTCTTCTTCTTCTTCATTCTTCTTTTCCTCTTCTTCTTATTTCTTTATTATTATTCTTTATTCCGAGTATAATGGATAGAAGAAAATCGTGTGCCCTTTTACATCTGGTCCTGTGTTGTAGATGCAGTTTTGTCAATTTTGGGTATCTTGTTCCCACCAGCTTTTTAAACGTTTGTGTGCAAGATGTTCTGCAGCGTTTCGCACATGGGGATCTTCCGTTTTATAGTCTCATAGAAGGGTTTTAGGGGGTAGGTTTTTGTGTGTGTGTGTGTGTGTGTGTGTGTTGTGTGTGTGTTTGTGGGTGGGGGGTTGGTGTGTGTGTCGGATGTGTGTGTGTGTGTGGGTGTTGTAATTGTATCTAAGAGATTGATATTCTAGATTTTTAGGGAATTTATACTTATACTTTTAAGACAAAATACCAAGAAGCAACCTCCTCCCCAAAACCCCCCCCAAAAAAAAACAAAAAAACACCACACAAAACAAAACAACAAAAAACAACAACTACACCAAAACAACCAACAAAACAAAACAATCAAGAAGAAGAAAAAAAAAGAAAGTACCAGCAGCAATCGCATTCATCAGAAGGTTTAAGACAGAAGTTTCAGTTAAGTTTGATAGTTGTTGTTTTTATTATCTCTCAAGAATTGGCATGGCCTGTATTTTATACAGTCTGACCACAATTGGAAGCCAGGTGGCCGCCCATCCTGTAGACCCTGGTCACTGGTTTCTGTAAGGCCAGGAGCTTGTGACTATGGACTATATTGTTCAACCAGTCGCTAGAATCTTGTAGCCAGAGGAAACAGTCTATTTGGACTTCAGTTCCTGGGTCCATGAAGTCATGGGTTCGAAACTTACCAGGGGCATCTGGTGAATTAAGGATTGGGTTTTTTTTAAAACGATATCTCAGGCAAACTCAAAGTGCCTGCCATTGCCACAATTCCTTTGGTGTGTATGCTGTCACATGCAGAAGATCAACTATGCACGTTGAAGGTCCTGTCATTCACATCAGCATGCGATGGGTCACGGAAACTGCGAACATACCCGAGATGCATACACCCAATGAGCTGCTCTAGAAGTAGAATGTGTCGGCCTGAGGCTGGTGCAGATCTCAGCAAAGTTACAAGCACAGGAAGACCAGTGCACGTGCGCATCCCAACACACAACCGCAAGGGAAGAAAGAGAGGGAAAAGGGAGCCATTGTGGCTGGCTGTCGCTGCGTGTCCTGCTGCACAGCTGTTAGGACTAATGTTCCATTGCTGCTACACTACATACACCCTACTACTACTGTGACATGCTGCTTTAAGGCTGCTGCTGCTGCTGCCGCTGCTGCTGTCTACTGCTGGCTTCATTGCTGCTGCTCTAGCTACCTACTACTACTCTGCTACTACTACTACTACCTACTACTACTACTATCGTCTGACTACTACTACTACTACCACTACTGCTACTGCTACTACATACTACTACTACTGCTAACTACTCACTACTACTACTACTACTGCTGCTGCTGCCGCCGCTGCTGCTACTGCTGCTGCTGCTGCTGCTGCTGCTACTACTACTACTGCTACTACTACTACTACTACTACTACTTCTACTACTACTACTACTTCTACTACTACTACTACTACTACTACTACTACCACCACTGTAACTGCTACAACTCATGCTGCTGCTGCTACTATTGCTACTACTTATTACTGCTGCTGTTGTTGCTGTTATTGTTGTTGCTACGGCTGCCACTATTTCTACTATTGCACAATATCTGGTCACCAACACCATCAACAATTGCGGACACCTGGTTTCGGTATCACTGTTTGTTGTGTATAGCAGTATAGCAGTTGCCTTGGGGATGAACAGGCACAGCAGATATCGTTCCGTCAGATGACAACAGATCGATGAACGCTGACAGCATCACTGAGGCAGCTAGGTCAGGGGTCTGTCTGTTTGTCTGTCTGTCTGTGTGTCTGTCTGTCACAGCCCTGTCTTGTCCTGTCCTGTCCTCAGCACATCGCCCTGCCTGGATGCTACCATGGTTGTTGTTGTTGTTGTTGTTGTGTTAGCAGTGTTTTGTCAGTTGTTGGGATCAGCCGATATCGTTCCGCTTGTCGAGAGCACAACAGACATGAACCGACACATCACAGCACACAGGTCGCCTTCACACGTGTGTTTTGTTAGTTGTTTTTTGATTTGGGTGTGCAGGTTGTTGGTCGCTTGTTTCCAGAGCTTGGTTGCTTGAAAATTTAGGGGTGGGTAGGGAGATAGAGTTACCCTTGTAGCATATTTTAATGTAGCAAGTGTTCTATTGCTTGTATTCCTTGTTGCTGCAGACTATTCTGCTATAAACCAGCGGTGACACACTGACTTCAAACAGGGACTGAACCCGCCAATACTCGCTCTCTAGACAGGAGCTCTGCCTCTGGACCACCATCCACCCATGTTGTCACCAGCCTGCCACACGTCTCTTCCTCACCGCCGCCATCTTTGAAAACAGCGGATGTTGTTGGCTTTAGCCGTTGCAAAACGCACGTATGGCCTTTAATAACACAATAGTCAATGGTTTGTGTTAGGCACAACCAGCTTGTGCCCTGTCCTTCCTTATCCTCAAGAGAGTTTGAAAGTTTCTTTGGGAAGCAGTCTTTTTGAGTTGAAGTAGAGGCGGCAGCGCTGAGCAGTAGCGATGGCTAGTGTAATAGTTATAGTAGGGGGTAGGAGCAGCAGCAACACGGTCGTAGGAGTAGCAGTATTAGCAGCACCAATAACAGTAGTAATAGCAGCAGCAGCTGACAGCAACACCAACATCACAACCACCACAAACAATAGCAGCATCAGCAGTTTAAAAAAAAAAAGCAGCAGGATTAAAAACAGTTACAGCATAATCTGCATAGTCATTGTATGTGAAATCAGACGCATTTGCTCCACCACCGAAAAAATGACCAAAAAATTGAGGAGACTTTTCATAATGTGACATTAAAGTCATTGCTATTTTGTTGTTTATTCCTGCCACTGGCAGTCAACAAGCTGAACAAACTCCGAACATCCGGTCCCTATTTCCGGTAAATAAAAATGTAAATGAGACATTAAAACTGCGTCATACACAGTTGGACATTAAGCTTTTATCTAACCCACCCTAGACCCAAAAAATAAAAGACTCATACCATCGTTTTAGGCACCAGATTATATGTTTTCAATCAACGTATCATTAGTATTCATGGATTGAACTGATGGAGGATTTGTTAGAGATACAGATCAGCCCTGTGAATTGCCAAAGCTTTTTTTCTAGGATGCCAAACCCAGGGGCTGCATTGACTGGTGTATCAGTTTTAAAGCCTACTCTAAATGCATGGAGGCGTTTTGCAAGTATGATTCATCCATTGTTACTTCTCGTGTTACATTCATAGATTAAGAAGTAGACAAAGAAGGGAAGAAAAAAAACAGTAGGAAAGAAAAAAAAAAGATGGAGGAGCATCCATGTATATTTTAGCTCGATTTGTAACAGACGGTTAGATCTATACATTTCCTGCATCCACCCTTCTGTCTCTCTCTGTCTCTGCTGGAAGTTGGTCAGTTGCGCTGTTGCAATAACAATCAATCATTCAACCAACCAACAAATGCACCAACAGACAATACAAAACAAAACCACACACACGTGCGCGCACGTTTCCCCAAACATTCCCACCACCACCCACAACAACAACCACAACAACCAACCAACCAACCAAACAAACAAACAAGCAACTACCACGGTGATCATGTATTGACTTTGTCACCTTTTGTAGTCAATCTTCTATGCTGGTTTGAATTATATATACACGGACTTCAATCGACTGGAACGCTCACATAACAAACCTACACTCTCCTCCTCCTCCCCTGCCCCCCCCCCCCCCCCCCCAAAAAAAAAAAAAAAAAAAAAAAAAAAAAAAAATGCCGTACGGCTGGTTTTATTTGTCCCCGGTATTAATTTTTTTGTTTGTTGTAAACAGTTCCATAACCATTTCAGTGACGTAAATGTCAGGTTGAGGTTAAGTGAGAAAAGCGGGAGTAAATGATAAGTTGGGATGAGTATGCTCTTGATGATGGTTTCCATTTTGAGAGCCTATGTTTTCGAACAATGAAAGAATTAAATTTCATAGAATGAAAAAAGCTGCGATCCATTTTCACACACACACACACACACACACAGAGGCATGGACCGACAGACAGAGAGGACAAAGGGAGAGAGAGAGATTCGCAAAAGGAGAGGGTCTCTTTTCTCTTGTCCTTTCTCCCTTAACTTCTTGAAGAGTCATTGGGGCACTAGTGATATTTCCAGGCCAATTGTCTTGGGGAAGTTCAGCCCGGTGGAGCCCATCCCTCTCCAGGTACAGGGTGCATGCTGGGTATGTTCCTTTGAAGGAAAGAGGAGCGGTCTTAAAGAGTAAAACACACAATCTCCCGCAGTGTTTTTCATACTGACCTGGATCAGGAAGGAAGGTCTTTGAGTATTTCTGAGTTTTCTCTTCGTGTGAATTTCATAAAACGACAAACAAGTAATCTGTAAACGCCATAATCTAGCGTAGGAACTGTTCAGTCTCACTGACCCTGTTATGTAAGTCTGACCCAGGCGGAAAGCTATGTCAATTATTGGTGTAATCTAGATCTAAGTAGCGAGGCCTGCATTAAGGTGTAGTTGTGGCAGTTGTCATTCAGTTTTGATGTAGCTACAGCTTGAGTGGGTGAAAGAATACAATCAGAAGTGGTGAGGTTGGAAATGAGTTAGTTTAGTTTGGTATTTCAGCATTCCAGTTCACGGTTTTACAGCATTTTCTTCGCATCCATTTGCAATTATCAAACCTTTTTAAATGGACACAACAACAACAACAAAACAATAACAGAAGAAACAACAAATAGAAATGGATGGTGATGATAGGTTATTTGATCATTAACCTTTGACGTCTGCTCATGCGTACTTCTCTTCTTCTTCTTCCTCAGTGCGCATTTTATTTATATGCTAATAGGGTGGGTTTTTAAAATTTTTGTTTTGTTGGGGTGGATTTTTTTACTGCAGGATTTAGTCACACACACACACACACACACATAACACACACACACACAACACACACACTGCAAACAACGAGTTTAAGTGTGCTAAAATAAAACAAGCATTAGCTCCAGAACTCTCCCGGACATACCCCCCCCTCCCCAACAGAGGCACACACACACACACAAATCCAAAACAAAAACAAAAGCAGACCTTCATCAAGTATCCCCCATATATCAGCTATCACACATGACCTTGCACACAACAAGAACACGTACTGACACGAGCAATCACACCTGCTGTTGTTTTCAGTGAAGGGTATATGCACAGCAACCACCACCATTACTACCACTACTACTGCTGCTGCTGCTGCTGCTACTGCTACTGCTAGTACAACTACTAGTAGTACTACTGCTGCTACTACTGCTACTACTACTGCTGCTACTAATACTGCTGCTACTACTACTACTGATACTATTGCTACTTCTATTGCTACTACTACTACTGCTGCTGCTACTACTGCTGCTGCTGGTACTGCTACTACTGCTGTTGCTATTACTACTACTGCTATTTCTCCTGCTACTGTTACTAGTATTACTACTAACGCTGCTGCTGCTGCTGCTACTACTACTACTATTACTGCTGCTGCTACTACTATTACTGCTGCTGCTACTACTATTACTGCTACTATTACTACTAACGCTGCTTCTGCTGCTACTACTACTATTACTGCTGCTATTGCTGCTGCTGCTGCTGCTGCTGCTGCTACTACTACTACTACTACTTCTACTGCTACTACTGCTGCTTCTACTGCTGCTATTGGTACTACTGCTGCTACTACTACTACTACTGCTGCTGTTGCTACTACTACTTCTTCTACTACTACGCTCCTACAATCACCAGCTGTGCTCATTGGCACCCTGTTTATCTCAGACTTCTGGTTTTACGAGCAGCAGCCTATGTCTTTTCCCTGCTTGCCGCCATGTTACGGGGATTAAGCCCAGGGCAGGGGAAGAAAAAGCAAGGTGCTGCTTACAGCCGCTTTATTACCTGGACACCAGAGTCATTCCTAGGTTTATAGAGCCTGCCGCTGCCCCCCTGTGAAGCCTCACGTGTGTGTGTGTGTGTGTGTGTGTGTTGTTGTTGTTGTTGTCTTCGATTTTACGTCTGTTCACGCTCAGTGATATTAGACGGGAAAAAAATGCATGGAAGTTGAGGGTGGTGGTACATGTCCTACTGAAACGTGTACAAGGGAAACATAGTTTACATAGGCAAAAAAGAAACGTCACAAAGCAAGAAAACCAGTTAGTGTGTATGTGTGTGTGGGTGGGTGGGTGCTTTCTTACCTTCATTTGACCCCAGGCAAACTAACTTTGTCAGTTCTTGATATGAGCTAAAGTGCTAAGGTCTTTGTGAGAATGTTGGTATGCTTTAAAATGTTGTGTGGAGATTGTCTCCAGCCATGGACAAATTCTCGCAGTATAACAACATGCACTCTTCTTTTAAAAAAGGAACTCTTCTTTTAAAAGAAGGAAGAAAAAAATCTCTTTAAATCGGAGCATGGCTGCCTGTATGGTGATGTATTTTAGAAAAGAAAAACCCAGTCTTTTACCCAAACCGCTCACCCAGTGTGTGCTTCATGGTCTCTCAGTGACTTTCAGATGGGATAAGTGAGTCAGAGTAAGTACACATTGTGGATGACACTCAGAGCATTGCACGACAACAAGAACAGCAAGAACGAGCAAAACAACAACAACAACAACAGCAGCAGCAGCAACTTGTTCCCATGGGGAGTCTAGGTACACATCACCAAGCAGTCATACAGAGGACAACTCTTGTCACAAATTCTTCTCCTCCTTTCCTTACTTATCGTACATTCCCAGGAGCTGTTAAATACACTCAGTAACTCACAAGCAATCTGTCGTGTTATGTTGTGTTGTGTTGTGTTGTAATTGTTTTGTATTGCATCGTGCTGCATTGTAAAAAGAAGGTGCTCCACGATCTACATGTAACTGAGGCCAATAAGAGAGAGAGACAGAGAGAGAGAGAGAGAGAGAGAGAGAGCCAATGAATAAAATGTATTATTGCTAAAGCTTTATGCGTCACACGAGTTACTTATGTATGTGTTTTTAGTTTCTAAATTAAAAGAATTTACGTCATGTACAAAAAGAAAAGCTAAACAAACAAAAAACAAACAAGCACAATCTGACGCAAAGAATTTTAGGGGGGTTTAGGGGTGGCCATGAAAATTACGTCAGTGCAATTGGTATTTTAATGCGGTAGGCCTGGGCTATAAGTCATTTCACTTGGGGACAGAGGGTCAGAGATGAAAGACAATGACAACGACAATGACAAATTCTTTTATTACGAGAGAGAGAGAGAGAGAGAGAGAGAGAGAGAGAGAGAGAGAGGTTTTGTCAAATGAGAACTGGGTAGGAAGCAGAGTAGAAGGCAAAAAAAGATAGCTGAAACTGTCTTTACTAGAAGGTCTCCATTGGTATGTTTTCTTATTTTCTTTTTCATCATCTACCAATTTTGACAGCCACTCAACTCCAGTTTAACTTTTCCCCGGAGGAAGTTGGCGACAAGACTAAAGCAATTGACAGTCTACTCTTTCACTCTGTGGGGTCCCTAAATGCCCTGGAAATGGAGGTGGTAGTTGCTGAGAATGGCTATAAGACTGCTGGACAGATCTCTGTTTTTCCCTCTACTGATAACATCTACAGTCAGATGATCCCTAACTTCTGATATCGGAGCATGGCTGCCTCTATGGCGAGGTACTTGAAAACCAGTGGTTCACGCAAACTTCTAATCCAGTGTGCAGTTTCAGTTTCACACTGATTCCCAAGGTGTAAGGAGTGGGACAGAGTACAAAATGGGGATGATGTTCCCTATCTCTTTTTGATAGGCCTCAGTTGTAGACTGCAGATAATGGAGCACCTTCTTTTCGTTTTTTTAAAAAAAAACTTCCTTTTTTTGTTTTCTTTGCGTGGTTCTCATGTCTCACTTTCTTCATCAACACAACAGTAAATGACTCCACATCCCCGAAAGTCCTTCGGAAGAGATTATAAACCGAGGTCCTGTGTGCGAACGCACGCAGAACATCTTCCACACACGTTAAAACCCGTTCTGCCTTTCGGAAGAGTAGGTTTGAAGTGTCGGTAGGAACGGGTGACCAAGTAAACACACACAACACACACTCACACACACAGACACACAGACACACACACACACACACACACACACACACACACACACACACAACACACACCCCGCATTTGGCCAGGCCAAAAGCTGTGTCAGTTATTGATGTCAGCTAATTGCCAAGGCCTACATTAAAATGTTGTTATGTTTAAAATGTTGTGTTGAGATTGCCTTCAGCCATGACAAGCTCTTAACATAACAACCCGCACTCTCCTTTGTTAAAGGAGAAAAAAAAAATCCTCTGAAGTCGGAGTATGGCTGCCTATGTGGCGAGGTACTTTGAAAATAGTCATACACGCAAACTTCTCACCCGGGGTGTACTTCCTATCTCACAGAGATTCCCAGGTGGGATGAGTGAGTCAGAGTGTGGCATGTTCTGGGTGACCCCCAGGGTGTAAAGCTGGGGAACGCACAACAACAACAACAACAACAACACCCCGCATGCACACTGGTGTCATGTTTAGAGATCATCCCCGAAGTCGGAATGCAGCTACCTTAATGATGGGCAAAAACGGTGGTATACACAACATCTCACCTCGAAGCTCTCGCCGAGTTACGAAAAAAATACTTTAAAAAAGATTTTTGGGGGTCCACTTTATTTCCTCTCTTCTTTCACCTTCATGGTTATTTGGTTTTGGGGGGTTGCTTTGTTTTTTGTCTCTCTTCTTCATATTTTCCATTCAGAAAATTTGGTAAGTTTTCATTGTGTAGCACCCTCTCTCTCTCTCTCTCTCTCTCTCTCTCTCTCTCATTTTTGGCAAAAAATGATGGGGGGGGCGGGGGCAGAGCTTAAGGCTGGATTTAAAAAAAGTCTTCGCACTTATTCGAAAACGTCGTTTGTTCGTTTTTGCCCTTATCTGCTCGGTTCAGATTAACGCCTATCGTTATTATGTAATTGTTTGGACCGTATAAGTCAACAGGACCGCCAGATCTGAAGGGGGATGGGGGGGTGAAAGTGGGGGTGGGGGGCGAAGGATGGGGTGGGGTGGTGGGGTGGGAAGGAGTTGTATTATGTCAGCGTTCCGGTTGGTTGAGGTTTGTTATTCAAACCCTAGGCCGGAGAACGACGACAAAAGGTGCTGAAGTCAATCTTCTACATCGCGTGGAAGTTGTTTGTTGGTTGTTGTCGTGTGTGGTGTTGTGGGTGGTGGTGGTGGTGGTGGTGTGTGTGGTGTGTGTTTTGTGTGTGTGTGTGGTGCTGCGTGTGTGTGTGTGTGTGTGTGTGTGTGGTGTGTGTGTGTGTGTCTGTGTGTTGTTGTTCTTTTTATTAATCTGTTCACCTACAGTTATATCAGCGTGTGTGTGTGTGTGTGTGTGTGTGTGTGTGTGTGTGTGTGTGTGTGTGTGTGGTGTGTGTGTGTGTGTGTGTGTTAGTTCCTATTTTTAATTAACGTCTGTTCACCTACGTTATATCAGTGTGTGTGTGTGCGCGGCGTGTTGTGTGTGTGTGTGTGTGTGGTTGTGTGTGTGTGTGTGTGATGTTTTGTTTTGTTTGTATACTTTTTATTTGGTTGGTTGGTTGATTGGTTGATGGCATTTTTTTCTTTCAGAACCAGAAATCAGTTTGCTTCTGCCAGATTGTTACCAGTATCGGTAGTGACGATCAACAGCAGAAAGGAGATGTTCCAATAACTCGTGCATTGAGATAACAACCAGCCATCTTTTATTATGTGCGGCAAAAGGTTTTGAATAAAATGCATCTTCATCGTCGTCGTCGTCATTGTCGTCGTCATCATCACCATCATCATCATTATCACCGCCATCATCATTGCCATCACCACCACCACCACATCATCATCACACCACACCACCACCACCACCACCACCACCACCACCACATCATCCTTACTATCATCACCATCATCATCACCACCACCACCACACCATCACCACCACCACCATCATCACCACCACCACCACACCACCACCACCACCATCACACCACCACCACCATCACCATCACCACCACCACCACCACCACACCACCACCACCACCACCATCACCACCACCACCATCATCACCACCACCACCACCACCACCACCACCACCATCATCATCGCGTCGTCGTCGTCATCATCATCATCAACATCACCACCACACCACCACCACCACCACCACCACCACCACCACCACCACCACCACCACCACCACCACCACATCATCATCACCACCACCACCACCACCACACCACCACCACCACCATCACCACCACACCTATCACCACTATCATCCTCACTATCACCACCACCACCACCACCATCGTCATCATCATCGTCGTCGTCGTCGTCACCATCATCATCATCACCGCCAGTCCTATGACCTAGATGGTCATTGGGAGTACACAAGGGACAGATGGTGGACATGTTTGCAGGCTGGTGTGTTCTGTGTTCAGCCTTAGCAGGGAGGAGTGTGGGCACTTCAGCCACACTGCAGTGATGCAGGTCTGCTGCACCCTTCATTCCTCCACAGCCTGTGGGAACAGCTTCCTGTCAGGTGATGTCATTATCCTGGTTTTATTAGAGTGTTATTTCTTGCTGGCCCCAAGAAACACACACACACACACACACACACACACACACACACACACACACACACACACACACACACACACACACACACACACACACACACACACACACACACACACACACAGAATTTGTCTTTTTTGGGGAAGGTGACGGTGATATTTGATTTGTCTTTGCTAGATATAAAGGTAAAGGAGTCCCATAACCTATAAGGTCGTAGGGGAGCGAGGCGTCAGAGACCTCACTTCACTAGGGCCAGCATATTGAGGGCGGCGCCCATCTCCTCTCCCTCGCTGCTTTACATAGATGCTAGATATAGCACTATACAAATTCCAGTCGTCGTCACCACCACCACCACCACCACCACCACCACCACCACCACCACCACCATCATCATCATCATCATCATCATCATCATCTTTCTTCCTCTTCTTCCACTTTCCTCTTCTTATTCCTATTATTATTATTATTATTATTATTATTATTATTATTATTATTATTATTATAATATACACCACATTTGTTTACTTGCTATGGTCATGCGCCTATGGCGAACACTCCATAGAATCATTCTGTATTGACACGTTAGCATCAAAGTGACATCATTGTCCTGCAGGGAACGACAACTCTGGCCATCAACTAAAGCACGGCTGGCAACTAATTTATCACCGCCTCTCTTCAGCACAAAAACACAAACAGTCTACCTTCCGGGCCCAGGGTTGTCACCAGATTTATCACCCTTTGGGGGGAAGCTCCTACCATGGCGGCCTCCTTCTATTTCCTGATCAGACACTGTTGGCTCAGGTTGGTTTGCCATCAACACTGCCCCTACAACTGTTTGTTGCTGCATGTCAAAAGGGGCATTCTTTACAAAAGCCTTTGCTGCACAATAGGAAAGGTAGCTGGTCGTTGTCATGATGCAGGAGTTATTGGAATATAGCTGATGGCTGTCATGATGTAGTAATTGTTGTAATACAGCTGGTGGTTGTCATAATGCAGGAATTATTAGAGAATCTGCTTCCTGCTGTTGACTGCCAGTCAGGCGTGATGCTGATGGAAATCTGGCAGAACCAAACCGCTTTCTGGCTCTAGAAAGAAGCCATCATTGACGCAAAGTTTGTTCATGGCAGTGAGTTTGTGCTGGGTATAATCTTAAGTGATGATGGTGTTGTTGTTGTTGTGAACGTTGTTGTGGCTAATTTTGTTTTGTTGTCTTTTTTAACGCTTCCAAGCTTAACATATAGAAGTCACCCAGAATATGCACACTGTCTTACTCATCCCACCTGAGAATCACCATCAACACACACAGATGAGAAGTTAATGTGAATAGCTATTTGCAAGTACCTCACCACGAAGCCAGTCTTAATCTGATTGTACAAGATATTTTACCCTGTAAAAGAAGAGTGCTGGTTGTTATGTGAAGAGCTTATCATGGCTGAAGACAACCTAAAAACACATTTTAAAACCATAATAACAATTTTTTACTTTAGGCCTGGCACTTGGCTTACATCAATAACTGACACAGCTCTCGCCCTGGCCCAAATCTCAGGAAATAGTTGTAGCCTGAAAAGTCTATGTTGTGCCCCAAAGTTTCACCAGGGAGTTTAGGAAAGAGTCAAGTCTAGTCAAACATCCTAATCAGAGCCATAAGGTCACAGACAATCCTCACATTAAGGCACGGGCAGGCATACAGCTCTTAGGACATGCAATTTCTGACACACAGACTTTGTGGGACTAGAAAGCTGTGTAGGTCTAAAGAACTGTGGAACAATCGACATGCAAGACAGGGGCAGACTTAAGGCTTTAAGGACCAACATTGTGTTTTTACATCATACACTTGATAGGACTAAAAAGCTGTGTAGGTCTAAAGAGCTGTGGAACAATCGACATGCAAGACACGGGCAGACTTAAGGCTTTAGGAATCAACATTTTATACACTTAATAGGCCTGAACAGCTGTATATGACTGTGTGTTTACAGACCTACAGAACAACGAACACCTGCAGTGGCGGATTCCAGGTGTGTGGATCTGCTAGAAATGAGGTTTCCCATCCTAAGTCCAGCCGGTGATGCTGCTGCTGCTGAGCTAGGAAGCTGTAACTTCAGAACTATAACAACTGTAGTTGTAATTCTCGACCTTTTCATGTATCAGAAGAAAGAATATTAATAATTCATACCATGACTGCACCCCCTCCCCCCCCAATCACACAAGCCTAAGAAAAAACGCCATGCAAACAGACGAACGAACAGCAGCGAAAACCCCCCAAGCAAGTGCAGCCACCCGGCCACACCAGCGCTTGTTAAGCGGGTATCAGAGTCAGGATGTTGGTAACTGTGTGTCAATGAGGATAATTACTGCTGTAGCTGTTAGTTACACTACGATTATTGTAGACAGGGCTGGAACTGCGGTCATTATGGTTTCGTTGTCAGTTTTCGGGGGACGGGATAGCCTGGTGGTCAGAGCTGTCCTCGCGATCTGCCGGCCTGGGATCGAGCCCAGGTTGACAGCCCCGACATGGCCTCCGTGGTCGGCGGGGCTACAAACAACAAGACTGGGTTGGACTGCGAAGACTGTAGGCTCACTTTGTGCGTTTGTAATCATCACAATTCCCCCACACCTGTAAGGACACCGTGGGTCTTTTCAAAACACACGGTAACTCAACTTTCTGGAAACTCTGTGCTATGATCAGTCACCCCCTTCATGTATGGGCCAACGAGTTCAGAGTTCTCTGTCTCTCTCTGGTCTTGTCATCTCTTTCCTGGTTATTTTCTGACCTCTCCAGATCCCCCTTATTTCAAAAGCAAATTTTACACACCTTTTCCACCACACCTATCAGCCAGTCGTCTTGTAGGCGCACAGGGTTTACTCCGGAATGCATTTGTCCAGACTGTCTTGCCCGCGTTTTGCTCCAGCAGACATGAACGCCCTTGCAGGCAAGACAGTGGAGTCAGACCCGAGCATCCCCCTCCTTCACTATCTAAAATCTGTGACATTTGTCAAACAAGTTCGACTCTGGCATGGTTGTGTTTATCTTCATCTGTCGCTTCTGGAAGTAGTAAAGTGTCAGTCATTAACATACCGTAGCTCTAACCGAGTTCTTCTTTACAAGCATTCTGAATATATTTCCATAAAGTAACAGTATAATAGATCATGAAATGGATGTTTATGACGAGTAATGGTCTGAATTTTAAAGAGGAAAGTCTGATTTTGTGGGCAGATAAACGCGTGTTACTCAGGTGCTAAACGCTCTTCAGCTCGAGTACTGTAATTGATGCGGAAGGGGTAGACAACTGCTGTCTGTTACTAAAAGTCTTTTTATCTCCCCTTCTTCATGCTCTGGTTCGCAGACCTGTTGGAGAACTTAAAGGAGTGCAACTGTTGGGTGTGTTTCTGTCCTTCGTTTTCCTCTGTTCAGTTACTTGGTGGTGGTGGAGGTGGTGGTGGAGGTGGTGGTGGTGGTAGTGGTGGTGGTGGTGGTAGTGGTGGTGGTGTGGTGGGGGTGGTGGTGGTGAGGTGGTAGTGGTGTGGTGGTGGTGTGGTAGTGGTGGTGGTGGTGTGGTGGTAGTGGTGGATGTAGTGGGTGGTGGTAGTGGTGGTGGTAGTGGTGGTGGTGGTGGTGGTGGTACTGGGTGGTGTGGTGGTGTGTGGTGGTGGTGATGGTGGTAGTGGTGGTGGTAGTGGTGGTAGGGGTGTGGTGGTGGGTGTAGTGGTGGTAGTGGTGGGGTGGGGGTGTGGTGGGGTGTGGTGGTGGTGGGGGGGTGTAGTGGTGGTGGTAGTGGTGGTGGTAGTGGTGGTGGTGGTAGTGGTGGTGGTAGTGGTGGTGGTGGGGGTGTGGTGGTGGTGGTTCTCGCTCTCTTGCTCACTCTTAACAAGACATACTGACAGGGAGGAATGCACACACGCACGCATGCACGCCACATACTCTCATGCAGGGTCGTATGAAGGTGCATAAGCCTAGTCATGGTCGTTTCGCATGTTCGCACACCTCTCGAGCGAACACGTCTATATTGTGTCGGTACATACATACACGCACTCGCTCCCGCGCACGCAGGCACGCACACAAGCACACAAACTAACTCTCTGTCTGTCTGTCTGTCTCTCTCATCGGGAGAAACGCAATCATGCATATTCCTCAATGGCTACGATCATACTATTATTACATCAAAAAAGGCGGGTAAAAGCTTTTAGTGTTGAGATTTTTT
>CM054140.1:32208892-32223892 GCA_028751875.1 Rapana venosa
AGCTTTGAACAGAATTCCCATTCGATACCAGACTGCCAACTATGCTTTTCTCTGTTGCCTATAGGTAAAGGGTAAAGGAGTCCCATAACCTATAAGGTCGTAGGGGAGCGAGGCGTCAGAGACCTCACTTCTCTAGGGCCAGCATATTGAGGGCGGCGCCCATCTCCTCTCCCTCATGTTGCCTATATCAGTCAGTATTTCTTTCTTTGTTCCTCCGCTACAGCTTCCAGGCTCACCACTGGTCAGACTTTGCTTATGCGGCCATGTTGTCCTCACCATGAAGGTAGCCGCATTCCAGCCTCGAGGTTGGTGTCTAGACACGATACTAGTGTGCATACATTTTAAAACAA
Source organism: Rapana venosa (assembly GCA_028751875.1). Taxonomy (NCBI): domain Eukaryota; kingdom Metazoa; phylum Mollusca; class Gastropoda; order Neogastropoda; family Muricidae; genus Rapana; species Rapana venosa. Next base: position 32,209,243 of record CM054140.1, read on the forward strand.
CGTCGTCATCCCTTCCTACCGGCACGACATGGCCTACTCTTCCGAAAGGTAGTACGGGTTTTAACGTGTGTTCAAGATGTTCTGCGTGCGTTTCAAACGGGACTTTTGTTTATCGTGTCATCCGAAAGACTTTTGGGGAAGTGGAGTCAGTACTGATGGTAACTCCAGGGGGAAAAATTTCCCTCGAACGGGTGTCTCAGTGGTGGCTCGAACCCGGACCGTCATATTACGAGCCCAACGCTCTAACCACGGGCTAGCCCTCCTCCTTCCCCGTCTCCCCCCACCCCGTTATCCCCCCCCCTTCCCCCCGACGTAAACACCTAACAGTCGAGGTTTCCTATTCTGTAAAACTGTCAGTTGGCCTTTCTCTACATAGTAAACACACAACTTCAGCCATCCTGCTGCCCATCTGAAGGTGGTGTCCTTCTGGAGGTGTTGCTGCAGTGATGGAAGCTTCCCTGCAGCTGGAGTTCGCTTTAAAGCTAAAATAACAGAAAACAGCTGTACAACTTGTTCTGGTGATGGGGATACAAATAAGACTCTACTGCCCATCTACTGTCACTGGGGATGAATTAGTGTAGAGCACAAAGCCAATGCTGTCATTTTACTGGTGTTCATTCTAGGCTAACGTCTATCCATTGTCGTTGTGGTGGTGTGTGGAGCCAAAGGTTTCTCTGTTGTCGGTCAGGCAGCATCAGTGTGTGGAAACCAACCCCTTGCACGGTCAGTCAGTCGTTAGTTGACAGGGTGTTAGTGCAGTGAGCCAAACCCATGGGGTGTGTCATCTTGGGTGAGGTGAGAGCAGTGCCAAAGCCCATCTGTCTGGGTTTGTTGTGATTTGCTGATGTTAGTGTACAGCTGGAAATATTGCCCCTTCCCCTACCCCCATTCCCCCCTTCCCCCCTCCAATTTTTCAGGGATGAGTTTCTCAGCTGATCCCATAAACGGTGATTGTAATTATGTCGACAGAAAACAGAACACAGCGAACAGTTCCCGATCTGTGCTAAGACTACCGCGCCTGTATGACTTGGAATATAAAAGACAGTCCGTGAATAAATAAAGGCATAGCTTGTGTTGATGCAACATACAACCGATAGAGGAATCATGACAGGAAGGAGAAGGCAGAGGGTTGGGGAAGAGGACAGGTCATGTCTGATCACAGCTTCAGAGGCCAACGCTTGGCAGCAGGTTGTTTGTCCTCTATACATCACAAGATGCCGAAATCACAGAGTGCTGGTGATGATTGTTTTCGTGTTGATCTTCATGCCAGATATCAGCAGGCCATTACCTTCATTGACCCTGGTGCTGCAGATTGCTGCTTCTGAGCATTGGTGGCAGTGAAGTCTGTCAGTGCGCTGTTGTTGATGAACAAGGGAAAATTGAGCACACCATAAGCTACAAGCTTGTTGTTGCTATGATTCCAAAATGCTGTTTGTTTTCAATGGTTATACTCATTTCTGAATAAAACTATTTAAACCAAAAAGGGAAAATTATCATTGCTTTTTTTCCAGTCTTCCTTGGGGCAGCCACTAATGTATGACGACAGCTGAACAGTTTTTGCTGATGTCAACAAGTATGAGTCTGTTAATCCCAGTTCCAGACTACTCTAAGAGACAAGCACAAACAGACCAGCAGCCTTGAAGGATCGTTTTTAAAAACATATTTTGGAATTGCTTCGACGCAAAGTCAGTAGCTTGCAAAGCAAAGGGCAAGTCATCAGGCAAGCCTATACTGGTGCTGCCCAGCACAGGCCACAGGAGAGTCTCCAGTTGTTAACACAGCCCCTGAAAACCATCAAGTTGCCCACAAGAAGAGGCCACAGGAGTCACCCTCATATTTATTTTATTGGAGAGTGGAGTCAGCTGTTCATTTGGCAAGGAAGTATGGACGGTTTGTTGCAGCACGTGTCTCCATGGAAGTCCACAGCTGTAGTGCTGTGTGTCCTCAGTGCCTGACGTCTCCTGTCACCGTAGTACCTTGTAGCGGAGAAGCTTGGCTACCTCTTTCCCCCTGCGTTAATCTCATCTGCAGAACTGTCAACACTTAAGTAACTCGTGTCAGGGGGTGTGGGATCTAGTCACAAACTCCGCGCTCCTCCGAACATTCCCGTTCCTGAAAGGCCCGTGACCACCTTTACTCCCACCACCACCACCACCACCACCGCCGCTGCCACTGCCCTTCCCACTGTTCAGGGCGCTGCGGACTTCAGAGCGGGCACTGTGCATGCCGGTACTGCAGGACCTGCGCTGAGTGCCCGAGCTGTCCGCGGAGTTCCTGGGGGACAGGGAGGAGGAGGAGGACAGGGCGGGGGAGGGCAGGGAGGACAGGGTGAGGGTCCTGGGGTGGTGGGCCTTGCTGGGGTGGACCAGGAGCGGGTGTCTGGCGCCGCTGGCCATGGCCTGGCGGGCACGCTGGCTGAGCATGGTGTTGACGCTGACCAGCCGGCCCTCCTGGTCCAGGCTGGGGATGATCCCGTAGCGCCGGTACAGGTCCACCCGGCTCTTCTCCCTGTCCGACAGCCCTGCCCAGCATAGACACACACACACACACACACACAGACACAGACAGACAGACAGACAGACACACACACACACACACACACACACATAGACAGACAGACAGACAGACACACACAGACACACACACACACACACACAGACAGACAGACACAGAGACACAGACACACAGAGACACACAGAGACACACACACATACACACACACAGACACACACACGAGACACAGACACAGACACACACACACACACACGTCATGATGATCATGATAATAATAATAATAATAATAATAATAATAATGATGATGATGATGATGATGATGATGATGATGACGATGATGATAATAATAATAATAATAACAATAATAATAATGTATGGAATTTATATAGTGCTGAATCTTGTAAAGGAACAAATCAAAGCGCTCGGATGACTGTTTTTTTAAAAATTTTAAATATGGAGGATAATGGAATAAGTACTCATGTGCTTTTGTACATCCAGTCCCCGTGTGTATGCGGTTTTGTAAATTTTGTCATCTGTTCCCGCCGGCACACAATGGCCTACTCTTTCGAAAAGCGGAACAGGATTTAACATGTGCGCAAGATGTTCTGCATGCGTTCGCACACGGGGCCTCGGTTTATAGTCTCATCCGAAGGACTTTGACATTCAGTTTGATTTTTTTAGTCAAACTAGGAAGAAAGGGCGAGGCCGGGAATCGAACCCAGAACCTCACGGTTTACGTGTTGGCAGGCGAACGTCTTAACCATCCTGCCACCTTCCTGAGGATGGTGTCTTTCCTGACGTTTAATTTTATGTGAAGGAGGGAAGACAGAGAACAGGTCTGTACACTATAAAGGACTCTTTTGCATTTTCAGTTATTGTCTAGATTTGTGTTGTGTTGTACTGTATTGTATTGCATTGCATTGTATAGTATAGTATAGTATTTTATACCACTTTAAATCACGGCAGATTTCTCTGCGTGAAATTCGGGCTGCTGGATTTGTTTTTAATGTGTTGACAGTCTTCTGTTCCTTTCTCTGATGTTTTTTTTACAGCCGTGCTTAGCTATGAATATCATGATTTGAATTCTGAAATCATCTCCATCAGATGTTAAGTCTGTTCGAGAGTCCAATGACTTGTTGTCTTGTGGTTACTGAACCTTCTGCTGCTGATGCGTCATCTTTAGGGTTGGTGTTGGGGGGGGGGGGGGGGGGGGTTGAGGGGGTGAGAAATGTGTCAGTAAAGTTCCTGTACGGCTCATTCTGATTTCACCCTAGATAAGCACACACACACAGGCATGTTCTAGAGCAAGCTCAGTCAGGAATTCACTGGGAGCTATTACTGCGAGGGCACCGTCAAGCCACCAACCAAAAGAGGCCCTGCACTACTGCTGCTGGTGTACTTTGTAAAGTGATGCTCTGTGGCACATGCTGTGATCCAGCACGGGCAGGACAGAGACAACAGTTTTACCAGAACCATGAAGCCAGGCAATGAGTGCACATCACACGTCACACACACACACACACACACACACACACACACACACACACACACACACACACACACACACACACACACACACACACCACACACACACACACACACACACACACACACCCACACACACCACACAGTCTCTCTCTCTCTCTCTCTCTCTCTCTCTCTCTCTCTCTCTTCTCTCTCTCTCTCACACACACACAACTTTTCATCAATCTACTTACAAACACACTACACAACAGTTTGTGTCACCCTAATTTACCTAAGAGTATTCCCAGGGAAAAAGCATTCATTTACAGAAGATTGAGATGGTACAGAAAATTGAAGGAAAGGGATAACAGAGGAAAAGAGGAAGAGGAGGGGAGGTGTAAAAAAAAAACTTCGGACAGACAGAGCCCACTACATGCCGACAAACAACGCTATTAATACCACAGCAACACACAACCACAATGACTTCGCATATCAGATATTATAATACACTGGACACACAACGCTATCAATACCACAGCAACACACAACCACAATGACTTCGCATATCAGATATTATAATACACTGGACATACAAACGGACAGGAGGGTTGAACCGCCCAGCCATGCAGGCAAACACCAACTTTCTGCCTCCCCCTCCCCCTGTCTACCCTCACCTCTACCTCTACCCCTACCTCTACCCCTACCTCTAGCCCTAGCTCTGGCCCTAGCCCTAACACTATCTCTCCCACAACAACACGCTATAGCAACAAAATACCCCAAAGCCGCCCGACACGCCACATTAACCCACAGCCAACACCGTTTAATTACCTCCCTTTAGTCTTTGGGTCCGGGGTCTGAACCCCCGATCCCCAAGATAAACGGGCACACATGCACCCCCGCCCTTTAATTGAAGCGGCGGACCCGTGTGGAACTAACCCCGGCTTGTCTCCCCTCTGTTGATTACAAATAACCGCCTGCTTCAGCTCCCATGCCTCTACAGCTGAACACACACGACTTCAGGACTAGCAACCCCCCCCCCCCCCTTCCAAAGAAAAAAGGACCATAGACACTATAGCGAAAAATTGACCAGTCATTTCGACAGATCGGGATCAATTCCGCATCAATTGTCCTGAGGAAGTGGTTCGGAAAATCTAGGGAGAGGCGCATGTCAGTGTTGACTGGAAGAATACAGTTGTTCTCCTTGGAATGACGTTGTTTTTTGGGGGAGATCGTTTTGGTAGGTTGTCAATCCGGGCATTAGGGTGAGGTAATGTCATGGCGTCGTTTGCAGGGGCTGAGGGGAAAAGACAGCTTGTGTTTGTCAGTGAGGACACAAAGACTTGGGGTGGGAGCGTGGGTGGGGTTGTCATTATGATGTCATTACTGGAGAAAAATGGATCACTTACAATTTGTTTGCGTGGTCAGGATCAACTCTGGATTCATGATTATGTCTAATGCATTTGGGAAGAGGGATGGTAAGAAGGAAGAAGAACTCGATCTAGAACGATTTGTTCCACGAAAAGACCACTGGGCCATAAAGGAAGGGGGTTGGCAAACTCCATAGAGCTGTAATGAGTTCAGAAGGAAAAAAAAGAATTCCTTTGTAACCAGAATCGTCAGTTAACGTAACTGTGACTTCAGACAGCATGATATCTCTTGTTCTAACAGCTTTACACACGTATATAGAGAGATAGGCTAGCTGCACGCGACCTCATCGTAAACAAATAGGACAGTAAGAAGGAGAGGGGAAAAAGCAAAACCATTTCTTTTTCAGTAAACTCAAGTTCATTTCTTTTAATCACCAAGCACACAAGCAATGACTTAATTTCAGATTTGGACATCTCTGTCAGCAAGATGTTGATGGCCATTTACGACTATCAAATTGACGAAAGAGCCGCAATTGGAATCTTTTGAAGGAAATGTGAAAACCAAGCTGGAAGAGCACACTGTCCAATAAATTAATAGACAAAATTAATGGATGGACAGAGCCGTTCTGCGCGTGGTTTTAGAAGAAAACCACTGGAAGAAGGTAGAGGAAAGAAGAAGAAGAAGAAGAAGAAGAAGAAGAAGAAGAAGAAAGGGAAGGAAAAGAGGAAGAAAACATATAATAAACTACAATAACATAAAAAACGAATAACATATTCATACTCTCTCTTTAAAAAAAACCAAAAAACCAAACTACTCTTAGCCTTCAGTGATACATTCTTTGCCCTGAAATTACAGTTTTGAAGGCATTGGGTAATTGGGTATGATTGAAAAGGTGGGGGTGGTGGGGGAGAAGGAATGAGGGAGGAAGCAGGGGGGCCAGAGGAAGAGAAAGGGAAGGTCGGGGTGAAGTGAAGTGAAGTGAAGTGAAGTGTAGCGCGGATACATACATAGTTTGCAGATTAGCTGCGGCTCACGTTCCGCTTTGATAGTTCTTGGGGCCAGTGGAACCCCACATACCTGACCCTAAGTGTCGATGTCACTGTGTGACAAGTGAATGAAGTAAAACCCAACATACATGACCCTAAGTGTCGATGTCACTGTGTGACAAGTGAATGAAGTAAAACCCAACATACATGACCCTAAGTGACGATGTCACTGTGTGACAAGTGAATGAAGTAAAACCCAACATACATGACCCTAAGTGTCGATGTCACTGTGTGACAAGTGAATGTAATAAAACCCAACACACAGGAACATACAGATGCCGGGGGCCTCTTCGTATAAATAGCATCCCCCAACTTCTTAAAGTTCTGTGCTAGGAATTCCCTCTTTTCCATCTCTCTCTTATGAGTTCTACATTTTTCCCTTTTCTTCTTGTTACCTTCTTCTTGTCTATTTTCTGCCTTCTTGGTCCATTCTCCTGCCTTTTTTTCTCCCGATAGGCTAAAAAGATAACAATTCTGTCCCACGCAAAAGTCGGATGTGCTAGGTCTGACTTGTCTGGCGCTTAACGGCAGCGCAATATGTTATTTTGCTCATATGACAGACGACAGTTGATGTCTGAGCGTTCGACGACAAAGAAGAGGAAGAAAGAGATTGTTGTTGTTGTTGTTGTTGTTGTTGTTAATAGTAAGCCTGACAACTCCTGTGATTACAGAAACAGAAGGGTAGTAGTCTACAAATGTGGGGTGGGATGGGGATGGGATAGGGTGTACAGACCATCAAGTTTCAGTTTCAGTTTTTGCATTCAACAGTCACGAGAAAAAACAACAACAACAACAATCCCAAAACAAACAAAATCCCCCACAAAACCGAAGCTGTTCCTAAAAAATCCCAAACCCAAACCAACAATGAAATGTTAATTTCTATTTTTAATTAAAGAAAAGTGCCTTACTTTTGATAACGATGATAAACAATGTTAATTTTTCCTCTTTTGATAAAATGAAAAGACCCTGGATTTATTATTATAATTATTATCGTTATCATCGTCATCATCATTATTATTATCATTATGATTATCACCACTACCATCATAAGCATTATCAAATATTATCATCATCATCATTATTATCATAATTCACCTTTAAACCAGCTGATCAGACCTAAAAAGTAAAAATCATGGACCTGCACTAAACATTATTAAAAACCCCCCATAAATGTATCCAAATTAATGGAGATACTACTCTTCAGTGGCCCTTGTTCCCTAAGAGAAAGGTAGACAACTCCCTCCCTTCCTTCTCTTTAAGCAGGTCAATGGCATCTTCTGTGAAGAACACAGCATGATCCACATTGTTCTCTGTGTTCACGGTATTGAAAGCCTTCTTTTCCCTGTGGGGATGCCGGGAGCCTGTCAGTGTAGATAACATCCCCACCTTCTGCAAATTATGTACCAAACATTCCCTCTTTTCTATCCCTCTCTTTGATTAAACCTTGTTCCATTTCTTCCTGTCATCTCCTACTTGTCTGTTTTCTGCCTTCTTGGTTCATTCTCCTGCTTTTTTTTATGGAGAAAGACTTCAAAGGTAACCATTATCTTCTACGCCGAAGTTGGATGTGCTGGGCCTGACTTGTCAGGTGCTTAACAGCAGCGCAACGCATTTTTGCTCATATGACAGACAACAATAATTGCTGTCTGAGTGTTTGACCAAGAAAAAAAAGTCCACTTCAATCAGGTCACTGGCATCTTCGGTGAAGGTGAAGGACACAGCCTGATCCACATTCTCTGTGTCCACATTCTTGAAGAAGGCCTTCTCGCCACGTGTATGCCACCTGCACAAGTGGACTTGACAAACACTTCACTGTCATCCCTGCCATCAAACTAATAGACACTTGATCCAGTTTCCATCAGTTAACGGTACAATAAAAAACATTTTACATCTGATTCTGTTGGGGGGAGTTAGCTTATAAGGTAAAGTAAAATTTATAAGTTATTTTGGGGGTTATAAAACTCAATGTTAATACTTAATTGTTGTTGTTGTAGTTGTTGTGCGTTCCCCAGCTATACACCCTGGGGGTCACCCAGAACATGCACTCTGACTCACTCATCCCCCCACCTTGGAATCACTGTGAGATAGGAAGTACACCGGATGAGAAGTTTGCTGTATGACTCTTCTTAAGTACCTCGCCATATAGGCAGCCATACACCGACTTCAAAGGATTTTTTCTCCTTTAACAAAGGAGAGTGCAGGTTGTTACGTTAAGAGCTTGTCATGGCTGAAGACAATCTCAACACAACATTTTGCAACATAACAACATTTTAGTGTAGGCCTTGGCAATTAGCTGACATCAATAACTGGCACAGCTTTTGGCCTGGGCCATAATTGTCATTGAAAGTAGATGGTAAAAACAAACTTGAAATAGCTATTTTGGGAAGCAGTTAAGGTCAATACAATTAAGATTTTTTTAGGGTGGGGGGTGGTGGTGGGGGTAGTTGAGGCGGGGGTCATAAAACGCCATAATCTTACAAATACTGTACGTATTGATTACTGAGCTCGAGTCATCATACAGTCTAGTTGTTGTTGTTTGTTGTTTTTAAAGTCCTAGCTGCTGATTGGCTGAGTTTTTTATGCTTTGGTCATGCAAAGTGCTTGGCTTTTTTCTTTTCTTTTCTTTTGTTGTTGTTGTTTTGTTTTTGGTTTTGCTTTTACTTGTTGCTGGAGGAGACGGTGGCATAGGCTGACTTCACAAGGCTCTTTTCCTTTATTCATTTCTAATCAATATATTTTTTATTTTATCTTATACCATTTTGAGTCACAGCAGATTGCTCTGCGTGAAATTCGGGCTGCTCTTCCCGGGGAAACTGTGTCGCCACAAGAGCAGCGCCACCCATTTTTTTTCTTTTCCTGTCTGCAACTGTATTTGTTTCCCTATCAGAGGGTCTTTTTTCTACAGAATTTTGCCAGGGAAACCCTGTTATTGCCGTGGGTTCTTTTACATGCGCTAAATAATTTGAGTAACACACGGGACCTCGGTTTATCGTCGCATCCAGAAGATTAGCACCCAGACCACCACTCATGGTCTAATGGATGGGAAGGGGGGAGGGAGTTTTTGGCCCAACGGGGGATCAAACCACGGCACACTTCCGACCCAGAGTTTTCGCTTTCTAGGCAGGCGCGCTACCTCTAGACCACCGACCCAGCACTGGTGTCTCTCCAGACCACCCACTGCTATAGCAGTTCTTGTTTTCAAGATTCATCCCGTGGCGGCCGCTTGGCCGGCTGAATGCTCAAGCTAAGATATTTTTATAGTTATCCATATCAGCATGCCCAAGGCAGAAAGGAACGTATTCTGGGGAAATTCCGTGACAAGTGTGTTGCTGAATGGCATGCTTCCCACCCCACCCCACCCCACCCCATCCTTCCAAACTTTGTGAGTGTATAGTGATGGTGACCCCAAATTTGGAGTATATTCTACATGGTCCAAAAAGCTGGAAAATAATTAAGGTAGGACTTCCAAAGTTTATAGCATGTACTACTAACCCAGCTTGTCAAACCACAGTTGTCACAGTTTCGTTGTCTTACACCGAGTTTTGTATTTTGTGTGATTTCCCCCCTAACCCTTATACACGGGCTGTCTGTGGGCAAAAGCAGGGGGAGGGGGGGGGGGGGGGGGAACTGGCTGTCTGCAGTGAATTCTTAAGAAGACAACCTGACGGACGCTATAGCCGAGTGGTAAAGACCGTCTGACTTCAATCCCATGGGGTCCATGAAGTCGTGGGTTCGAATCTCGGTGGCGTCGGGTCGCCTTGTTCTTTTCACTCTCTACACTGCTCCTCTTTCACATATAATAAATCGTCATCAGATCCACCATCACTTTTATGCAGATGACTCTCAGATTCTTAGCAGCGATACTCCTGAAAATCTGCCTTCTCTCTTGATTAATATGTCCTACTGCCTTCAAGATATCCAAAATTGGATGATACAGAACAAGCTACAGTTAAATGCAGATAAAACCGAAGCCATGCTTGTAGGGACCAAACACAAACTCTCTTCCATCACAACAGCTTCAATAGAATTCGGCAATACGTCTGTCCCTCTAGCCACTGCTGTGAAATATCTAGGGGTCATTATCGACAACACACTCTCCATGCAAAAGTTCATCACCCAAACTTGTCAGTCGTGCTACTATCAATTACGGCGCATCAGTGCAGTTCGAAAGTACCTGTCCACTGATGCAACATCCAAACTAGTCACGTCCCTCATTCTCTCACGACTGGATTATTGCAATTCTCTTCTGGCCGGTCTCCCAGCTTCATCTATCCACTCCCTTCAACGTATACAAACTCTGCAGCTCGACTAGTCCTCAGAAAGAAAAAATCTGAGCACATTACTCCTCTCTTGCTATCTCTCCACTGGCTGCCTGTGCCACAGAGAGTAAACTATAAGATCAGTACCCTCTGTTACAAATGCCTCCACAAAACTGCACCTTCCTACCTCTGTGAATGTCTTCATCTGTACACTCCTTCTCGTTCCCTCCGCTCTGCTGCAGATACCTTGTGCTTAAGAACACCTAGATTCAACCAATCCACCGTTGGCTGTCGCTCTTTCTCTGTTTCTGGTCCATTGATCTGGAATGACCTCCCTCTCTCCCTCCGCCAAAAGCCTTCTTATGAAGCTTTTAAATCCGGCCTCAAGACTCATTTATTTCAAACCTAAGATTCTCCTCTCTTGTTCCATCTCATTTGTGTCCCTGCCCTCAACAGACAAACCCCCACCACCCTGCCGAAGTGTATAACCTTTATGTGTGTCGGGGTGTGTGCGTGTGAATGTATACATTTGAATTTGTTAAAAACTTTTGATTGTAACTGGCTGCATGTGAATGAGTGAGATGAACGAAAGCGCTATGATTTGGGTTTTTTTCAAGATATGGCGCTATATAAATTTCATGTATTATTATTATTATTATTATTATTATTATTATTATTATTATTATTTAAGGGTTGGGATTTTTTACGATCTCCCAGGCAAATTTCAAGAGCAGATCTGCCAGTGCCTTATTTCCCATTGTGTATAAATTATACAGATGCAGAAGATCAACTATGCTCGTTAAAGATCCCGCCATTCATATCAGCATTGGGTGGGTTATGGAAAGACGAACATACCCAGCATACATCCCTGAAGTCGGAATACGGCTATCTTCATGGTGGGCAAAAACAGCCGCGCACGCAAACTCTTACCGCTGGTGAACCTGAGGGCTCTGGCCCAGGAACGAACAAGAAAGATGGAAACAGAGGCAGGTCTAGTAAGAAGTGACAGCAGACCAGCCGCCTTGGCGCAGTGGTTAGTGCCCTGGGTCACTGACTTGAAGGTCGCAGGTTCAACTCCCATAAGAGCCATAGGGATTTTCCGGACTCCGGCCGGCTCCTACCCAGAGCGAATGTGCTGTGGGCTCAGTGGGAAGACTGGGACCACGTAGTCGAGCTTCATCCACTTTACGGATGCGAGTTTGCGAGTGTTGCTCAAATTACCTGACCAACACTGCAGGTGTTTGTATCTCTTGGGCCCGGTTGACGCCGGGATATAATATGATGATGTATATTTTGATCAGAAATTCATTGGGGACAGGTCTAAGGATAAAGGTGTTGTGGTGTCTGTCTGGTGTGTGTGTTCAGTGGATAGAGGGGGAAGTGAATGAAGGGAAATGAAGTGCCGTGCTGTTCTATACTGTGCCTTGCTGTGCTATACTGCGCTGCGCTGTGCTGTACTGTGCTGAGATATACTGTGTTGTGCTGTACTGTAATGTACTTTGCTGTGCTGTACTATGCTGTACTGTACTGTGCTATGCTGTGCTGTACTGTCAGCATCAATCACACTGTGGCGTTGGCTGTAGATGTCAAGGGGTTAATAACAGGATGGAGATAAGCAGGGTGTGTGTGTGTGTGTGTGTGTGTGTGTGTGTGTGTGTGTGTGTGTGTTGTGTGTGTGTGTGTGTGTGTGTGTGTGCGCGCGCGCGCGCGCGCGCGTGCATGCTTGTGTGTGCGTGTGCGAGTGTGTGTGCGTGCGTGGGTGCGTGCATGTGTGTGTATGTGTGTGTGTGTGTGGTGGGTGTGCGTGTGTGTGTGTGTGTGTGTGTGTGTGTGTGTGTGTGTGTGTGTGTGTGTGTGGGTGTGTTCGTGTGTGTGTAGCTAGGGAGTGTCGCAGGCTGTTCAGGGATGATACTGGATTGTTATTGTTGTTGTTGGTGGGATGGGAGGGGAGGGGTGGTCTGTCTGTATATGCTCTGGTGGACTTTTAGGTAGTGACAGGACATGAAAGTGCTGCGGTTCGAATTTTTTTTTGTAAACTGTATACAGGCGCATTCACGCGCGTTATGCGCGCACAGACACATCGACAGAGACGGAAAGACAGACACACACACTAACACACACACATATCATATGCCAGATAATATCCTTTTGGATTCATTTGACAGAATCAAAACTAGACTCTTATATCACAATAGTATACGATTATATGTATCAGACGAATACATATGATAAATGGATCAACACATTGAACAATATTTTATACACGATTGGATTCAAACATGTCTGGAAGAACGAAAGTACTCTTAATGTTCATCGGTTGAGTTATGCTGTTAGAAGAAAACTTGAGGACATGTATAAAACATTTTTGATCTACCAGAAGAAAGAGTTTGCAAAACTAACATTTTATGATTATGCTACCAAAGAATACAGAGTGGAACCATATTTAATAAACTATGAAAACAAAACCCACAAGACGCATTGTAAATTTCGCACAAGCTGTCACAATTTAATGATAGAGAAAGGGATGCACCAAAATATATCCAGAGAGGACAGAAAATGTAGATACTGTAACAAAATAGAAGATGAATTTCATTTACTCGATCAATGTATTTTATATGATGAACTCAGAAATAATTTGTTATTTAAAATCAAAACCAAAGACAAAGAACGCAAAAACTGTGTACATAAATTAAGTGACATAATCACAGTTGATATATATATCAAGGAGATATCATCAGATATATGTATGAGTGTTTTGAAAAAAGAGAAAAAGAGAAGTAGAATGCAACATGGCGTGGGTTTTTGTTTTTTTTATAGTGTACATCACTTTTAGCCAAAATAGATAATAATTGTAATTAATGTTTTTGTTGTGTCAAATAAATCTACATGACTTAAATGGCAATAAAATATTCTGAATCTGAATCTGAATCTGAACATACACACACAGACAACCCCTAACTCACTTCCCTCCTCTCCCCCCCCCCCCCAACACACACACAACCAAACAGACAAACACAGACACACACACAGACACAGACACACACAGACACACAGACAGACAGACAAACACAGACACACACACACAGACACACACACAGACACACACACAGACACACACACACACACACACACACACAGACACACACACACACACACACACACACACACACACACAGACACACACACACACACCTACAACACACCACACACACCACACACAGACACCACACACACACACACACACACACACACACACACACACACAAGACAGCCCAGGCCGCCCCCTCACCTTTGAGGGTGTGCCTGAGCATGTCCAGCTGAGGGCGGCCTGGCTGGTCCTCTTGCTGGTGTAGGTGTCCTGCACGTGCTGCCTCAGCACCCGCCACCCGCGCCTGGCGTTCTCCGCCGTCTGCCTGTCCACCACCACCACCCCCCGCTCCTCCCCCACCCCCACCCCCTCCCCCCCGGGCAGCGGGGGCCTCTTCCTCAGCCTCAGGAAGCGGGTGGCGGCCCCGGCCACCATCATGCCCCGGGCGGCCACGTGGTGCACGGAGACGCCGGGTGGGCGGGTGTAATCCGGGTGGCCGTACAGCTCCACCATGGTTTCCTGGAAGGTGGAGCTGGCCTGGAAGGAAGGGCCCTGGTACCTGGAGAAGAGGTCGCTGGAGTCGTGGATGGTGCGCACGTGCTCCTCGAACACCTCCCAGGCTTTGGAGGTGGGGGAGGGCGGTGCTCTGCCCGGGGCCGGACTGCCCGGCGCTGCCGCCAGGATCCTCAGGTCGTCAGACCCGCCGCCGTCAGAGCAGGACAGGGCGCCCGAGGCACTCAGCTGCTGCTGGTGCTGCTGGTGCTGGTGGTCGGAGACGCTCAGCCTGGGAGACTGCGGGTCTCCGCTGCTGGAGCTCAGGTCTTCAGAGCGCGAAGTCAGCCGTCGTCTGGGCTGGCGGGTAGGAGAGTCTCCGGCCCGGGGAAGACGCTTCTGAACGTGGGCCTTGTCCT
>CM054140.1:32231392-32246392 GCA_028751875.1 Rapana venosa
TGTCAGATAACGGTACTTAATAAAAACTAACTTTAACATACTACAAAAACTGAATTATCGGACTTTTATCAATCCTAACACAATGTCCAACAGTAACAATGGTTCAGACAAAATCTGATCCAGTGACAAACTTGGTACAGCGGGTAAAAATGCTTTTAAATGTCCACAATCAAAAATTACATGACTATTGGTAATCTTCTCCCCACAAACACAGTTTACATCTTTCACGTATTTTGTCCTGAAAGCATTTAGTTTAAATCTGTACATAAGGGATAACATATTTCTACGATTATACCAACCACAAACTTTGTTTGAAATGAAAGCATGCCGAAAATCTACAATATTGCTTGTACAGCCATTATAAAGACAATAGCCAGAATCATATATTTTCTTTCTGAAGTGCTTCCAGCAAGCGTTTTGTAGCAAGCTGTATCCCTCATGCAGAGATAAGGCAAAGTTTATTTCACAAGAACTATTTTTATTTCTCGCTCCATATTTTGCAAGACTGTCAACTTTTTCATTAAAAAAGATACCAGTGTGTGAGGGAACCCAACAGAAAGTAATAGTACTACCTCTTAAAATTGAAAAGTGTACCAGATGCCTGATTTCAAAGATTATGTCTTTTCTTACTTTAACAGTAGAATTTTTTAAAGCATGTAAAACAGATTTAGAATCAACACACAAAAGTATGTTGAATATGTCGTTAGGGAAGTCAAGTACATAATACAGTGCCAACACTATAGCAGTTAGCTCAGCTGTAAATATAGATTTATTTTTTCCCAGGTTGACAGCTCGTTCTACTTTTAATGATGGAATAACGAAAGCCGCGCCAGCCTCATTAGAATTTAGAACGGACCCATCAGTATAGATTTTGAGATGATCAGGATAAGTAGTTTGAATATGTTCTTTTACTAGCGATGTAAGAATGTTAACATTTTCAGCTTTTCTTACAGAAGAATGATTAATGTCAAAATGAGCTTTTAAAAGTTCCCAAGGTGGGTAGGGAGCTGACTGTACTGATTTTGCTAATTCATTTGGATTAAGTTCTGAATGTTTAAAAAGGGGAGAAGTGTAAGTATTAATTGTAGTAAGCGAGCTGATAGTTCTTGCTCTTTTCGGAAAGTGAATGTCAGACTTAATCTGGACTTCATTTTCAACATTGCTGTCATTTATAGTACTTCTTAGAACATATTTTGCCACAGCAAGTTGTCGATATTCATTTAAAGGTAGAACTCCTACTTCCTTATATGTGCCTAGAGTTGAGGCGTGAGCTGGTACACCTAAAGCAAGTCGAAATGCTTTACAATCAAGACTCTGGATTTTATTAAGCAAATAATTTGGAGCACTGAAAAATACTTCTTGTCCATAAGACAGTCTTGATCGCACAAGGGACAAGGACAGATGCTTTAATACAGTAATATCTTGTCCCCATGGTTGTTTACTGGTAACTTTTAAGAAGTTAAGAACTTTCTTCGCTTTAGTTGCCATATATTCAATATGTTGATTCCACGTTAACTTAGAAGTGAGGAATACTCCTAAGAATTTCACTGCTTGTTTGTATTCTAGA
Source organism: Rapana venosa (assembly GCA_028751875.1). Taxonomy (NCBI): domain Eukaryota; kingdom Metazoa; phylum Mollusca; class Gastropoda; order Neogastropoda; family Muricidae; genus Rapana; species Rapana venosa. The sequence continues at coordinate 32,232,960 of CM054140.1, forward strand.
GCTTCTCCGTTTATTCGAAAATTAGGTAGAACTTGTGGGTCAACACCATTATTAAAGAGGACAAGGTTGTTTTTTTCAGGTGAAAGTGAAAAACTATTCTCAAAAAGATAACCACTAAGTTTGTCAATTTCTTTTTGATATACTTTTTGATAAAAATTTAACTGCCTTTTGGGTGTTTTCTTTTTCATCGTAACATCCATCCACATACTTATATCGTCAGCATATTGCACAATAACAACATTACTTGATAAAAGTTTAGGAAGATCATACAGTAAAATGTTGAATAGATAAGGTGATATTACTGAACCTTGCGGGATACCCATGTCTGGTGACCTTGACGTAGAATAACAGTTCCCAACTTTAGCTTGAATAATTCTTTCTGACAGAAAGCTTTTAATATAGAAGTAAATATTGCCAGAAAGACCAATAGATTTCAGTTTGTAAAGCAATCTCTCATGCCACACATGATCATATGCCTTATGTACGTCAAAAAATGTGGCAAGTAAATTCTTCCTTCGAGCAAACTGATATTTAACTCGAGTGGTTAGTTTAACTAAATGATCAACTGTGGATCTATTCTTACGAAAACCTGCCTGATTTACGGGTATAATTTTATTTTTATCACAAAAATATTGCAGTCTGTTTAAGATTATTTTTTCCATCACCTTCCCTGTATGTGAAGTTAATGCAATTGGTCTATAGTTATTCTTATCGCTGGTGATTTTTCCTTGCTTTAATACTGGTATCAAAATAGAATGTTTCCACAATCGAGGAATCGTGTGTGTGTGTGTGTGTGTGTGTGTGTGTGTGTGTGTGTGTGTGTGTGTGTGTGTGTGTGTGTGTGTGTGTGTGTGTGTGTGTGAATACGATTGTGCAGTGTGTGTGTGTGTGTGTGTTATGTGTTGCCCCGAAAAGATCACCAAAAACAAGGGTGTGTGTGTGTGTGTGTGTGTGTGTGTGTGTGTGTGTGTGTGTGTGTGTGTGTGTGTGTGTGTGTGTGTGTGTGTGTGTGTGTGTGAGTGAGGGAAAACAGTTGAAATCAAAAGAAAAATAATCTTTCACATCATCGAACCCCTCCTCTCCCCTCCTTCACTAACAGACAGACAGACAGACAGACATACAGACAGACAGACGGATATACATACATACATACAGACAGACTGTTTCAGAAAGAAAAGGAAGACAGAAAGAAATGAAAAAAAAACAAAATAGAAAAAAAAGTAAAATGATTTTCCACATGAATGAACATGCAGCCATTAGTCATAATCATAATTGCAATGAAAAGAAAAGGAAAAGGGGGGAGGGGGGTGCAGGGACCAAAAAAAAAGCACAAAAGGGAGATTGCTGATCCGTTAAAAGCCACATGCCAAACAGGTGGAGTGGTTTGGCCACTTGCACACTAACTGAGTTGACAGAATGGCGAGTTCTGTTTTGCTAAAGGCCGTGCGTTCGATTCCTTGACGCCTTAACGAAGCATTCATGAACACACACGTGGGCAGGCACGCGTGCATACACACATGCACATACCCGTGCGCTTGCACCACACAAGCACGTACGTATGTACCCACGCACGCATGCACGCACGCACGCAAATACATACTGTATACACAACATAAAATTGGAAAACATCAAAAACAAACAAACAAAACATAACAACAGCAGCAACATTAACAACAACAACAAAACACACACACACATGCTTACACACATACACACGCGCGCGCGCGCACCTACGCACCCACTTACATAGAACATAAAGAAACGCCAAGAAAAAAAAATGACCACCGCCACCCAAAAACAAAACAAACAAACAAACAAACAAAGCAAAACAAGGCAAAAACCCTCAAGTCCTATTGCTCCCCATCTTTCGGTGTAAGCCTATGATGTTGTTTTGGTGGCGCACTATATTGTAGATAAAGTCCCACTTTCCCCTCCTAAAGTGATGAAACATGACGACTGAAGCATTCCAAATAAGTGTGGATGCTGAATTATCTGAAAGAAGGAAAGAAAAAAGATGGAAATTTAATGTTAGGTTTACAAACAAAAAGTCTGTTGTGTATGTATTTGTTTGGGTTGGGTTTTTTTAAAAATGTAATTGCCTGCCGGCTGTTGTTGTCCTTGTTGTTATTCTCGTAGTTCTGGAAACTTGTTTGATTCGTTGATACTTTTACAGTGTCATCAGTCACCGAGTTGTTTCTTGTTGCTTTGTTGCTATGGTTTTTGCTGTTTTCTTGCGTTGTTTTTATTGTTTCTGTATAACTTTTTTGAAAATCGTGACTTTTGAAACTATTTTTTGTTAGCGTCTTGAAATCTTTCTTTGGCATATTTCTGTTTTATCTGGGTTGTTTTTGGTTGTAAGTCACCATTTCGTACAGACTATCACCATACATTTTGATCTAAATGCTGCGTTATCTTTTTTTTCATTGATGTATCAGTTCACCTTGCCTTTGGTGATGAAAATCACTGAGACATTTGAAATACATCATTTTTTCTCTTTTAAGTTGATATGCTACCAGTATTTTATTTTAAATCCTGCATTTGAAAGTGAGGTCAATAAAAAAAAAAAACTACTGCCAGTCTCCGTAGAAAAAAAGGTTATTTTTTGTTTTGGTTGTTTTTTTGTGCTTGAATCTTTGGTAAACCATTTCCACAATGATGGAGAGGTTGTAAGTGGTTACCTGCACTTGTTGTCCTCCGCCACCATTTCCTCATCAATTGAAATAAAATGTAGTATATTGATTGAAAAAAATGTAGTATATTGATTGAAAATATGTAGTATATTGATTTTTTTTATAAAATGTAGTATATTTGGGATTGCTACTACTGCTGAAATTGTTGTTGCTGCTGCTGTTGCTGGTGATGTTGGTGATGATGATGACGACGACAACGATATCATGGCAATGACAACACCAATAATAACAAAAACAAAAAGTAACAACTCACCTTCCAAACGCTTAAAAAAAACCCCACCGAAATATTACGATGGATGTCAACTGGAAAGCCGTCAAAACGAAACTCCACAACTTCACACAAACTCTACTTTTCCAGAATCAAACCGCAAAACTCCAGCATCACCACACGTCCAGTCCACCTTATAAGTCTTGCCACACATCAAGAAAGAAAAATAAAAACTTCAAACGAAGAGACACCACAAACTCAAAGAAGTCCCTCCTACCAGTGACACTTGCAACACGTACACTAGAGAAAATAATGATCATTACAAAACAAACCAGGACTTCACTATAGCGCAGTTTTAGTGTCGTGGATATAATATAATATAATATAATATAATATAATATAATATAATATATATAATAAATATAATATAATACAGTATCTGTGTGTCACCACTCCTAACCACGTCTGCTGTGCTGGAACCTCACAGTCTATACTGATTGATACTACAGTAGAGCCAGTGCCCTAAGTAAGCGAGACAGAGAGGCAGAGAGAGGCACACACGCTGGGGTTTCACCTCTGTGTCGTGGTGGCTTTTATCTCTCTCTCTCTCTCTCTCTCTCTCTCGCTTTCTCTTCTCTCTGCATGCATATCATACTCTCGCCCACTCTCTCGCTCGCTCGCTCGCTCGTTCATTCATTCGTTCGTTCGCTCGCTGGCTTGCTGTTTCTATAACTGATCTGCCGCCCCCTTGGGTGTGTGTGTGTGTGTGTGTGTGTGTGTGTGTGTGTGTGTGTAAATGTCTGTTTGCCTGTCTGTTTGTCTGTCTGCTTGCTTGTGTGTCTGCCTTATTTTGTCTTACGCTTTCTGTCTGTCTGTCTGTCTGTGTCTGTCTGTCTGTCTCTGTCTGTCTGTCTGTCTGTCTGTCTGTCTGTCTTCTTCTCTCTCTCTCTCTCTCTCTCTCTCTCTCTCTCTCTCTCTCTCTCTCTCTCTCTCTCTTTCCCTCTTCACTCTCTTCACTTTCTCTTTTCTCTCTCTCTCTCTCTCTTCACCCCCCTCCTTTCTCTTTATCTCTCTCTCTCTTTTCCTTCTGTGTATATGTGTGTGTGTGTGTGTGTGTGTGTGTGTGTGTGCACGCGCGCCCGAGTGCATGGTCACACTCGTGCACGCGTACGCGCGGCTAACGGGTGCGCCCAAGAGTCAATCCTAATAATACCCTATCGTGCATAATATGTTGCTTGCTTGCTTAGCTGATTGGACGGGGGGGGGGGGGGGGGGGGGGGGGAGGGGGGAGAAGTGAGAGAGTAGGAGAAAGGAGCAAAGAGGAAGGGTGTGGGAAGGGGGGGGGGGGGGAGGGAGGGAGGGTTAGTGCCGTGTTTTGTGGTGAGGGGGTAAGGGGGGGGGGGGGAGAGAAAGAATTAATTTTAAAAAAAAAAACTGAATTGGAAATTAGATACTCTTTTCAGTCAGGTGAGAACACGATATGGAAGAAAAAATGTGGAGAGGAAAAGAGAAAGAAAAGAAGAGAGATTAGATCTGTGTGTGTGTGTGTGTGTGTGTGTGTGTGTGTGTGTGTGTGTGTGTGCGTGCGCGTGTGCGTGTGTGTCTGTGTCTGTGTGTATGTGGGGGGGGGGGGGTATTGTATGCGTGCGTGTGTGTGTGTGTGTGTGTGTGTGTCTGTGACTGTGTGTATGTGGGAGGGGGGGGGGTATTGTGTGTGTGCGTAAGTAAGTCTTCAATTTTAACGTCTTTCCACTTTAAGTGATACCAGAGCGGCCCTAAAATAGGAGACTGAATGAGAGGAGAGAGAGAGAGAGAGAGGAGAGAGAGAGCGAGAAAGAGAGAGAAGAGAGAGAGAGAGAGAGGAGAGGAAGAGGAGGAGAGTAGAGAGGAGAAGAGAGAGAGAGAGAGAGAGAGAGAGAGAGAGAGATAAATAGATAGATCTACACTGTGTGGTGGCGCATGGGTGTTGTGTGTATAGTGTTTGTGTGTGTGTGGTGTGTGTGTGTGTGTGTGTGTGTGTGTGTCTGTGTCTGTGTCTGTGTGTGTAATAAAGAGTAATAACAAGGGAAATACACAAATAGTATTCTTAACATAAACAGATCAAGAACATTTAAAAAATGAAATTCGAAGAGAACTAAAACTACAATAAGTGCCCTACAGGACTTAACATATAAACCTTTAGCAATGTCAAATGTTAGCTTTACATTGTTCAAAACTTCGTCAATGGTATTCTCAGAAAAGGCAGGGAGATAAGGTTTTAAATTCTCACATTCAAGTATGATATGGGTATTTGAAATATATTCACCACATAAGCATTTAACATCCTTGATGAATTTTGTTGTGAATGCATTTAATCTTATCCTGAAAAATAATGCCTTGAGTTGTCTTTCTTTGACAGCATTTCTATGAATCTGTAAGTGATCAATGTATTCAATTACGCTCTTCCCACTCTGAGTTGAATGTGAAAGCTGCTTGATTTGCCGATGCTTTTCTATGAATTTGTTTAATGTTGAATGTGTGTGTGGTGGTGTGTGTGTTGTGTGTGTGTGTGTGTGTGTGTGTGTGTGTGTGTGTGTGTGTGTGTGTGTGAGTGTTGTGGTGTGTGTGTGTGTGTGTGTGAGTGAGAGAAGAAGAAGAAGAGAAGAAGAAGAAGATGTGTTCTGTTTAATTGACCTGCCTTTCAAACAGGACCCAACTAAAGACTCAACAGGGACAACGTACCCTTCATTGAAACTCGTATGTAATTTAATATCTAGTGTCAAACTCCCCAAATCTGTCTGTTGTAATCGCTTTCAAGACTGTAGATTGTAACAACACATCCAATCTTCCAGCAAATGAATATGGTACATCAACATTCTTCAAATATCCTGTTTCGTTTTCAAACACCTTTTCATGAATGTGTATCTTTATCAGCAAATGTTAAGTTTAAAAAAGCGAAATGCGCAGTTTGTATTTTCTATTGCTATATGTTTTGTTTTTTTAAATATGTTGACTGATAGCTAGCCAATGCTGAGTTTTAGTGTGATAAATCGTATCCGTATATTCAAACAAACGTTAACATTCGAAATTATTTTAAACAGGGTTTTTTCTATGTTACACTGATAGGTATTCTCACAACTTATGAATTCCGTTCTTCTACATCCGTGTATGTCTTAAAATATATCACACATAAAATATATCTGATTGTCTATCGTATATAAAAGCAGGCAAGTAAAAACACAACACTCAAGTGTTTGGCAGGGCAACATTTTCTGTATTTAGCATCTTCTTCAGGCTAAAGGATTGGCCAACTAAAAGATTGTCTAACGTTGTGTAACTGTTTGTTCGATATGCTACAGTCAGTTTTTGTTGTTGTTATACTGTTCCAGTGATCACACCATGATCATCCTTCTCCATACCCCCAAAGGGATAGAAGGAACAACGCAGCGTTTCATTCTTCTGTCATACTTTGGTTGAATGCCACTGTAGCATTTTGTTCACAAACACTTCTTAGCTACAGGTCACCAGAAGCAAGACTACAGGGCAGGAGCCTGGGGGCTTCTCTGTTCATTTTGCGTTCTGTTTATTTAGTGTGTGTGGTGTGTGTGGTGTGTGCTTGTTTTTTGTTCTTTCTGTGCTTGAAGGGAAGGTCACCACGCAACACCTCGTCAGATGTTCCTCCAGACTGATCAGCGTCAAGTAGGCAAGCTTTCATATTTACTGTGTCGTAGAAAGTTGCAAAAGTTCGGTTGGGAGGTGGCAAAGGAGAGAGAGAGAGAGAGAGAGAGAGAGAGAGAGAGAGAGGGGTAATTGATGGGAAGGGGGAAGTAACCTTAGTTAAAGACGGAGGGTGTTGGGGTGGTGGGGTGATGGGAGGAGCTTGTGCCAAAAAAACATCCCCCCCCCCCCCACTAAAAAAGGAAAGACAAAGAAAGATTGGACCGTCATTGGACATGGGTGTTGGTAGATCCACTAGACACACCTGCACAAAAGCAGTGGTTGACCTGTCAGTCTGAAGAAGACCTTGTTTTTCACTACATTCATGGCCAGGCCCAGGCCCAAAGTGACTGCGTCAGTGACTGACTGGTGTGAGCTATTTGCCCTGGCCTACATTAAACTGGTGCTGTGCTTTACAGTGGTATGTGGAGATTGTCGTCAGCCACGACAAGCTCTTAGCACAGCAACATGCTCTCTCCTTTTCCGAAACGAGGAATCCCCCTTGGGGATGCCAGTGGCCCGTCAGTATAAATAATATCCCCACCTTCTGGAAATTCTGTGCTAGGAGGTCCCTCTTTTCTATCCCTCTCTTTGTTTCTACATTGTTCCTTTTCTTCCTGTCACCCCCTTCTTGTCTAATTTCTACTTTCTTGGTTCATTGTTCTGCCTTTTTTCCAGAAAGACTTAAAAGATAACAATTTTCTCCCCGCACGGAAGTCGGATGCGCTGGGCCTGGCTTGTCAGGCGCTTAACGGCAGCGCAACGCATTTTCGCTCATATGACAGCAATAACAACAATAGTTACTGTCTGAGCGTTCGAGGAAGAAGAAGAGGAAGAAGAAGAAGAAGAAGAAGAAGTTTCTCTACGAGAGTGGCTTTTTCTGCAAAATTTTGCCAGGGACAGTTCTCTTGTTGACGAAGTTTCTTTTACGTGCGGTGAATGTGTGCTGCACACCGGCCCTCTGTTTTATTGCCTTATCCGAAAGGCTAGCATCCAGACCACCACTCAACGCGTAGAAGATAGGGGGTGGGCGGAGTTTGGGTTCAAAACGGTGAATTGACACACGATTTCTCGATTGTCAGACGGTCGTTGCTTCCAGACTTCTGAACCGCCTAAAATGGTAATCAGGAAGGAGAACACCTCTCCCCTCCTGCCCCACCCCCACCCCTCTCCCTCTCCCGTCCTCGGCCATGTTCTGTCCCTGTCCACTGCCACTAGTTTTGACTGTGTTAATCAGCCAGTGGATGTAGCTGACTGCACTGTTTACATACAAAGGAGAGTTGTCTTCTTTCTACTTATACAAAGTCATCTGTATTCCAAGTTATACATATGGGTTTTTTTAACAAAGCTTCGTGCAAAAGAGCATGTATATGTTTTTAGTAGTGTTAAGTTCATGCGGAGAGAGAGACAGAGACAGAGAGACAGAGAGAGACAGAGACAGAGAGACAGAGAGCGCTAGCTGTGAAGTCTGAAAACATTTATTCATAAAGAGGGCATTGGCCGATACATAAAGGTGTTTGCTGATCAAACCAGTGGTTAATGATTTTTAAAAAACCCGCGGTAAAGTGAAACTGTGACAAACACATGAAAAACAAATCCAGAGTGAGGAACTAACAGGTACCCCCCAGTAAAAAAAAAAGAATAGCAAAAAAAAACCCCCACCACCATACAAAGAAACCAAAAAACAAAAATTATGACATAATGAGAGAGAGAGAGAGAGAGAGAGAGAGAGAGAGAGAGAGAGAGAGAGAGAGAAACACAGAGAGAGAGAGAGAGGAGAGAGGAGAGACAGAGACAGAGACAGAGACAGACAGAGAAGAAAGGGTGGGCGGGAGTAGAAAAAGTATATTTTATTTCCGTACTTGTACCTATGTACGTCACAGGAACCATAACTGTCGAGTTTGGCCACGGAAGTTGCCAGACACCACCAATAGTGACTGACCTACCTACGTCAGCTACTTGACCTCAGGCCCTTTTGGTGCAGTGTAGACCCTGCCTAAGTCACTGAACATGGGACTGGCCTATCCCTCCCCCTCTCCCCCCCCCCCCCCATCCGCCACCCGTCAGTCCCCCACTACCCCCACCCCCATACATTGTCTTCCACTTGTCAGTTGTGTGAAAACCATAACTACACGTACATCCTTAACAGGTGGGCGTCATCTATGGTGATAGGTTCGTTTGGACAAAACATGTCCTGATGGTGGCAATACATTTCTTTATAGAATGTCTTTTACTAAGGATAAGATCCGGAGTGAGAGAGAGAGAGAGAAGAGAGAGAGAGAGAGAGAGAGAGAGAGAGAGACAGAGAGACAGACAGACAGACAGACAGAGTAGAAGTTTACTCCAATCGTCCATCCTAACTATTCTGTGTGTGTGTGTGTGTGTGTGTGTGTTTTGCATGGGTGATAAACTTACCCCAAGTTGCAATCAGTTTTTCGCCCCTCTCTCGGGCCTCTCTTGCTACCACAAGCCTTGTCGACATACAGGTGATCATACTGTTACTAATCAGAAAACAACTACCAGTGACACGCTCTTGCACTTAACCCATACCATTGGCCCTTATTGTATTGTCCGAGTGGTCCATATTGAGCCCCTTTGATGGTCTGACTGATTTGTTTGCGTAACAATAATTAGTTTATGTATTGCGCTGTGTTGCACTTATTGTATTGTATTGTATTGTAATGTGCTGTGTTGTGTTGTGTTGTAGCTTATTGTTATCATTGTTGTCATGCTATTGACCGTGTGGATCGGTGGTCAAGAGGTAAGGCACCTGCCTAAAAAGCGAGAAGTGTGGGTTAGATACCCGTTGGTGTCCAAACTTTCACCCCCTCCACAACACCTTGAGTGGTGGTCTGGGCGCTGGTTTTCGGATGAGAGGTCCCCTGTGCAATACACCTTCAGCGCACGTAAAAGAACCCACGGCAAGAAAGAGTTGTTCCTGGTAAAATTCTGAAGAAAAAAGCCACTCTTCTAGGTAAACAAATACTCTTGAAAACAGGATTTTGTTTTTAATGGGTGGCTCTGCTCTTGTGGCCTCGCACTCTCCCCGGGGAGAGAGGCCTGAATTTTCAGGCAGAGAAATCTACCATGACTGAAAGTGGTATTCGGTTTCATTCAATTCAGGGTGGCCCCAGAGTCTTCTGGATGCATCTGACTCTATGACGTGTGTGTGTGTGTGTGTGTGTGTAGATCGGTGGTCATGGGGTAACTGGACTAAAAACCGAGAAGTCGCGGGTTCGATCCTGTTTAAACTTGAATTTCTCTTCCATCCTTTAGACTATGAGTGGTGGTCTGGGTATCAGTCTTTCGGAGGAGAGGATAGCCTGATGTCCCGTGTGCAGCACCTATTTAGTGCACGTAAAAGAAACCACGACAACAAAGAGTTGTCCCTGGAAAAATTCTGTTTAAAAAAAAGTCGCTCTGGACAGGTAACAAAAGCCGAAAAAGCCAGAAGAAAAACGGTGGCGCTGCTCTTGTGGCGATGCGCTCTCCCCAGGGAGACCAGCCCAAATTTCACGCAGACAACTCTTCCCAGACTGAAAGTAATGTCTATACAATACAATATTATACAATACAGTGACAACAGTTAGTCTATATGCTGTAATGTGTTGTACTGTATTATATTGCGTTGTATTATATTGTATTGTGTTGTGTTGTATTATATTGTATTGTGTTGTATTATATTGAATTGTGTTGTGTTGTATTGTATTATATTGAATTGTATACCACTTTCAGTCACGGCAGATTCTCCATGTGAAATTCCTGCTGCCCTCCCCTGGGACAGCGCGTTGCCACAAGAGCAGCGCCACCTTTTTGTTGTAACCTGTGTGTATATGTATTTGTTTCCCTGAGACAGTGGCTTCTTTATACCGTTTTGCCTGGGACAGCTCTTGCCGTGAGTTCCTTCACGCGGGCTCGTGTTCTTGTTCTTTATTTGTAGCGCAAATAAAGCAAGGTGAAATATCAAAGGGCTTTCATCCCCCCTTCCCCTCCCACCCCCTTCCTGAGCAGATCTGATTCAAAGTTCAGAAACCTCAAGACTGAGAAAGAGACCCAAAGAACGGTATGAAATAAGTTGTTGCTTGTTAAGTACACATCCTTTGTTTGTTTCCACCCACCCCCCTTCTCTCTCTCTGTCTCTGTCTCTCCCTCTCTGTCTGTCTCTCTCTCGGGTGTAAAGCAAAGCTAAGGCTACCCCAAATTGTACTGACGTGGTTTCCATGTCCAGTTTTCGGGTCACAGTTGATTTTGTACATGGCCTCAATTAAAAAACAAACAAACAACCGAACGAACACGCGTGTGTCAGTGACTGGCATGACGCGCTGCTGAATGGCTTATAAAGCTTTAACGGCAATAATTGTTGGTCATTGTTCATTGTTCTCTCTCTACAAGGGAAAAAATCACTGGACCAGTTATCATAGCTTGCAATACCTATGTTCGTTGTAATCGTTAAACCATGATATTTGATCCATGCCATGATGATTATTTGGGCTGTCGTGAAATGTTTTTTTCCTTCTTGATTAAATGTGTTTTGTATCCAGTCCCCACCCTATTGTCCCCCTGTGAATGGGCTTTACAGCTTACCACAATAAACTATTCTCTCTCTCTCTGTCTCTGTCTGTCTGTCTATCTGTCTGTTTATTTGTTTGTCTGTCTGTCTGTCTGTCTGTCTCAACAGAAGATGAAGTTTAGGGTGTAGTTACGGAGGCTGGCCAAGGTCTGACTGAGGTAAAGGAAAGAGGGATGACGGCGATGACAATGATACTGACGATAGATATCACAAGGAGGACAGGGAAAGGAAGAAACAAGAAGAGAAGGTGGCGATGATGACAACGATAGAAAACAATAACCGAAGAATTAAGAATGAGGGAAGGAGAAGAGTTTTTTTTTATAACTATGATTTTTTTAAAAAGATGGAAGGAAAACAAGGAAAGGATGTGACAGACCAAGTTCAAACGAAAATAAGAAAATAAAGGAAAGCAAAGAGAAAGTAAGAAAGAAGAAAAAGCAAAACAGAAAGGAAAAGAAAAATTCAGAGTTAAAAGGATTTTTAAAAACCAAGGGATACAAGAGAAAAAGAAGACAAAAATAACGCTGAGAGAGAAAAAAACAATAACCACAGCTAAAATCGTCCACCATCAGCTAAGAATAGTACACTTCATCTAAAAACTCCAAACTGCATCTAAAAATACCAAACTACATCTAAACACAGCAATTTGCATCTAAAGACAGCAATCTGCATCTAAATACACCAACCTGAGGCTAAAAAAGGCCAGCCACCGAGGAAACCAGGGCCATCAACAGCTCCCCAAATGACCACTTGCCCACGTGGGGAGCTAGCTGTACCTAGCCCTCACACCTAGCAGCTTACTGTCCATTAGCGGATTACTGGCAGCCCCCAGAAATCAGCCAGATCGATGTAAACACGCTACACACACACACAGACAGGCAGACACACACGCAGACAGACACGCACGCAGATAGACAGACAGACAGACAGACAGACATGCACGCAGATAGACAGACAGACAGAGAGACAGACAGACATGCACGCAGACAGACAGACACGCACGCAGATAGACAGACAGACAGACAGACAGACATGCACGCAGATAGACAGACAGACAGACAGACAGACAGACATGCACGCAGACAGACAGATAATGGACAGGTAGAAAGAAGGACAGACACTCAAACAACACGCCTGCACGAATAAACAGCCATGCTCGGATGCACACGTTCCCTCGCAAGAATGCACACATACGTAAAAATGCATGCACATGAACGTGTTTATGCTCACACAGACAAACACACACAGACACAGCCACACACAAAGACACACACACAGGCACACAGACACACGCACACAGAGTTCTATTTGGACACACATAGACACAGATACAGACACAGACACAGACACACAGACACAAACACGCGCGCGCGCGCGCACATACACACACACGCGCGCGCGCACTCACACATACACACACACACATACAGAGAGAGACAGAGAGAGGGTTCTATATGGACACTCAGATCAGCCGTCAGTACATCTCTGAGGAGTCATTGGGGCATGATACTACACTTTTCAGACCGTGTGTGTGTGTGTGTGTGTGTGTGTGTGTCTCGTGGGCAAACTGGAACTGGCAGAGTCCATCCCTCTACAGGTGTAGGGTGCATGCTGGGTATATGTACGAATTGAAATAAAAAGTTCTGACAGATTTGTGGTTTAAGTTGGTTTAAGTTTAAGTAGGTTTAACCTGGGAGTTGGTAAAAAGAAAATCCACCCTCAATTCAGCATACAACAACAACAACAACAACAACAACAACAGCGGATGCGCTAGACCTGACTTGTCAGCCAGACTCTTAACGGCAGCACAACGCATTTCTCTTCACACAACAGACAACAACAGTTTTCTGTCTGGGCGTTCCACGAGGAATAAAAAGACGAATTATTCAACTCATGCCACTCCCGAGATTCGAACCCCTGGTGGCTCACAAGGATGGAAGTTACACGCTTCTAACCACTCGGCCACAACGTCCGTGGCTGGTGTGTGCAGTGAGTGGACAGGGGGCCAAGCAGCAAGCATCACAGCTGACAGGGCCCGGTGAGCGGCAGGGTCATTACAGGACCATCAGCCTGGCTTGATGGCAATTGTGCGTGTTGGGTGTGGGGCCGATACGATCTGGATCCTTCCAGACATGGTCTTAGAGTGACTGTGTGATGGTGTAGTAGTAGTATTGTAGTAGGAGTAGTAGTAGTAGTAGTAGTAGTAGTGGTAGTAGTAGTAGTTGTAGTAGTAGTAGTAGTAGTAGTAGTAGTAATAGTAGTAGTAGTA
>CM054140.1:32268892-32273892 GCA_028751875.1 Rapana venosa
ACAGTTGTACAACAATGACAATGGATGACACACTTGTATAGTAATGAAAACGGTTGACACAGATCCACAGTTGTACAGTAGTCATTACTGTACAACTGTGGATCTGTGTCAACCGTTTTCATTACTATATGGTTTTCATTACTAGATGGATGACACAGAACCACTGTTGTACAATAATGATTGTGGGCGGACTTAATCAATGTAGTTTGATAATGACAGCAGTTAATCCAGACCCACCCTTGTATAATAACAGAACAGTTGACGCAGAACCATTCCCACTTCATCATGGACTGTTTCTTCTCCACGAAAACCAGACACCGTCTTTTCACAGACCATTCCTTCTTCATAATGAACTGTAGGCTCCATATCATATCTCTCAAGTTTCAATGCAGATTTAGAGCTGAGAGGCGGTTCTTTTCATTAGGCTTTTTTTCTTCTTTTCTTGTTCCACTGGGTCATACTTTCATAGCTCTGCAATAAATGAGAGGTTCAGAAAAGAAGACTTGATTGAAGGCTGCTCTTTTCTAAGGCAGGCGTGCTTGTTCCAGCAATATAGCTTGGCTGTGTGGGCGACATGAACAAGGCGCGTTTTGTTGTCTTCACTGTATATGTGCATTTGGAGAAAACACATAATACATGGACAGGTGTGTTGGGTGTAGTCTGTCCATGATCCACTGCATGTGAGTGGGCTTCGTCTGTGGGGTAGGGTCTTCTGACTGCACAATGCAGTTGAGGGTTTGTGCCTTATGTAGGCTTTGGCCCAGGCCAAAAGCTGTGTCCATTATCCATGTCAGCTTGGTTGCAAGGCCTGCGTTAACATGTTGCTATGCTGTAAACTGTTATGTTCAAATTGTCTTCAGCTATGACGAGCTCATGGCATAGCAACCTGCACTTTCTTGTAACCTCACCTCACCTATCCCGTAGCCCCGTGGACCGTGGGGGACCAATGAAGATTTTGCAACCAGCTTCCTTCCTCCACTCCCCGCGGTTCTCTGCTTTCTCTGTCTGCCTCTTCGTCTCCCTTCTTGTAATGTTCCCTGTAAGGAACATTGGCCAGTCCAGATGTTTTTTGTGACGTGCCCGAACCACTTTAGTTTGCGTCTTTTCCCTGAAATCAGGAGCTCTTTATATGGTCCAATGGCGTTTTTAATTCATGCCTTCACTTCCTCATTAGTGATGTGATCTCTGTATGAGATGCAAGGAGTTTGCGAAAGCATTTCATCTTCATTGCCTGATCCTTCTTTCAATGCCAGTTGTTATGGTCCACGTTTCACATGCGTACAAACACATGGACATGATCAGGGAACGCATCAGTCTGATCTTGAAGCTGATGGCGATGTTCTTGTCGTTCCAGAGGACTTTCAGTTTGGTCATTGCAGCAGTGGTCTGGGAAATCCTGGAGAGAATTTCAGGTTTTGATCCTTCATCCGATAATACAGCTAATGTAGCTATGGACAGTCTCGATATTCTTGCCGTCTATAATATGTCAGTGCTGATGCTGTTGGCAATATTGTCATCAGCTGGGTTTTCTCTGCACTGATCTGCTTGCCATGTGCTGAGGTTGTAGTCTGGCTGTCTACATGGTGATGTGCCTGAACACAGTCAAAGACGTGAATGGTCTCATCCTTTGGGTACTTATGGTCTCATTGTGGGTCCCAGGTGATATGAGTAAGAAAGATTGTTTGTTCTGAGTGACCCTTATGGGTTTAAGCTGGGAATTAGCAACAGCAACAACAACAATAACAACAAACTAGAAACAATGATTGATACTCTATGTAGCACTGGTCAAACTGCCGTATATATTTTGTGATACTTCATGCATGCGTTATAGCTGTAACGCCTGTACAAATGCATGCACACACACGTGTGCTCGCGCGTCAGTGTACTTATATTTATAAATACATGCTACTTACATACGTACATCCAGACTGTAACGACGTCTACCAAACATGTAATTGTCATCAAATGAATCTCAAAGGTACAGAGAATAACAAAACAAAGAACTGATAAACAAAGAACAGTAATGGTATGGATATAATATTCAGCATGAATAACAACAATGTAGATATGCATAATAATTGTGCATCTACATAGGCGCAGACATATGTTCTTTTAGCACAACATGTATTGTGCACGTGGATGTACACACACTCTTCCACTCCAACTTGGAATCCTCAGCTTACTGACTTCCAGTCCCCTCTCTGTCTGTCTGTCTGTCTGTCTGTCTGTCTGTCTGTCTGTCTGTCTGTCTGTCGTCTCTCTCTCTCTCTCTCTCTCCTCTCTCTCTCTCTCTCTCTCTCTCTCTCTCTCTCTCTCTCTCTTCTCTCTCTCTCCACAAGCGCATGTTAAAAAGTCCTATACTGCACCACTGACACAGCAGAACCGTTTCCCACAGGAAGTTACTACTTCCCCATCTAGTGAATGCTCCTCCACAAAATTCTCACACACTCCCGCCACTGAAGCAAAGATCGGCTAAAAAGTCAGGTCTTCCGCAAAAGCCTTTCAATCCACGTAATAACAGACATAATCTCCATATCATGTCACGGTAGCGCTGATCAGATTTATGGATCAAAACATCGTTTTAAGACTATTTCTTTTTTTTAAGCCACCCTTTCAAAAAGTTCAGAATGAACCATCTTGGTTGGAGAAGGGAGTTCATTCAAAGCTACTTTTTTTCTAGAGAGTAGTCGTGCTTGGTAATATAAAACGCCTGTGATGGGAGAGAGGAACTGGGTCTTCCTCTCAAATACATTTTTTTAAAGACTTTATTTCTTAGTCTCTTAAGTCACTCTTTTATACCTTGGGAATGAACTAGATAGACGAGAAAAAGGGACTTCACTTAAAACTACTTTTTTCCCCCTTGAGAGTAATCGTGCTTGGTCATATAAAATGGCTGGGATGGGGGGGGGGGGGGGAGGCAGGAACAGGGAATGCTTTGTTGTGTCCACCGTGTGAACTGGGGGAAAGGGACTTTGACAAGTGTGTGAAAGTGGGTTTTCAGGTGGCCCCTTGCCACACATTTGATTGTGTTCAATGTCAGTGATGCCAGTGGCTGTCTCACTCAGTGTCTGTCTCTGTGCTTCCCTGTGTCTCTGTCTCTATCAGCCTGCCTGTCTGTCTGTCTGTCTGTCTGTCTCTCTCTCTCTCTCTTATAAAAAATGTGGTACGTTTCATTTTGTATAATTTCAAATTAAAATTGGGAACTATTTTTCCGTCTTTACATTTGCCTACTGTGTACGTCTTCATTCCAGGGAGCAGGACAGAAGCTGTAACCTTGTTGTTGTGTGTAACCTTGTTGTTGTTGTGTGTAACCTTGTTGTTGTTCTGTGTAACCTTGTTGTTGTTGTGTAACCTTGTTGTTGTTCTGTGTAACCTTGTTGTTATCATGTGTAACCTCGTTGTTGTTCTGTGTAACCTTGTTGTCGTTGTGTATCCTTGTTGTCGTTCTGTGTAACCTTGTTGTTGTTCTGTGTATCCTTGTTGTCGTTCTGTGTAACCTTGTTGTTGTTGTTTGTGTGTAACCTTGTTGTTGTTCTGTGTAACATTGTTGTTCTGTGTAACCTTGTTGTTGTTCTGTGTAACCTTGTTGTTGTTCTGTGTAACCTTGTTGTTGTTCTGTGTAACCTTGTTGTTGCTGTGTGTAACCTTGTTGTTGTTCTGTGTAACATTGTTGTTCTGTGTAACCTTGTTGTTGTTCTGTGTAACCTTGTTGTTGTTCTGTGTAACCTTGTTGTTGTTGTTGTGTAACCTTGTTGTTGTTCTGTGTAACCTTGTTGTCATGTGTAACCTTGTTGTTGTCGTTGTGTGTAACCTTGTTGTTGTTATGTGTATTCTCATGACCAGCCTTATTGATGTAGAAGTGTTATGAGCATAAGATGTTTCCCATTCCACGACTAGAGCTCTCAGGTTCACCACTTAGCCAGATTTTGCGTATGTGACCGTTTTTGCCCATCATAAAGGTATCCGCATTCTAACTTCGGGGATGTCAGATGTTTAACCTCACAAACAACAATAGCGACGACCAGAGCATGCATGCTGACTGAATGTGGTGGAAACTATTTCCCCGGATTAACATTCTGCTCAGGGCAATGGCTAAGACAAACACGGACCCTCAAGGAAAAGGAAGGATTGTCAAGAAAACAACGTCTAAAGATTGACCCACAAGTTGACCCGGAACACCATTAGCACACATGCACCTGACCTCGGAACGTTGGTTTTTTGGGGGTTTTTTTTTTTTGGGGGGGGGGGGTGTGGTTGAAGCCTTATGCACCTGGGAGTAAGGGCTAGCCAGCCCCGTGTGGGTCAGAAATAAGAACATGTTACTTCTGATTGTCCAGTATACTTGAGTGGGGATCAAGAAAAGTTGGCGTGGTAAAAGGGGAAAGCATTCTGAATCCAGCATGGTTTTTACCCTGCTTCCTTTCACCTTGGTATGGTGAAGGAAAGTCTCCAGAAAGTTGACAGGAGTCAGTATTAATATGATAACGAAAATAATGATACGCGATCTTCACATTGAAACAACTCTTTATGCAGTTCCGGCTAATGCAAGGATTGGATTAGTGTTGGAGACAAAACGAGGGGAGACAATCTGCAAAGTTATCTGTTCATTTTCATAAACCATCAATTTTATTTCCAACGATACACCGTTTGTTGTGAATAAATTAAGAAGGAAATCATATGCAATGACTCTAGAATAGTCATTTCTCCATAGACACAAGTCTAAACCCATGATCTATTGGCTACTTGGGTTTTGAGTGAGTGAGTTTTCTTTCCTTGCTGCAAAGTTGTGGGGGGTTGGGGGGGTGGGGGGTGGTGTATGTTGTTGGTGGTTTTTTTTTTTTTTTTTTGAGGGGGTATTTTAGTTTGTTTGTGGTTGTTTGGGTTTTTTTTTTTTTTTACTAGGCATGTGCGATTCAGAACTGTGAGTGTTTTGTTGTTGTGGCTGCTTGTATCATTAGGACAGAGATGTAGACAAAATCTTTCATCAGAAATTTTGATTT
>CM054140.1:32276392-32283892 GCA_028751875.1 Rapana venosa
TGTTGAAAGATGTGATTGTGTGCCGGATGCATATGCACAAATTACAAACGCGCATACACACACTGAATCAAAACAGCCCTGAGGCTCGCATATCCTGTATAATTTTTTATAAAATCATCAAACTAAGTCGCTTTGTATTATGTTGTTTACAATTCGATGTATAAAATTCCAACAAACTGGACTTATAATTATAAAGTAGTTATAAAATTATATTATAACACTACATTTTTATTCAGTATTATTATGATATATACAAATAAAAAACCGAAAGAAAAGCAAAAACAAAAAAGGAAAGATGGTCTTTCACATCTTCAAAGGGCACTGTTTAAGACGTGTCAGTTTTCATTTAACACACAGACACCTAACTGATTAGTGTCTTCTTTATCTTTTTAAAATTAAAAATCACATATACATATCAGCTTCATAGTTTTAGCATCCCACAGGACTGACTTCAAACAAAACAAGAGAGGAGGCTTTTTACCAAATTCATAGCACGCTGTTTAAAATATGTCGCTTAGATTTATCACAGACTTACACCTGAAGTGTTTTTTTCCTTTTTATATTTCTTTATTGCGAAAGCATACGGGAAGAAATATGTAAATTCTTATTTACAGGCGTGACATGATTGATATGATTACTTCGATAATATCTTATATCATAATTGCCGACCACTCTGACTTTGAAATTGTAATGGCCTCATGATCTTACACATGTTGCTTGATATCTCTCTCTCCTTTAGGGTTTGTCTGTCTCTTTTCATCAGCTGCTAACTGATTGCTTTTGGTTTTTCCCTTGTTTGTTTGTTTCAATCTTTTAGGGGAGGGGGTGTTTTGGTTTTGTTTTGGGTTTGTTTGGGATTTTTTTGTTTCTTCCTCGGCTGGGATTCCGAGGTTGGCTGGTGGTGGAATTTTGCGTATGCGACCGATTTTTTCCACTGTGGGGCTGGCCGCATTCCGACTTTAGGGATGTTTGCTTGTTGGATGTGTGTTGTCTGGGGGGCTACTTGTGTAGATGTTTGACTTAGGTCTTTCTTTGTTGGTGTGCATTTTTTGTTGTAGCTCGTCTGCTTACATATTTGACTATGTCGTTTATTTACTTACTTATCAGATAAATCTTTGCTGCTTGCCTGTTTGCTTATTTGATGCTTTTTCTGTAGTATTTTGATTTGCAACTAAAAGTTGTGCTCCGTTTTGGGAATAGAGACAGTGGGCACTTCCGGTTTAGGAACGCAAAATGGCGTCTGTGTTGTAAGAAAACGTGCTTCTTAATCTATACCTGTTTTGCTAATCTCTTAAGCCATCCCAGGCATTACATTTTCTTTCTTTTTTCTTAATTATGTTTTACGAGTAAAATAGACTAACAAACGACTTCAGCACTTAGCATCATCATGAAGATGACATGTATTATGTCACCAGTGGTCATACTAATGATGTCCTTTGAGCATAATATAAACTTTAAGCCTGTTGTCACCATGCAGTTGATAATTGTTGTCGATATACATGTAATATGCTCTATTTAATAAAACCTGTTTAAAACCAAATGCTTGTTTACCAAAGATTTGTCTTTTGTGATAATAAATCTCAGTAAAAAGCCAAAGAGGAGTTGGTGAAAATGGCGTCAATGTAGTTGCCTTAGTCCTGTTATTTCTTTTTAATTTTAATTTTGAACACATCCTGTTGTCTTCTTGGCGCCATGATATATATATATATATATATACTTAACATCTAGATCATTTGTCAGAGATTGAATTTCACTCTCAACCGTGACTATAATAGGTCGTAGCTTGGTAAGGGTTTGCGTGACTTGAATAAATTCTAAAATTTATACATATCCTCCTACTCTCCTCCTCCTCCTCCTCTCTCTCTCTCTCTCTCTCTCTCTCTCCTTCTTCTCCTCTCCAAATCTTTATCCTCACTCCCTCCCTCTCTTTTCCTATGGCTCTCTTTCTTTCACTACAAATCTGTCTCAGAAGTGTTCCTGGGACTAATACAAAGACTCTGCAAGCAGCGCATGCATGATAATGAAATGGAATTAAACTAGCCTACAGGCTGAAATACGGCAATATCATGTGCCAGGGTCTCGTTTGCTATGTGTTGTTGTGCTTGTTTTTGTTCTCCATTGTTGGCACCAACTGCGATTAAAAGCTGTATTACGTTTCCCACACCTTCAACAGATCGAGTTGACTTTTCATGAGTGGGAAGGGGAGAGAGAGAGAGAGAGAGAGAGAGAGAGAGAGAGAGAAGGTGGGGGGAAGGTAGCTATAGATTCTTAAATATGGTTTGTTATTCATTATAATCGTGGGCGTCGCTGTCTTTGTTGTTGTTGCTGTTGTCATCGTTGTTACTGTAGTTGTATTACCGCATTTATTGTCAGAGACAGACGAAGGCTGTATTATGCCATAGACAAAAGCTGTATCATGCCACTTACAGTCCTAACAGATTTTTGTCTGCATGAAATTCACGTTGACGTTCGAACTCGACACATCTGTGTCAGTGTGGTAGTGCTATCATCCAGCACCATCACCACCTTTCCCCCCTCCCCCATCCCCCACCCCACCCCATTAACCCCGAAAAGAGTATAGCTCTTTTGACACAGGCCCAAGCCACCGATCCTTCCAGAGAAAGCGGTCTGATGTTCTATAGAACTCTTACTGTGCTTCTTCGACCTACTTCTGCCTGTAATCCAAGACTTGGGTCTGTGATACTATTTCCCACACCACTCCTATCTTCCATCGCCATCCCCATTTCTCTCTCTCTCTCTCTCTCTCTCTCTCTCTCTCTCTCTCTCTCTCTCTCCTCTCTCTCTCAGGCCGGTGGCCTTACAATTGAAATCCTGAGTTCCCGAGTCTCTCTCTCTCTCTCTCTCTCTCTCTCTCTCTCTCTCTCTCTCCTCTCTCTCTCTCTCTCTCTGTTCTCCAGACGAAAGCTATAATATTCCCAGGCATCTGACTGTATTGTGCCGATGTTTTATGTCTACCCTAGCCTGGCACCGCGTGAAAACAACCCCCCACGTATAGTAAAACAGTACGGTGTGGTCTGGCCTGGTGTTCCTGTGTTGTTTCTGTCAGTGGTGGCGGAGGTGTCGTTGTTGCTAAGAGGTGGGTTAATTAATGCAGCAGGCCTTCATTGGGTGGCTGGGTTTTGTGTTCGTTCCCCCAGTCTGGCTTCCTGTGGTCATTAGTCTTCCACCGTGGGAACAGAGTCGTGGTGTCTCGTGTCAATGCATGTTGAAGCATTTGAAAATTGAAGAATAAAGACACGAAAGTGGGGAGAGACGTTTTGAGAAAAAAAATAGTCATATGGGGGGTGGGGGTGAGGTGGGGGGTGGGGAAAATACCTGTTTTTTTTGTCGGTGAAAACCTAGAAAGAAATGTATTCAAATCCATAGACTTCCCCGTGGGAATGCTGGGAGCCTGTCCGTATAAATAGCATCCTAACCTTCTAGAAAATCTGTGCAAGGAATTTCCTCTTTTCTATCCCTTTCTTTGTTCCTGTTCTTCCTGTCTTCTCCCTCTTGTCTGTTTTCTGCCTTTTTGGTCCATTCTCCTGCCTTTTTTTTCCAGAAAGACCTAACACATAACAATTTTCTCCCACGCCGAAGTCGGATGGGCTGAGCCTGACCTGTCAGGCACTCAACGGCAGCGCGATGCATTTTTACTCATATGACAGACAACAAAAATGAGTTGCTCTCTGGGCGTTCCTCGAAGAAGAAGCTCTTCATAGACAAACTAACTAACTCGAGATGTTTTATGGACTGGTCACGCAATTCACAAACGGTACAGATCGGTGGTCTAGAGGTAACGCACCTGTCTTGAAGGCAAGAAGTTGCTGGTTTGAACCCCGATTGCACCCAAAACTATCCCCCCCCCCCCCACCCCCTCCCATCCACTAGACCTTGAGTGGTAGTCTAGGTGCTCGACATTCGGATAGGACCATAAACCGAGGTCCCTATGAGCAACACATATTCAGCGTACATAGAAATAACCCAGGGCAACAAGGATGTTTTGTGGGGAAAAACCCCACTGTCATAGGGAAACAAATATATATATATATATAAGACAGAAAAATGAGCGGCCTGCTCTTGTGACATGCATTTCCCGAAGAGAGCAGTTAGAGTTTCACGCAGAGAAACCTGCCGTGACTGAAAGTGGTATATAATACAGTACGATACAATACAGAATAATACACTGCAATACAATACACCACAGCACAACACACCACCACACTATAGCACATCACACCACACCGCACCATGCCATACCACAACACAACACAACAGAACACAGCACAACACAACATAAAACAATGTAATACGAATCTAAGAGAAGTTGTGGTCACCCCCCAGCCGACCATAGTCCCCAAATCAATGTGATTATGTGATCGATAAGCAGAACAACATGACCTCCCAGTGTGTGTGTGTGTGTGTGAGTGGTCCATGCTTGACACATCAGGAAGACAGGGACATAAGAGATCCCTACACACCATTGTGACACTGACCTGGATGACACTCCAAGGCACGTGATACGCGGTGTGACCCAGTCCTCGTTTTGTTGCTGTGCATGTGTGTTTGTGACTGTTTTGTTGTTGTTGGTGTTGTTGTTGGGGTGATAGTGATGATTGTGTGGTTCTATTTTTGACATTGTTCTCCATTGCTTTTATACATTGTTGTTGCATCATTTTTTGCATTGTGTTGCATCATTTTTTACTTTGTTGTTGCATTAGCTTTTGACATTATGCTGCATAGCTTCCGGGGACTAGATGTAAAAAAGCACATAAGTGCTTATTCCATTATCCTCGATACAAAAGAATAAATAAATAAAATAAATAAATAAATAGCATAGTGATACTGCGTTGCGTTACTTTTTGACATTGTGCAGTATAACTTTTTGACATTTGGTTATAGTGTTGTATTAGTGCTTTCCGAGTTTGTGTTGCAATACTTTTTGACTTTGTTGTTGCAATATTTTTAACGTTGTATTGGGTCACTTTTCTTCTTCTTCTTCTTCTTCTTCTTCTTCTCTCTTCTTCTTCTTCCTTCTTCCTTCCTTCCTTCTTCCTTCTTCTTCTCTTCCTTCTCTTCCTCCTTCCTTCCTTCCTCCTCCTCTCTTCTTCTTCTTCTTCTTCTTCTTCCTTCCTTCCTCTCCTTCTTCCTTCTTCTTCCTTCTTCCTCCTCCTCCTTCTTCTTCTTCATTCCTTCTTCTCTTCTTCTCTTCTTCTTCTTCTTCTTCTCTTCTTCTTCTTCTTCTTCTTCTTCCTTCTTCTTCTTCTTCTTCTTCTTCTTCTTCTTCTCTTCTTCTTCTTCTTCTTCTTCTTCTTCTTCTTCTTCTTCTTCTTCTTCCTCTCTCTTCTTCTTCTTCCTTCTTTCTTCTTCTTCTTCTCCTTCTTCTTCTTCTTCTTCTTCTTCTTCTTCTTCTCCTCTTTTTCTTCTCTTCTCCTGAGTTCCCTGGCTATACTTAATATTTAATTCGGTCTGGATGGCAAAGTCTGCAGTCTGTCGCATGACCCTGCCGTCCCCACAGTTTTTCCTGAGCTCTACTGGGCTGGGCCACGTCTGGTGTAGACCTCAGAGTGTTGAAGGCAGAACAGGACTGCAGGTATGAAAAGGGGTTTGTGGGCCTGTGCCACAGGGGCAGTGGTCAGCATAAGACATTTTAAGGCCGGGGAGATGGGATGGAGGTGGCAGTGTCCTGTTCGCAGTCTGAAGATGGCAACTAGAGCAGCTCTATCTAGCTCAAGAACGCCATCTTTTCCATCTTCAGGCCTGATGTCTAGGCGTTGGCGCCATGCTGTCCTGAAGAAGCTGTTTCTCAGGATTGTCCTTGCCTCACTGCAGGACACTGGCTGGGCTGGCTGTAGGACACTGGCTGGGCTGGCTGTAGGACACTGGCTGGGCTGGCTGTAGGACACTGGCTGGGCTGGCTGCAGGACACTGGCTGGGCTGGCTGCAGGACACTGGCTGCAGGACACTGGCTGGGCTGGCTGCAGGACACTGGCTGTAGGACACTGGCTGGGCTGGCTGCAGGACACTGGCTGTAGGACACTGGCTGGGCTGGCTGCAGGACACTGGCTGGGCTGGCTGTAGGACACTGGCTGGGCTGGCTGCAGGACACTGGCTGGGCTGGCTGCAGGACACTGGCTGGGCTGGCTGCTCCAAGCTGCTGCCTGCCTTGGACAGACGGCCCGCCTCTTCATTGCCCCCTGTGTCACAGTGGGAAGAGATCCCTTGCATCACTGCTATAGTTCTCTGGCTGAGGAGGCTTGGTTCTGGCTTGATGTCTCTGAGGATCTGCTCTCCTCCTGGTGCATGGAGACCCTGCAGGATGAAGTCAGTCAGGAACACTGTGTTGGTGGGTAGTGTGTCCTGCTGGTTGAGAGTTTGGGCTGCAAGCACGTTATTCAGTGGGCAGGGAGCTTGTACCTTGTTGATGGTCCTGCCATCAGGGAATCTGATGTACGCCCCGCTTCCTCCATTTTCCAGTGCTTCTTCAGCAGACCCATCTGTGGATACTCTTGCCCAGGCATTGGGAGGGTATCAGTTGTTCAGCGCTTCCAGTGTCAGTGACTTTAGGTCAGTTTCTACTTGCACTCTTTGCTCCCAACACCTGGGATGTTGAGCGTGATGGCTGGGGTGTCTGTCTGCAAGTCCTCATAGTCCTGGAGGGATTCAGTCGGCTGGTTGGTTGCTGACAGAAGATGTAGTGTTTCCTCTCTAGAGCCTTGATTAGATGGTTAAGGCTCTGTCGCTTCAGCCAGTTCTTTGTGAGAAATTTCAATTTCGGGAGGAGAGGGTGCGAGGGGAGTTAGTCTCTTCAGCTTCTCATTTTGCCTCTGGAATTGTTCTGTTCTCCTCTCTTCAGTGAGAAGGGCCTGTTGTTTTCTCCACAGCTGACACTGGAGAAGTTTTCATGCCTCCTGTGAGGAGTCTGAGGCCGGCGTTCTGCATGTTGGTCAGGTTGTGGAGGTTGGTCTTAGCAGCAGTGGAGTTGGAGGCATATTATTCCAAAAGGGGTCTGACGGTTATCTTTATGTTTCAGGTCTGGTGGTCTGCCTCTTTCCCTGCGTTTTTCTCTTTCTGCCTTTTCTGATTTGTTTTTGTTCACATGCTCACACACTCAGACAATGCGAATAAACTCTGTCATCTTAATCACTCTCTGACTGCGCCCACTTGACATCTGTTGGCAGAGTTAGAATACTGAAGTAGATTTCAAAAGCAGTCCTGTTGCCCTTTTTTAATATCTGCTAACGGCTAATCTGGCTAAGGACAAATCCAAGGCTCCTTCTCCTCTTCTTATCCTTTGCCCTTCAGACCAGTTTGATTAGCTGATCGATCAGTCAATCAATAGAACAAAGCGGCTTTTCCCGAGGTGGCTGGCAGTAGAGTTAACAAGCATGTAATCATTTGCCAGTTCCGCGCAGATTGCTCCAACATTGACCCGGTGCGCGTAATAGGACACGTGATGGTGGTGGTGACCCAGTTGCTGATGATGGTTTCTTGTTTTGC
>CM054140.1:32288892-32306907 GCA_028751875.1 Rapana venosa
ATTTATTGTAGTTCTTGTAGTTATTTTTTAATTTCAATTTTTTAAAAAATTTCTGTTCTTGATCTGTTCATATTAAGAACACTGTTTCATTTGTTATTACTATTTATTACACACACGAGCGCTATGCATGCAGGGACGCACACACACACGCACACTCACACACACAGAGTAGATCTTCTCTCTCTCTCTCTCTCCTCTCTCTCCTCTCATCTCTCTCTCTCTCTCTCTCTCTCTATCTCTCTCTCACACACACACACACACACACACACACACACACACGCACAACACACACAACTATATATATATATATATATATATATATATATATATATATATTATATATAATATATATATATATATATATATAATATATATATTCAGTCTCCTATTTTAGGGTCGTCTGGTACCATTTAAAGTGGAAGACGTTAAAATTGAAGACTTACTTACTTCAAATCTCATTGGTGATCAGTGTCACTCTTATTGTTGTAGAAAAAAGTGTGAGGTGATGGAGCGCGCGCGCGCGCGCGCGTGTGTGTGTGTGTGTATGTGTGTATGTGCACGCGTGCGTGTGTGTGTGTGTGTGTGTGTGTGTGTGTGTGTGTGATTAGTACAGTATTGAAACAGATAGCCCACCCACCCCCTTTGAAAATGGGAGCCCCTGAGATAAAAGTACATGGTCATAACCCTAGCCAGGCCCAAAGAGGTATCAGTTATTGATTGATGTCACCCAAGAACCTAGGCCTAAATTAAAATGTTGTTATACTTTAGAGTGTCATGTTGAGATTGTCTTCAGCCACTACAAGCTCTTAGCATAACACTCTGCTTTCTCCTTCAGAGGGAAAAAGTGTTTAAAGTCAGAGTACGGGGTGCTTGTATGGCGAGGTACTTGAAAAGAGTAATTCACACGAACTTCTCTTCCAGTGTGTTACTGTCAATTTAACTGCGATTCCCAGGTGGGATGAGTGAGACAGAGTGTATGGGTGACCCTTAGGGTGTTAAAACTTCAACATAATCAATGCCAGCTGTTGTGTGTAGGTGTGGCACGGCTGTATACTGCATAGTGTATATAACCTTGCTCTGTACAGCTCCGTTTGATTTATCTGCAAAAAACAACAACACTATAATTTAGTAGAGTACATGACCAGGAGGCCCAAGTAACACAATATGATTCATTAGAATACAGTAGAATACAGAGCAACATAGAGAGAACTATGGGAACATTTAAACACATTACATTAACACACACACACACACTCTCTCTCTCTCTCTCTCTCTCTCTCTCTCTCTCTCTCTCTCACACACACACACACACACATACACACACACACACAGAGAAAATCTTGTCCTTGCACACTCAGATGACATCCAGATAGCTCCTAGCTGTACGTGCAGTGGTGTTCCGGGGACAGACTGTGGCAGAACAAAAGGCAAGGTCAGACAGCTTGCTGGCAGAGAGTTCCCCTTACAGCAGATCGTGATTTCCACACAGGCTTCCCATCTCCACCACCTATCTGACAGCCGTCCCCCCCCCCCTCCCCCTTCCCCCCTCACTCCACAACACACTCCTCTTCAGTGGACTGGCAAAGCGAAAATCCTTTGTCGTTGTCAACCCTCTCTGAGAGAGAGAGAGAGAGAGAGGAGAGTATGGATTACGTGCAGGTCTGTGCAGGATCAGATCACTGCAAGGCATGTTCTCTGGAAACTTTTAGCCATGGTTAGGTTCAGGAGTGAGCACTGTGATAGGAGGGAAAGGTTCTCGCTTATTTTGAGACTTCACGTCTGCACAGAATTGGTGGAAGGGGGTGGGGGGAGTCTTTTCATTGGGGCCAAGAACTTCTTCGTCAGCATGTGCTCAGATCGGAACCAGAGGCTCTGAGAAATACCATCGTCTGCTAAGTTAGAGCAGATGTCTAAAGATTTCTTTCAGATGTCGGTGGGTTTGTTTTTTTACCAGATCATTATTTTCTGAGATTATTTTTGAAGTAAAATTTAAAGCAAAAAAACCCCAATCACCTGTAAAGAAATCAGAATTGGGTTTAAAAAAAGGTACAAATGTTGTTGTTTTTTCAAGTCAGTTCTGAGCTGTTGGTGGTTCAACCAGTCCTACAGACAGCAGCTCACAGTCCTCAGAGCTGACCTCTGTACAGTGATAGGTCACTGATGCTAACTTGGGCACAGGTGGCGTTTGTTCCCTCCGTTCTCCCACCCTTACCACTACAAGCTTGACTTCCCTTGTCTGTGCTGTTGCATTGAAGGGGCTAACGAAGCCTTTTTCTTTTCTGTTCTGGGTAACATTGGTCTTGGCCTCTGTGCTACAACTCTTTGCTCTTTCTGGGGTGACTTACCTATCTGCTGACAACGTGTGGCGGCCAGGAAAATGCATGGAGATTCAACCTTTCCTGGCGAGGCAATGATGACTTGACAACATTGCCCTTGAAAACACAGTTTTCTCTCTAGGGTTTATTGCATTTCCTGTCTGAAGGCTGCACACTGCTAGGTCGTCAGTCTTGGGTCACCTGCCTCACCTGTATCCATGGCCCTGAACAATGGGGCAGCTTCCACTCCTTGCCATGAAGGATCACCAGGTGACCTTATCTAGGTATGAGGATGTCAGGGAGCCCCACTGCGCTGGCGTCTGTGATGTTGTCCATGAAGGAGTGTGCTGGTCGTCCTTGCTTTGTCCTTGTTGCTACTGCTATCAGAGAATGACTAAAAGGAGGTGACGTCGCACGAAGCCGAATATTTATGTGATCTAACATTTCCTAACGGAAAGTGATCAGTCTTTTTGGTGGGCTGTAATCAAAGTCAGTGTTTGTTTATGTGGGGAAGAAAAAGTGTTGAGAAGATCAGTTTTGTTAACCTTTGTTAAGGGATGAAAACGGAGAAATGAGATTATAATACAATGCTATAGAGATAGACAGGTAACTGACTCATCTATTGCCGATAATCTGTTTGCTTTGCGTTGGTATTCTAACATGAGTAAGCGAGGAATGCCGTACCCCGCCATACTGCCGGTATACAGATCTATGAAGCTACACACACACACACACACACACACCTGGGGGGAAGGGGATGGAAGAAGGGGGGGGGTTGTATCAAAAGAAGGGGGGGGGGGGGGAAGAGGTGGGGGTGGAGGGCAGGAGAGGGTTGCACTATAACCCAGCATTGGATTAGTGGCTGACAAACACTGGCTGGACTGAGAGCTGTGTGTGTGTGTTTGTTTTATCTCAGGTGAGAGAAACTGGCCCCGGAAATATGGAATATATAGAGTGCCTCTGAGTCTGTTGGCTTGGCTTTTGTGTTTTGCCTGTCTGTCTGTCTGTCTGACTGCCTGTCTGCCTGTCTGTCAGACACACACACACACACACACACACACACACAACACACACTCTCTCATGTCAAGTCAAGTCAAATCAAGTCAAAATGATCTTGGGGGGGGGGGGGGGTAAAAGATTGTTTACACAACTTTTTTTTATCCTGTCCTCACAAAAAATCAAGAAAATGGACATAAAAAAGCATTCAAAAGACAGGGTCAATCTATATTGAAAAGAACAAAAATAAATGAGGATTTTTTAAAATAAACCTATACTTTAAAATACAAGATAAAACAAAGACAGTACAACATAAGCTCAAGTCCTACAGACAAATGAAGAAATTGCAAAATAACAAGGGTAGGAATAAAAACAAAACAGCCAGATATAAGGTAACCTCGAGCATAAAAGTGGACTTACAATTTATCCATCACATGTTTTCTTCAAAAGTTTTTTTAAACCTTTGTTTCGAAGGAGCTGATTTTAAAGAGATGGGTAGATTATTCCACACTGTTCTTCCTGAATAAGCAAGGCTTGACTTGCAGAGATTATTATGGAGCCTGGGCAAAAACAGTCTATGAGTAGGCCTGTTTTTATTGACAGCAAAATTTGTTCACAATTTTCTTTGAGGCTTTACCTTTTGTTATATTGTACATACATAGACAATTATTGAAATGCAAACTGTCTTTGAGTGGGAAAATAGCTAATTCTTTGTAGTTGGTGGTGGTCAGTGTATTATGATTCAATCGGATTATTTTTGTCAGTGTGTGTGTGTGTGTGTGGTGTGTGTGTGTGTGTGTGTGTGTTTGAGTGTATGTGTGTGTGTGTGGGGGGGGGGGGGGGTCATGTGGTGGGTTATATGTCATAGAAAAAGAAGGAAGATGTTTGAAATCCATGACTGTCACTATGTCTTGTTGTAGTGAAACAGAACAAAAACACACTTGTTCAGCTGATAGTGATCCCACAAACTGAACTAAGAGGTATTTTGTTGATGAAAAGGGTAGTAGTATCCCTGAGGAACAGGGTATGGAAACTTTGCTACACTCGCCATGGCACATGCACATGCCTGCTGTTCACATACACGGGCAAGTGGCCTACAGGGTGTGTACACAGAAGTAGAACACACACACAGCAGGCATTTATATACCTGTTTTCAACAACTGCCCTGCATTTCGATGAGGGCTTCTTGCCCCAGAGGAAAAATAAGCCTGTCTGCCTATCTGCCTGGCTGTCTGTCTGCCTGTCTGCCTATCCGTCTGTCTGCCTGTCTGCCTATCTGTCTGTCTGCCTGTCTACCTATCTGTCAGTCTGTCTGTCTGCCTATCTTCCTATCCACCTGTCTGTCTGCCGTTCTGTGTCGTGTAACGTCTCTCTGTCTCTCTGCATTCTGGCCTCTCTTCTCTCAAGCCGGCAGAGTATATCATTTCAGTTTTTAATCAGTGATGGGCTAATGAAGTGATTTTTAGCCATCCAACTGCATGCCTAGTCTTTGCTGTCCGCGTACTATGTAATTAACTTCCCAGCCTTCTGGAAATCTGTAATGGAAACTTCCCGTTTTCTGTCACTGATAGAAAAGGGGACATTTCTAACAAAGACTCATTTTCTCCTTTTTCTTTCCGTCTTCTCTTTCTTGCTTATTTTTTGCCTTTCCAACCCATTTTATTGCTTTTTTTAAATAGTAATTTTGACGATATTTTTCTCTTAACACCATGTATGACAAAGCATGACTATGCCAAGTGGCTGGCGTTCTCAGGACAGCCTGGTTTTGCGTTAAGGAATAGAATAGATAAGGTGATATATTATTTGATACGTGTTTATTCCAGTTGACTGTATTTGATATTTGAAGGAATTGGAATCCTCTCAGCTTGGACTTGAAATGACTGTTTTATGTGAGTTTCGGTAGAAAAGGGGGGGGGGGGGTGACAGTCCTGATATGGCCTTCGTGATGGGTAGAGCTATTTAAAAAAAACCCCAGTAACTTTTTACAAAAACAATTGAACAAACATGCAGCCTGTGATCAGACTTAAGGTGGTATACATTATCGCACGCGTGCACACACACACACACAATTACCCCCACCACCCCCTCCCCCACCCCATTCCCCCATCCCCCCCCCCCCCCCCCCCCCCCCCCCCCCCACCCCCCCCCCCCCCCCCCCCCCCCACCACACACACACACACTAGCACTTTTCGTCTAATATCACAACTGTGAAAAGACGTTAAATGAATTTGAACACTAGCACCACACAAGGAATTAAACTCTACTTGGTGACCATTCCAGAGACTGACTGTCAACATTTCAGGCTGACTTCCCTCACACAACCATAGACCTGCTGTACTTTGGTACTCTACTGACCATACCGCCTCTAATCGGCTTAGTAACCGCCGCCACCGCCGCCATCATCACAATCCTTTATCAATATACGACTTCTCTTCACCTCCATAAACACAACAAGTCATGTGTTAACTCTCCACAAAACAACAAGACGTTTTCCGCCGTCTTGCTAAGTACTTCTTTCAATTCTGGCCTTTGTGTGTAGTGTATTGTAGTGTATTGTGTTGTCACTGTGGCCAGGTCAATGCTTTACTCTCTTGTTACGTAAAGAAGCACGTACTTGACTTGTGGTACCCTTGTGGGTTCTCAGACTGTGTGTGGTTGTTTTTGCTTCTGAATTGTTTGGAAGAACAATGGTGTTTACTGACGCTATGTTCCACCCCCCCCCCCACCTCCTCCCGCCCCTAAAAAAACAACAACAAAACCCGCGCTAGGTCACGACTGTCAACTCTCTTATGTCACAATCTGAAACTGATGTCAAAACACCTTAGCAAAAAAATACAAGCAGATCAGAGTTCTTTATTTCCACGAAGCAACTTATCCACCACCATCACAATCAACACATCTTTTCGATACTGAATAGCTATAGAGGAGTGTGTGGGGATTGTCTGCAAGAAAGTTAACTCCAAGAGTGCATGTGGCCCACATCAGACTAAATGTGTCTGCACCAACACCGACAACAGATTGAAGCTGAGCCAGGTGTAGCCTGTTGGAAAACAGTGGAGTTTCCTAGGGGCCAGCATACAACCAAGTACATCGAAAGCCTTTGTAACCTCGACACAAAGAACACAAGAGATTTAATTAGTAGGCCTATTGGTATGCCTTGTTTATCACTCTCCCATAGAAAGGAAACTTTGTTCTATGCCAAAACTACCGTAGCATCAGCCTGATCATCCATTCAGGTAAAGTCATGCTATAAAAATGCTTTGGAATAGACCAAAGCCACACGCTGAGGAGATCACTAAAGAAGAGCAGGTAGGTTTCAGAGCAGGATGGAGCACAACCGAGCACATTTTCAACCTTAGAATACTCTGTGAGAAAAGTACCAACACGATCTTCATCACGTCTTTGTGGACTTTAAGAAGGCGTTCGATAGAGTCTGGCATACAGCTCTGAGGGCTACCATGAGACTATAATTATCCTCAATGCCAGCCTGATCATAACCATACAGTGCCTTTATGACAAGGCAACCAGTGCAGTGTACTACGATAACAATAGAGAAGAATGGTTCTAAACCGCAATTGGAGTACGCCAAGGATGTCTGCTGTCACCCACCCTCTTCATCATCTTTTGTTTTTAATGGGGTTGTTTTGGGTATATTGCGCATTATAATAATCTTGTCCAGCTTTTTGCTTTCAAACCCTTTTGATCTATTAGATTCATGTCTAAAACGTTTTCGTATCTCAGCTCCAAGGTTCACCAATGG
The DNA here is from genome assembly GCA_028751875.1 of Rapana venosa. NCBI lineage: Eukaryota > Metazoa > Mollusca > Gastropoda > Neogastropoda > Muricidae > Rapana > Rapana venosa. Next base: position 32,295,964 of record CM054140.1, read on the forward strand.
TGAGGTTTTGCGTGTGCCCCTATTTTTGTAGACCGTTAAGGTAATAGCATTCCAACCCTGGGGATCTAAAACCATTTAGAATGGATTGTATGTTCATTTATCTTTGTAATGACATAGACTTGTTATACTTTACTTCAATACGTTTTTGCTAGAAATTTTCTTCAATTATTACCGTCCACAATGTAGTCAGGCTTGGAACTAAAGGGAGTTGTCTTCTTGCCAATGATAGGTCTACCTGAGAGAGACAAGACTTTGAATATACATTGCTCTCTGGTAACAGCAAAAAATCCCCTTGTTCATCATGAAGTATAATTATACAAATGCTCATCAAATGAATTGTAAATTGTCATGATGATCCTTCAAATCCATGGCCCTTCAATTCCTTGAAAAGTGCACACACACACACACACACACTCTCTCTCTCTCTCTCTCTCTCTCTCTCTCTCTGTGAATATGTGCATAAAAGTTCAACTGGATATTAGACAGGCAGGCAGGCAGACAGGCAGGCAGGCTGAGAATCAACTGCCCCCCCCCCCCCCAAAAAAAAAAAAAAAAAAAAAAAGCCTGTGAACAGAGAAAACCCAATGGGCGAAACCCTGAATGGGAATTTGTCAACACTGTGGCTTCACACGTGCAAAGCATGTCTGTTGAAGTAGTCGAGGCGAGTTGGGGTTAGTTGTTTTTTTCTTGCCACGTCAAACGGCGGGAAACCAGTATGCAGTGGGGACCACAAGCACAGCTGAAGAAAAAACAACCCAGAGGGCTTGAAAATCGACATAGCCTTCTGTTCAGACTGTTATGAAGAACAGAACATGTAAGTAACTTTTAGTTAGAAGTAGCTGCTAGTAACTAGGCCATTGTGTATCCATATTTACTTTTAAAAATTCGAAAAGACACCATTCCTTATAAATGTCATGACAACTACCATGAAGAAATTCTGAACGTGATCGAAGGGAGATATGGCGCAGAGAGTGATAACATGGCGCAGATAGTGATTTGGTGCATGCACAAACAGAACCTCAGTTTAGTCTTCTCTGGTACATTGGGGTCATAAACTGAATCATTTTATGGTGTCACAAACTACATGAGCTCAGGGGTGTCACAAACCAAAATGGTTTGGTGGTGTCACAAATCCGCATCCATTTAAAAAAAAAAAAGCAAGTCCACATGGAGCAAAAGTTCCTAGGTAAGATTTTTGGTCATGATATTAAGGCCATGTGTAAGGAAAGGGTTTGGGTGCAAGTTGCAACATCTGGTATTTTAAAGCCCAAAACCATATGCTTGTGTTACATAAAATGTTTGAAATTTGAAAAATTTTAAGCTGCTCTCCTTTCTAAAAAGGTGGGAGGGGGGGGGGGGAGTAAATTTGTCAAAAAGGGAGAGCTGTAGAACCGAGAAACGCACAGTTGGAAATGTTCTTTGTTTCAACGATTCTTTTATCAAATGTGCCGGCCATTTTCCCACAAACGGGCATAGGACCTAAACGGACATCTTGCGTTGAACATTTCCCTTTGGTAGTGTTTGCAAAGCAGTTCTAAGACCATAAACTGACCGTACCTGTAGATGGACTAGGTTTTGACCTGTGGTCTTGTATTTGTGGGTTTTAGCATCTCTCCGACTCTTTCTGGTTTTTATATTTTTGTTTGTTCCTGGGCTGGAGCTAGGAGGTCCACCAATATGCAACCGGTTCTTCCCACCATAATTAGACAGCCACAGTCCTACTTGGGGCATGGTGTCTAAACACAGTAGTGTGCATGTGGTGGTGGTGTTGTTTTTTTTTGGGGGGGGGGGGGGGGTTGTTTGGTTTTTGGTGGGTTTTTTTGGGGGGGGAGGTATTTTTATTTTTTAGATTGTCATCTGTTCCGGTGACCTTTTGCGTGCCTTCCCTTAAGTACAGTTCCCCCAGTTCACCCAGCTGTAAATGGGTCCCTGCCCTCTTTAGGGTCAGTGAAGGTAAAGCGGCGAGGGAGAGGAGATGGACGCTGCCCTCAATATGCTGGTCCCTTGAGAAGTGAGGTCTCTGACGCCTTGCTCCCCTAGACCACATAGGTTATGGGACACCTTTACCTTTACGTCCGTTCCCGCCGGCACAAAATGGCCTACTCTTCCAAAAGGCAGAGCAGGTTTCGACGTGTGCACAAGATGTTTTGCGTGCGTTGGCTCGAGAGACCTCGGTTTATAAGTTTCATCGGAAGGACTTTCATGGGAGAGTGGAGACAGAACTGATGTTAACACCAGGGGGGAAAAAAATCACCTTGATGGTGACTTGAAGCACAATGTTTTAACCATTAGGCCACCTCACCCCCTTTCTATATAACTCTTAATGTGGTAGTAATTCTTAGATTTTGATGAAAAATGGGGGGGGTGTAACATTTCTTTTCTTATAGCAGGATGTTTCAAGTTTGGTGTGCAATGTAAATATCTATTTTTGGAATTCTAGCTATGGTCCTTAAAAGTACACGGGGATATGCTTCTTTGTGAGAAAAATGGCAACTTTGGGGCGAAAAATAACACACACACACACACACACACACACACACACACACACACACACACACACACACACACACAACCTAGTCCTCAGCAAAAAGTATCTGCTCCCGGCGCCTATGACTAAGAACGGTAACTCCGATTTATTACAGACTGACGCCACATGTGCGGGATTATTGACAGTTTTTGAAGTGATAGTTTTTGTGAATGGACACAGGGAATCGTTGTCCTTCGACAGCATGTGTTGTGACAAGAAAATGAGAGAGAGAGACGTCCGAAGAAGAGGATAGTATGTGGAATTAAGTACGATAAACATTAACAGGAAAGGTTCATGAGAATGTGTACTCCTTCAATGAAGAAGCAGCTGTTATAGCTGTTAAAGCTGAACTTGTGTTCTTTCATTTAAAAAAAAAGTATATATTTTTTTAATCTGTTCTTACCAGCATGGATGTCGGCGCCCACTCTTCTAAAAGGCAGGACAGGTTTTAATGAATGCACAATATGTGCTGCCTGCGTTTCTAGTCTCATGTGAAGGATTTCGTTTTGGGGGAGTAGAGTCCTACTGATATTATTTTAGTGATAATTTTTTTTTTTTTTTTGGGGGGGGGGGGGGGGGAGAATCCCATAAAGGGGGGTAGCTGGAAACTAGTTTCGATCCGGGCCATCAAATTGTGAGCACAATGCTCTAACCACTGGGCTTTCCTGCCTCCCTATTCAATAAGATTAATACTATTCTGTATTCATAAGTTAAAAGACTGGGAGATTTGAATACTTTACAGTTTACTGCAGCTCCTAGTCCTATCAATGATGGAAGCAAAACTCCATGTTATGTCATTATTTGTTTTTCGTTACTGGCAATCATATGCAATGATTTGGAACTACTTTAGAAAGGATGCAGTCAAAACTCCCTTTGCTGTCTATAACAGTTTAACACATTTGTCTATTTTTCATGAATACATTATCTTTTTTTTTTTTACATGATCTGTACATATATTTTTATCACAACTTTAAAAGACCAAATCTCATTTTTCAGGTAAGTTGGGTGGCCAGGTGACCTGCCATGACACCCTGTCCAAACAACTCCACTGGGCACAGGTGAGGGAAGCAAACAACACCTGTAGACGCCAGAGGAAGAGCTGGACTTGCAGCATAAGGACCAGACTGACCTCGGCATGAAAGAGATGCCTGCAGCAGCACCTGGAAGAGGAAGATCAGCACTCGTGTCTCATCCACACAGCTCTTCAGCCTCTCCTATGATCGTCAGGGCCATGGAAGAAGAAAAGGTATGTAAAACAGGACGTAGCTTACAAAAATAATTTTCTGATAATTTCTGTTTTAAAAAAACAAAAACAAAAACCCTAACACTCCCCCCCCCTCCCCACTTTTCCAAAGTCACTTACAGGTTAATGCAAGTTAAACTGGAGCCAAATAAAGTGGGAAAATTATGGCAAAGAGGCCAGTTAGATCCCCCTTCCCCCCTTTATTTATATGTGTGTATATGTATATATATATATATATATATATATATATATATATATATATATATATTATTCTTATTTAAGGATATGGGAAGAGTTGCGTGAAGATTTTGTCACAGCTTTTAAACCACAAGATTTCACCAGAAATTGTCATCTCATTCTGCTGTTCTACTTACTTCTCTCAAAGGGATGACAAAATTACATGCACATGGGGACTGGGTGTAAAAAACAAGAGTGCTTATTCCATTATTCTCAAAATAAAAGAATAATAAATAAATAAAGTTACTGGATGTCTTTCTAAAACATTCTCTCAAATGTACACATTTTGTTTTTGCCAAAAAGTTAATGTTAAAGAATTTAGAAACAAACAATATTAGGCAATGTCATAAAAGTGGACCATTTTCTTTCTTTCTTTTATTTTTGGTTTTGATATAAAACTGCAGCACTTAACATACACATTTAGGAATAGTTTTATATTTATCACCATCAGTATAGCAGTTAGGTTTCCAACTATTGTAAAGTTTTCGTGGCAAATCATTGAGCATATGCTGAGACACCATTTATTGACAATGAATGCCAGAAACAAGTATCATGTATATTTAACAGAAAGTTTGATTTCAAATTTTCTGTTGGTATTAAGATTGTTTTCCGTCTTTACACACAAAGACAAAAACGTGCCCCAAAATAAGTTGGGTTAAGTTTCTTGTAGTTTATATCAAAGCCCCGTCAGAGGCACATGAAAGTGTTATATTTTGCATGTAACTACCTCAACACGGTCAGAAGACCTTTTTGTGGAATTTGTGGAACATCTTGCACACTAGTCAGAAGACCTTTTGGTAGAAGAGGAAACCAGCTATGGCCAGTGGCATGGATGGCAAGAACATACGTAGCATTTTTTATTGTTTTGTTCCTTGCTAGAGCTCCAAGGTTCATCAGTGGTGAGGATTTTGCATGTGCGATCGTTTTTTTCTCCATTTAGGTAGCCACATTCCAACTTTGGGGATGGTGTCTAAACACGACACCTGTGTGCGTGCAGGTTTTTTTGTGTGTGTCATCTATTCCTACTGGCATGCAATGGCCTACTCTTCCGAATGGCAGAATGGGTTTTTAATGTGTGCGCAAGATGTTTTGTATGTGTTTGCAGTTGGGCCTCAGTTTATAGTCTCGTCTAAAGGACTTTGACATTCAGTTTGATTTTTTCATCAAACTGAGAAGAAAGGGTGAGGTTGAAAATTGAACCCAGAACCTCGTGGTTTACTTGTTGGGAGGCAAACGTCTTAACCACCCTGCCACCCCCTCCTTACACGTAGCATGTCTTCTGTGACCTGCAGAGGCCTAATCTCTACCAGAGTAAACTTGCCCAAGACATGGCACCAGCCATTGTCAGTGCAGAACCCCACTGACCAGTGCAGTGGGTTCGGGGAGAAGTCGAGTCGAAACAAAACGCTTCTAGTCAGTATCCCTGGCTCTTTAGACAGGTTTTCTTGCACACAGAGGTGTGAAGTTGGCCTTCTGGTGAGGTGGTAAGAAGGGGTGCTTCCATGTCTTTGTCTACTGTCTCTGGCTGATAGTTAGTGACTGGCCCAGCACTCATCCATGGGAATAAATCGTGCAAGAAAATAGAAAGAAGTCTGCTTCAGACGGTTCAAACTGTGGTCGGATATTGTCCAAGAAGTAAGCTGCTGCTAGGGTCAGGGGGTGAGGGACCCAGCAAACCTGCCTTTGGACTGTCCCAAGGTCCTTTGAAATGTTTGTAGCTTGCTCATTGGAGCTGCCCACTCTGCTGCCTGCTGAATAGGTCATCATAGGTCTTAAGTGATCACCTCTAGATCAAGGTCAAGGTTTTCCTTGGTGGTGGCAGTTGCTGGTCTTCCTGACCTTGGGTCGTGCTTAACATTCTTTGTGCCATGCTGAAATTCTGTCATCCAGTGTTTGATTGTAGTATATTTTTTCCATTCCTTAACTAGATCTCCAAAGTTCATCAATGGTGAGATTTTTGTGTATGTGACCGTTTTTGCCCATTATGAAGGTAGCCATATTCCGACTTGAGGATGGATGACTGTGGTATATGAAAAAGCAGTTTCATGTATGATACTCACAATTTCTTGGTGAATTTCTATGTGTCCAAACCTTTAGAAACAGCTACTTGATCAAGGACCCACACTCAATTTTCAACATTTAAATCAAAGTTGTCACCTCTTCTGTCTTAAAGGACCTGCTGAAATATATTTATAAACAAAATATAGGAAAGTGGAAATGTGTCTAAATAATGAAAACGTATAATTAATTGTAGCTACCATCATCTCCCCTGTTCAGGTAACCATTAGCTAGCCACCTTTCAGCCACCCTCCTGTTTTTGCTGTAACTATTTTGGTGTAAGCTACATAATGATCTGGTGGGTTTTTCACCAGATCTTCTCCATTCACTCATCCTGGACCTTCTCACCGCAGGCTCTGGAGACACCAGCAGCACGATGTTAGAGCACGAGGCCCAGAGAACTGGTCCATACCCACATGACGAAGTTGACTCGTGTTAGGCCGATAAGGGAAATGGGCGTAGAGTGGGAGATGTAAATGCTTCGTCAAAACCCCGAAGGGTCAAAAGGTTCAAATGCAGAACTTTGAAAGGCAAACCCACAAACCCTGAAGGACAAGCCCCAGAAGGGCAAAGTCCTGGCAGCAAGCCCCTGAGGGACAACAATGTGACAGAAGCCCCTAAGGGGCAGCATCGTGACAGAAGCCCCTGAAGGGCAGTAACATGCAAAACAAGCCCCTGAAGGGCAGTAACATGCAAAACAAGCCCCTGAAGGGCAGCAACATGCAAAACATGCCCCTGAAGGGCAGCAACATGCAAAACAAGCCCCTGAAGGGCAGCAACATGCAAAACATGCCCCTGAAGGGCAGTAACATGCAAAACAAGCCCCTGAAGGGCAGCAACATGCAAAACAAGCCCCTGAAGGGCAGCAACATGCAAAACAAGCCCCTGAAGGGCAGCAACATGCAGAACGGGCCCCTGAAGGGCAGCAACATGCAAAACAACATGCAAAACAGGCCCCTGAAGGGCAAACTCGTGACAGACAGCCCCTGAAGGGCAACAACTGATTGACAGGCCCCTGAAGGGCAACAACTGATAGACAGGCCCCTGAAGGGCAACAACTGATAGACAGGCCCCTGAAGGGCAACAACTGATAGACAGACCCCTGAAGGGCAACAACTGATAGACAGGCCCCTGAAGGGCAACAACTGATTGACAGGCCCCTGAAGGGCAACAACTGATTGACAGGCCCCTGAAGGGCAACAACTGATAGACAGGCCCCTGAAGGGCAAAAACTGATTGACAGGCCCCCGAAGGGCAACAACCTGATAGACAGGCCCCTGAAGGGCAAGTTCAGAACAGAGCCTGGCATCACTCTCCAGGAATTTTGAATAAGGAATCCTTTAGATCCCACAGGGTTGAATAGGAAATTTGATAGGAGTCTTGGGGCTTTCGTATCAGAGGGGGTCTACACAACCTCCGACCTCTGAAACGCCTCAAATGTGATGAGAGCAGTGAGGACTGTGATTTCTGTGGACATCTAATAGTCGGCGTACAGCAGCAGGTAAAGGTAAGTAATGCAAAGTCTCCAGCCATGCAACCATTACTTTGGAACACTTCATGGGTACATTTTTTACCGAGTACAACCTGGCAATTTGTGTGTGTATAACGGTCACAAAAGTGCAACGATCATCTTCCACATTTTCTGAGCTCAAATCACATGCTGGAATTGTATTCAATGATCATGGTTTTCGAAACTTCATCAGTATCCTTTGAAACCTAACTCGGCGATTACAGAGGGAGCCAGTTTTTGCGTTGACACTGCTTTTGGTGTCCTAAGTGACACAGCTGACAAAACCCTTGGACCTAGTGCACCTAAAGGGAAGGAACACATTTAGCCCCCAGACACAATCTTGAAACATTTGCTGGACCTTACAGGTCTCTTCCTTCTTGCCCTGATTCCTTAAAAGTCGAAGCATAGATGTCAAAAAAGTCATGTGGGTCATCTTGGTTCTCTGGCCTTGTGTCTCTGACCTCGTGGCTGTTCACGTCTCAAGACCTCATCAAGGTAGGTGCACGTACTGGGGTTTTTGGGGGGTTCCTTTTTGTGTGTGCGTGTGGCTTTTAATTTTCATAGTACCACTAGTGAAGCCTTGAATTTGTTGGACAGTTTGGTGTTTCCACAAATGACGATATAACTGTGATTTAATTATTGCTAATAGTAGTAGGACTATAGTCGTTGTAGCAGTAGTAAGGGTAGAACTTGCAGTAGTATTTACTATTACCAGTATCATTTTATCAATACTATTATTATTGTTGTTATTATTATTATTATTATTGTTGTTTTGTTTCTATCACACACACCAAACCACATAACCACATATGGATATGTTCACAACTATGCGTGCACATGCCAGAGTGTACATGCACACATACACACACACACACAAAGTATTCTTATCAGTATTGTTGGCTATTGTAATGATAATGGTTCTTTTTTTTATTATAATCATTTTCATCATCAGTGTCATCAATATGTTTGGGGGTGGGTTTTTGTGTTGGTGGGTTTTTGTGTGTGTATTTTTTTTTTTGGGGGGGGGGGGGGGGGAGATTGTTCCTCGGCATGACTTCCAAAGTTTACCGGTGGTGAAATTTGATGTGACAGTTTGCCTACCATTAAGGTAGCCGCATTCCGGCTTCAATGAAGATGTCTTAACATGACACCAGCATGCATGCAGTTTTTCAAAACGTTTGTCGTCCTTTTTTAAGTAGCATACAAAAATCTACTCTTCAAAATGATGAAACAGATTTTAACATGCATGCAAAATGTTTTGCATGCATTTTGAGTACAGTACAGAACATCATGTTATAGTCTCGCCCAAAAGAGTGTAGGGGGAGCGGAGTCGGTACTGATGTCGACTCCAGGGGTAAAAATCCCCTCAAATGGGTGTCTTGATGGTTCCAAGAGAGTAAAGTTCATTTACAGTATCAAAATGATTAAATGAAAATCATGGGGTTTATTTATTCTTTTATATTGAAGATAAAGGAATAAGCACTTATGTGCTTTTTTACATCCAGTCCCCGTGTGTATGCGGTTTTGTAAATTTTGTCTTCCGTTCCCACCGGCACACAATGGCCTACTCTTAAAAAGTGGAACAGTATTTAACGTGTGCGCAAGATGTTCTGCGTGTGTTCGCACACGGGGCCTCGGTTTATAGTCTCATCCGAAGGACTTTTGGGGAGAGTGGAGTCTGCACTGATGTTAACTCCAGGGGGAAAACATCCCCATGAACGGGAATCGAACCCGGGTCGTCAGATTGCGAGCGCAATGTTCTAACCACTAGGCTTTTAATTCCAAGTCACACCTCTTCCTTTTCAGGCCCCACTGGTGCCCTAAAGGGCTACACAACCATGCAGGCAACATCGTACAACATGACACTGCCGAGTCAGTTGAACTCCTGCCGTATCCTTGCTGAGCGTCAAGCAAGAAAGCAACTATAGGACTTAGTATGTGTGTGTGTGTGTGTGTCTGTCTGTCTGTCTGTCTGTCTGTCTGTCTGTTGTGTCTAATGTGTGTGTGTGTGCGGGTGTGTGTGTCTAATGCGTGTGTTTGTGTGTTTTTGAATATGTGTCTTGTTTGTATACCTGCTTGTCTGGCTGCTTAGCTGACTGACTCTCTCTCCCTCCCTCTCTCTTTCCCCCCTCTCTCTTTCCCCCTCTCTCCCTCTTTCTCTCTCCCTCTCTCTCTCCCTCTGTCCTCTCCTCTCTTCCCCCTCTCTCTTTTCCCCTCTCTCCCTCTCTCCCTCTCTCTCCTCTCCTCCTCTCCCTCTCTCCCCTTCTCTCCCCCCCCCCCCTCTCTCTACTCTCTCTCTGTGTATCTCCATGTCTTTCCTTCTTTGCGTGTGCATACTCACACGCAAGCATTTAATTCCAAAATGTCTCATTTTTTGTGCAGAATCATTTTATCAAGGCTGTTCCCGTCCTAGGTACTTCAATGCCTGAGGACATGGCCCGAGCAAGTGGAAACACCCAATAAGGTGTGTGTATGACATTTGTTGTTGTTTTGTAGTTGTTGGATGTTCCACAATTCAACATTCTGAGCACAGCGCACAAATCCAACACAACTGGGTCAAGGGCCCAGAGCTAAAATGAGCGCAGCCCTTCCTGTTACCATGTCCACATGTGGTCAGTTGCTGTTATAATTAGCACCAGCTGGCCCCAGCTGGGCTGGGAAGGGATGGACTAGATAGCCACTGAGAGTAGCTGAAAGTGGGGGAAACTGACAGCTGTGAGGAGAGTCCTCTATCATATGCAGTCTGTCTCACTCATCATACTTAGGAAATATTGAAATTGTAAGCACACTCTTCGGAAGAAAATTGGGTAAATAAACATTTGTTTCAAGTACCTTGCTGTATAGACAGCTATACTCTGGCTTCAAAATATTTTTTTCAGGGAATGTAGCCTGTACTGATGTTAAATACAGGGAGAAAAAGCTACTTCACAGTTATTTGAATGATTCCAAGACGGCAATTAGAATTTTGTTGGTAGCATTAAGATATAACTGAAAATAAAAGGATGGGGATTTATTGTAAAGCACACTTCTTTCTTTTCAGGCCCTTGATCGCGAAAATGCGACTAGGAAAACTGCACATGAAAATTGCCGCCAAGAAACACTCCCACAACACCTATAATCATCCCTAGCAAAAATCATCATGCATTAAAAAAAAAAAAGTTGCCTCTGATTCGTGCGTCCGGTTTACTGGTCTCATGTGGCCACAGATTCGTTTGCCCATACAATAGTCCTGTGGAGATTGTGTCAAAGCCTTTGGGTGGGTTCACGAGGGGACGGTCGTTGGAGGACTTGTTGTGGTTGCCACCTGGGGTGGCAAAATCGCTCAGTCTGGCTCGCGACTGAGCTAATACTGTCGTTAGTAGGGGCTTA
>CM054140.1:32307407-32367407 GCA_028751875.1 Rapana venosa
CCAAAAAAACCCCCCAAAAACAAAAACAGCGAAAACAGATTTTAAAAAACAAACAACAAAAGACAAAATAAAACAAAACAGATTATAGTTCACAACCTGCATGTATCTGAGACATACCCCCTCCACACCCATCCCCCCACCCCCCAAACAAAACATGACAGCAGTAGCCCTCCTGGGGCACGAATGAGGTAACAGAAATAATAATGATAGTTATAATAACAACAACAATAAAGATGATATGATGATGATGATAACTTACGCCTGATGGCAACCAAGGTGTTTCCATGGCTACAGGACAGGGAGACGATGTTGAAGGGATCTTCCCCAGTGATGCCCACTTTCCTGGGCGACCCAGAATCCTCGTCGACCCGTCCCAGACGTCCTCGAGCGCTCTTGCCCCAGGAGAATATGTCTCCCACTGTTGGAAAGGAAAATCAATGTTGTTTCAGGAGAAGGAGAATACTTTGTGTGTGTGTGTTTGGGGAGTGGGGGGGGGGGTGAGTGTTGAGTGTGAATCTGTGTGTGTGTGCGCGCGCAAGCATACATGCACTAGCAATTAACTGTGGCCACATAACATTCTTTCATTTCTTTATTTATTTATTCTTTTATTTTTATTTACTCTTTTATATCGAGGATAATGGAATAAGCACTTATGTGCTTTTTTACATCCAGTCCCCGTGTGTATGCGGTTTTGTTAATTTTGTCATCCGTTCCCACTGGCACACAATGGCCTACTCTTTCATGCTTTGTATGCATGTTGGTGTGCATGCCTGCGCATGTGTGAAAACAATTTTGAAAGTACCTATACAAGAACACTTGTCTAGATGCACCTATCATCCAGACGTGTACAGGTGTATGTGTAGTGAGGCAGGTGTCGTTTGTTCTTTCAGGTCCATGGTCCAGTTTCTGCATTCTTACATTTTCTTTTTCTTTTCCCCTTATTTTTTTTGGTTCATGTGTTTGCGATATTGTTCTGTTTATTCTGTAACTAGTATGAATATGAATACTTTAGATCTCAAATCAATGCTGGATGCTAATGCTTTACACTCTATTTCTGAAGGGGTTCACATCAGGGTTTTTTTCTCCTTATTATCAATTCTTCTGTTAGTTGTTATTATAAGGTACACTGTCATCAGCAAAGCTACGCTGACCAAGGCCTACACTGAAATGTTGTGACGCTTTAAAACCTGAGATTGTTTTCAAGTTATAAAAAAAATCCTCTGAAGTCAGAGTATGTCTACCCATATGACAAGGTACTTGAAAACAACCATACAATTGGACTTTTCATCCAGTGAGTAATTAACATTCTCACAATAATTGTCCAGATGGGATGAGTAATAGAGGAGTGCATATTCTGGGTGAACCTCACAGTGTTGAGCTGGGGAACGCCCAACTACTACTACTACTACTACTACTACTTCTACCACCACTACTACTACTACTACTACCACTACTACTACTACTACTACTACTACTACTACTATACTACCACTACCACTACTACTACTATTACTTCTACTACTACTACTACTACTATGACTTCTACTACCACTACTACTACTACTACCACTACTACTACCACCACTACTACCACTACTTCTACTACTACTACTGCTACTACTACTACTAACTTCAAATAAAAACACTACCACTACTACGACTACTACTACCACTACTACTACCACTACTTCTACCACCACTACCACTACAACTACAACTACTACTACAACTACTACAACAACAAACAAAAACAACAGTACACAGACCATCAGACACTGCCACAGTGAAGGTGTCGCCACACGCCACAGTGGTCAGCTTGTAGGAGTTGAGGGCCTTGACGAGGGCTGGCCGTCTGTCCTGCGGCTCCTTCTCGTAGCCCAGCTGACCAAACTGGTTGGAGCCAAAGGTGTAGCACATGCCCTCCACTGCCCAACATGACAACGACGTTGCCACAGGCAGTAAGGATACGATTTAATAATAATAATATATGGAATTTATATAGCGCTGAATCTTGTAAAACAAACAAATCTAAGCGCTTGCACTCAAATCATTTACGCGCATGCAACTTACCTCAAATATAATAAATAACATATTTCAAATTTATGCACGCGTATGTGCGCGCGCACACACACACCTGCGAACACACTTAGGAGATGAAAGATGCTGTTGAAAAGTAGAGACGGATATGAGGGGAAAGTGTCAGGTAGGAAATAAGTGTGTTTTGAGGCTGGATTTGAAGGTATCAAGTGAAGGTTTTGGGCGCAGTGAAAGAGGGAGGTCATTCCAGGTGGACGGACCAGAAACAGAGAAAGATTGACAGCCAACAGTGGTTTGTTTGAATCTGGGTTTCGAAAGCAAAAGGGAATCTGCAGCTGAACGAAGGGAACGGGATGGAGTGTACAGGTAAGACAGTTACAAAGATAAGATGGTGCATATTTGTGGAGACATTTAAAACAGAGGGTATTGATCTTATACTTCAGTCTTTGTGAGACTGGCAGCAGTGAAGAGATTGCAGAAGAGGAGTGATGTGTTTCAGATTTTTCTTTTCTTAGGACCAGTCGAGCTGCAGAGTTTTGTATGCGTTGAAGAGATTGGATAGATGATGCTGGTGGGCCAGCCAAAAGAGAATTACAGTAGTCAAAACGGAAAGAATGAGAGATGTGACAAGCTTGGAAGTTGCATCCAGTGGACAGATACTTGCGAATCGCGCTTAGCGCCCGTAGTTGATAGTAGCAAGACTGGCAGGTCGGGGTGTTTAATTTTTCATAGAGAATGTGTTGTCAAGAACTGCACCTAAATACTTCACAGAGTTGGACAAAGGAACTGATGCACTGCCGAATTCTATTGATGTTGTTGTGATGGAGGAAAGTTTATGTTGGGTCCCTATGAGCATGGCTTTGGTTTTATCGGCATTAAGTTGTAACTTGTTCTGAGTCATCCAGTTTTGAATGTCTTGAAGGCAGTAGGACATACTTGTCAGGAGGGAAGGCAAGTTTTCAACAGTATCACTGCACTGAAGCTGAGTGTTATCAGCATAGAAACGATGATCAATATGGTGGTTGTTTATTATATGTGAGAGGGGAGCAGTGTAGAGAGTAAAGAGAATAGGCCCAGGACTGATCCCTGTGGGACTCCACATTCCATTTTGACAGGTTTTGATTGAATTTTGTTTACAATAACTTTCTGGAATCTGTGAGGTATGAAGTAAACCAGGTGAGGGCTGTGCCATTAATACCAAACATATTTTTTGGCGAAAAGAAGGAATGGGATCTAATGTCAAAGTCGCAGATAAATCAAGAAGAGTGGGGAGGAGATTTTCCTGCATCAAGAAAACAACTAGAAGTGTATTTTAAAGTTTGGACTAGTGGTTTGGGTGCTGTGGTTGGGCGATAGGCAGTTGAAAAGGGGAAAGAGATCATTGGAATGAAGTGACTGTTGAGAGTTGAGAACAACTTTTTCTAGTACTATTAGAACAAAGGGTAATTTTGAGACGGGCCCTATAATTTCCTAAGTGGATCGAGGTCGTGCTTTTTCAGAAGAGGTGACTATGCGGTTTTAAGCTGAAGGATCAATTCCGACAAAGGATATTTACTATTTAGTATAATAGGTACAAGTTGTGGAAGGCATTGTGAGAAAACAGGGGATTTGATTTGAAGCACTTTGATTTGGTGTGGTTTTTTGCGCAAAATATATATAGCGCTTTATAAATTCCATGTATTATTATTATTATTACAGTTTAGAGCTGTGCGTTTCATATTACGAAATTTGAGGGCTCTTTTTTTTATAAAAAGTGTGAAGAGAGAGACTGTGTGTATGTGTCAATTGCATTTTTTTCCCTATTCTTTTATTTTGAGGTTTAATGGAATAAGCACTCATGTGTTTTTACATCCAGTCCCCATGTGTATGCAGTTTTGTAAATTTTGTCATATGTTCCCACCGGCACACAATGGCCTACTCTTCTGAAAAGCAGAAATGTGCGCAAGATTTCTGCATGCATTTGCACAAGGGACCTCGGTTTATAAACTTATCCAAAGGACTTTTTTGGGGGGAGAGTGGAGTTCGCACTCTGTGTGTGTGTGTGTATGTGTGTGGTGTGTGTGTGCACAAGTGTGTGGAAATGTAGGATGGTGTAGAGTGCTGGGTAATGTAGGGTTCATTTCATAAGAGGTAGGAAGAGTGTGTGTGTGTGAAATAAACTAAGTACATACTTATATAAACATCATAAAAACACTTTTCAGCACCTCGGGGAATGACCACATGTACAACCAAACCATTCCCAAATCAAGTACACAAAGAGGCCATAACAACAAATGATAACAAATGCAAACTATATTTGATGCCTGAAGTGACAAATCTAAAAGTCCCCGGCATCTCTATAATAGAGAAGGTTCTCAGGCATGACTGGTCACAAGCTGAAATGTGTCCACTGAAGGCAGCAGGCAAACCCACAGACGTGGCTTTTGGGGTTTTTTGTTGTTGTTTTTACCTCCTACAGAGCTAAAAGCACAAGTAACGACCAGGCACAAGGTATTTTAGCTAATAATAATAAATAATAATAAATGGAACTTATATAGCGCTATATCTTGCAAAGACAAATCAAAGCGCTTGCATTCTACCTAATCTTACACAGTCACACAACCAATGACAAATAATCAATAGTTCAAACAGGTATTACAAACATGGTACGCTGCAGACCAAATCTATGAAATAAAATTGCAATAGTCAAATGTTTTTCAAAAGCACACACACACTCACACAGGTCATATACTTTAGCAGGGTGATAGGACATGGGTTAGTGAAGGGTGGGATAGTTCTGATATGAAACAGGAGGGGGGAAATCTTAGAAATAAATATGTCTTGAGGCTGGATTTAAAAGTGTCATAACTAGGTTTCTGGCGAAGAGAGAGAGAGGGAGCTCATTCCAGGTTGATGGACCCAAAATAGAGAAAGAGCGGCGGCCAACGGTAGATTGGTTGAATCTAGGTATTGGTAGGCACAAGGTATCTGCAGCAGAGCGGAGGGAACGAGAAGGAGTGTACAGGTGAAGACATTCACAGAGGTAGGAGGGTGCAGTTTTGTGGAGACATTTGTAACAAGAGGGTACTACTAAGGGAATGCAGCAGCAGCAGCAGCAGCAGCAGAAGGAGAGGAAGAAGTAGATGTGCGCTGGCTGGCTGACCTACCTGTGAGCAGCGCAGTGTGCGAGGTGCCCACAGCCACCCCCTGCACCTGCACTGTGGAGATGGGGGCGGAGGTGACGGGGGCCAACATGTGCACCTCCTCCACCAGCTGCTCCAGCACCCCCCCTCCCTCACTGCTGATCTCGTCCAGCCCCAGCTTGTTGTTCCTGTCCCCCCCACCGTCAACACGGCATCGTGATTGTCGACACAGACAAATAATGCACAGGTAAGTTGAAAAAAAAACCCGCCAGATTCTTATGAGTTTTCTTTTTTGTGGAGTAAAAACATAAGGTGTTGGAAAACTGTTTAATCATTTGTGAAAACCTCTAAAACCATTTTGTATCTTTCCAGCTATTTTGAATGAGGGAGTATAACAAACTTTTTTTTTTCTTTAATAAAAGCTTGTGCCAGAGACTACATTTTTACCTTCATTACATTAGCAGAGTAAAGAAATCGTTCACTTGATTCTCTATTGTAAAGTCAGGTTTTGATACTAGCAATAAAAAAAAATGTGTTTCTTGTTTTAGGATTGGGTTTTTGGGGCGGGGAGGGGGGGGGGTGAATAAAAGAACTCTTGACATGGTTTTGGCAGAGCAACAGAAATTAGCACGCACGGAGAGATGAGAGTTGGGAGGGCTATCAACCATAACAATGATAACATGCACGAATATGTCACTGAATAAAAACAAACATTAGGAAAAGAAAGTAGGAGGAGAGATACCACAGAAAATTACTGAGTCCCACAAATTTTTATTAATAATATTTTAGAAAAATAACATGAAATACATTTTTTAAAGTCTTTGTTCCACGTTACATTTGACTGATTCATTAAAATAAAGTCTTGGAGATTTGTCAACTTAAAAAACGATGCCTTTTACAAGAAAGAACTTTCAGATGAGAAAAAAAGTGGTGTTTTTTTATATTTTCCCTCCCCCCCCTCCCCCCCAAAAAACCACCATCACCTCCCCCTTATCAATCTTATCTATCATCCTTTTCTCTTTTCATAAAAAATTTTTCTGAAAAGACTGCCGGGAAACAACAAGATCACCCAAACTCAATAACAAAAAAACACAAAAACCAACAACCCGTCTCGACTTCTTTCTCTCGCGGCAAAAGGCAGGAGGAGGCCAGGGACCGACCTGTTGTTGCCACAGCAGAGCAGCGTGCCGTCCAGCGTGAGAATGACGGAGCAGTCCACGCCGCAGTACACAGAGCAGGGACGGACGTCCTCCGACACCGCCACAGGCTGGGGAGAGGCCATGCACTCCTGGTTCCCCAGGCCCAGGCGTCCTGGTGGGACAAACAAACGGCGCATGCTCTGAGTCAGCCAGTCAGTCAGTCAGTCAGGCTGGCTGGCTGGCTGGATGGATGGATGGATGAATGGTGAGTCTCTCTCTCTCTCTCTCTATCTCTCTCTCTCTCAAATACACGCACGCATGCACGCGCACACACACGCAAAACAAGCAGGCAGGCAGGAAAGTAACACACACACATAACAGAAAATCTATTCAAAGGTACCCACTTAAACACACACACACACACACAAGCAGGCGGGCACGCAGGCAGGCAGGAAAGTACACGCACAAAACAGAAAATCTATTCAAAGGTACCCATTTACACACACACACACACACAACACACACACACACAAGCAGGTGGGCAGGCAGGCAAGTACACACACATAACGAAAATCTATTCAAAGGTACCCACTTACCACAGACACACACACACACATAACACACCACACACAAAACACACAGGCAGGCAGGCAGGCAAGTACACACACCTAACAGAAAATCTATTCAAAGGTACCCACTTACACACAGCCCACACACAGCACACACATACACAACACACACATACACACACACACAGAGGTAGGCAGGTACACACACATAACAAAAAAATCTATTTAAAGGTACCCACTTACACACACACACACACACACAAAACCCCACATACCCCAAAACCCCAACCCCACACACACACACATACACACAACAGGCAGGCAGGCAGGCGGGCCCAAGTACACGCACATAACAGAAAATCTATTCAAGGTACCCACTTACACACACACCACACACACACACACACACAAGACACACATACACACATACACACACACACACAGAGGTAGGCAGGTACACACACATAACAGAAAATCTATTTAAAGGTACCCACTTACACACAGACACACATACATATACACACATGCACACACAGGTTGGGGAGAACATCTTGCGCACATGTTAAAACCCATTTCGCTATTTGGAAGAGTAGGCCATCATGTGCCGGTGGGAACGGATGGCAAAATTGACAAAACTGCATACACACAGGGACTAGATGAAAAAAAAGCACATGTGTGCTTATTCCATTATCCTCCAAATAAACGATTTAATAAATTAAATAAGCACACAGGTGGTCTGCTTTCCGGTTTGGGCACGTTCAACGGAAAGCAGACCACCACCACATAAAAAGAGCAATGAACTTCGTAGTAATAATAATAATAGTAAATGGAACTTATATAGCACTATATCTTGCAAAGACAAATCAAAGCGCATGCATTCAACCTAATCTTACACAGTCATGCAATCAATGATAAATGATCAATAGTTTAAACAAACAGATATTTACAAACATGATGCGATGCAGAAAAAAATATATGAAATAAAATTTCAATAGTCAAATGTTTTTCAAAACACACACACACTCACACAGGTCATATACTTTAGCAGGGTGATAGGACATGGGTTAGTGAAGGTGGGATAGCTCTGATATGAAACAGGAGGGGGGAAATCTTAGGTTTGAAATAAATATGTCTTGAGGCCGGATTTAAAAGTGTCATAACTAGGTTTCTGGCGAAGAGAGAGAGGGAACTCGTTCCAGGCCAATGGACCCGAAATAGAGAAAGAGTGGCGACCAACAGTGGATTGGTTGAATCTAGGTATTCGTGGGCACAAGGTATCTGCAGTAGAGCGGAGGGAACGTGATGGAAAGAGACCAAAGAAAAGACCTAGCAAAACCTGGGCTACCTGTATTGCAGATGATCTTAGAGAAAGGGGCATAAATAAGGAGGAAGTTCAAAACAGAGAGAGATGGAGAAGGCTCATCAATGTCAAACCTCCCCTGGGAGAAACATGACAAAAAAGGAAGAAGAAGAAGAAGACACATACACACACTTAAACACACTACTTACCGTTATCTCCCCTGCCCCAGGAGAAAACTTCATGTTCGTTTGTAACAGCAAGTACATGCGATGCTCCACAAGACACTTGCACCACTTCATATCCCAGCAACGCCTCCACAATTTTCGCCTGAAATCATACGCCAATTTTTTCTCTCTGTGGTCAGACTGTGGTTGCTTATGGAGGCAAAGTACTTGAAAACAGTCATATGTGCAAACTTTTGATCCAGTGTGTACCTACAGTCTCCTAGTGATTCCAACATCGGATGAGGTGAGACAGAGTGTATATTCTGGGTGACATCCAGAGCTGGTTGATTCTTTGGTAAAACGAGGGTGCCTCTGAATACAGTACTGAAGTGTTTGCTTCTAGTCTTGCATTGTCGTCTTATGAAATTCATTCTAAGTTAAAGAAATACATGCATTTAAAGATTATTTTAAAAAAACATTATCAGCAGTTTCCTTGCCCACAGAAATTAGAAATTCTAATACATAAACTGAGATTAAATGCACTTATACTAATTATTCAACAAAATGTAACATGTTTTCTATTCCCTTTTTGCAATCACCATTTATTGTTTGAATTGCCCCCAATTCTTTTGATATGTATAAAACAAGAGTTTAGAATTCAAAAAAAGAGCCACTAGTCAAGAGTTTTTAGACGGGTTTACTGACTATCTTCAAAAACCGTACCCAAGCAGTAGTTAATAAAAGGTAATACATCAATTTTAATAGATAAGTGCCAGGTGTTCTCCAGGGATCAGTCTTAGGTCCACTATTATTTTCTAATTTATATAAATGATATTGTGAACAATATAGACTCTGATATAATACTTTCGCTGACGATATTAGCATGTCTTTAGCAGTAAACGATCCAAACATTCGCCCGAAACACTTAATTCCGAGTTAGAAAAAATAAAATTCTTGGCCAAGTGCTGGAAAGTTAGTTTTAATGCAGACAAAACTGAACTCTTAAATTTTTCTCGCACAATTACATGATCCTAACCACTCTCATTGATTCAAATTGCCTTCAATTAAAAGTATGCACAAACACTTAGTATCATTCTTCAGGACTATTGCAAATGGATGAGCATATAAAAAATGCATAATATAACAGTAACTATGTGTCTCCTGCCTCAAAAAGCTATAAATATAAACTTAGTAGAAAAACACTTAAACCAATGTACCAGTCAGTTAACACTCCCTCATTTCGACTATGCTACATTTGTGGAGTGGGACAATTGTACCGACACACAGTCCAATCATTAGAAACTGTTGCAGCTTGACGCAATCAGAACTATAGTAGAGCCTGTTCGTGGCACAAATCAAAAACGAAAAAATTGTACAAGTCGGGAATTCGTACTCTGAAAGACGAAGAACCAGACACTAAACTTCTAGCAATATCACAAAATGGTAAATGGGTTTTTGTCCCCTCATACTAGTTAATCTTGTTCCTGCACTAGTAACACAGATAAATCCCTATCATAGAAAAAGCCTTTGAACGCACTTGCACGGTGCAGCACAGAAAGTTTAATAAAAAATCTTTCATTCCTTCGACTACTTTATGTGGAACTCCTTTACCAAGTGTATTAAAATAGTCATTCTTTAAGTCAGTTCAAACGATTTTTATCATGCAAACGAAGCCCGTTGTACCCTTTGTATTTTTATCATGGTGACAATGGAAAGAGCAGATATGCATTGTCGACTTCGACTCGGAATAAGTGATTTATAATATGATAATTTCATCCCACATAGCAAAACAATCCATCATGTGCCTGTGGTAACGCCAGAACAGCCGAACACTATTTGCTGTTCTGCCCTAACTTGATCTATACTTCCTACCAATTGCCTCCCTATCCTCCCAGTATGTTCATTTTCAATTTCTTTTTATCAGCAGCCCTGAATGTAGTATGAAAACAACATTTCTATTGTTGAAATTGTTCCATCATTTATATCCGTTCAAAAAGATTTTGTAGTGTTTCTGTTGATGTAGCACTTTTTAGGTTGTCTTCATCAGTGCTGGAGTACTCTAATTAACTCTTCTTGCTCTCCCCTGATGTATGAGTGGTTGTTGACAAGAAAAGCAGAAGAAAACATTTTGTAATAGTGAATAGAAGTTTTTTTGCAATGATTACTGACATAAGTACAAACCATTTGTTTAATAATTGGTCCTGCTTATGTCAATTATATCATTAGTAATTATATAACCTATAGCATTTTTGCTTGTTGATGATATTTTCCTAAAAGTGGCTCTCTCTCTCTCTCTCTCCTCTCTCTCTCTCTCTCTCTCTCTCTGAGGTTTTCCTATTTCCAACTAATTTTTGTTGTTTTTATGTGTTTATTCACAAATGATAGCTTCGTTGTGTGTTTTCCTTTTTCTTACATAGCAAAGATTGTAATTGATGAAAATGTTTGTTGGTTGTTGGTTTACATTTTTTCCAAGCTCAGCCACTGTTATGTTCATGGTTAATCTTCATTGTTATATTGAGCACACCATAAGCTATAAGCTTGATGTTGCTATGTAGTCCAAAATCTGTTGTTTTCAATTTTATACTCATTCCTGAATAAAAACTATTTAAACCAAAAGTTTTTAGGACCTCAGCAATTCATTATGTCAGTCCTGAAGTCATATAATTCCGTTTTTTTCACCTGAAAGACCATTACTGTAATTAGTTGTATGATAATATATATATAAATATATTTCTTCCCTTACACACACACATGATATATAAAATTATATATATTTATATATATATATATATATAATATAATGTGTGTGTGTACGGGAATGAAGAGAGAGAGAGAAGAAGAGGAGAGAGAGAGAGAGAGAGAGATGGGGTCTGTTTGTAATAATGCAGGGGGGTCTAAAATCATCATGTGTGAATGACATTAAACAAAACAACAAAAACCAACAAACAACAAAACCCCAGAGTGTCTAACATCGCTCATTTACTATCATTGTAAGGTGACAGACATTAAATGAGGAACTAACCTTCACAGAGTGGTAAGCTTGGGATGGCTCAACAAACTCTATGCCAATTTTTTTTTGTTTTCATGCTAACCATTTCAATTACCCATTGAATTTCCCTTATTCACTTTACCTACAATAAAATAAACAAAACACTAGTCACATACAAACAATGATCTTCAGCAATCAAAAGGTCTTAATGCATAACTGAATTTTACTCAAGTAAAAGGTAAGCCCATGGTGTCACATATGTTACAGGAAAATGTTTGTACGATACCACCTTTCAGTCACAGTAAAGATTTCTCCGCACCATATTGGCCTGCTCTCCTCCACAAGAGCACAAACCCACAGTGCCACTTATCATCTTTTTTTTTAAGGGGGTGTGTGTGGTGTATGGTGTTTTGGTTGGGGGGGGAGAAGGGCTTACCTGTTGACGTCATTTAAGTGCCATGTCCCAGACAGCTGTGGCATCCACGCCATATGTCATCAGATGCCCGATCTGAAATCATACATCAACCTTATATTCCAAATAATGCATTCTTTTCAAAGGGAAGAGTTTTTTCCACACAAGAAAACAACGTTTACCAAGCGAAGCCCACTTTTGTGTTCAAGCAGTTGTGAAAATATTGTGTGTTGTGTGTGGACACACATGCAAGACAGAATATGATGTTGTGCATACACTCATTATATGCCTAAGTTAAACATAGCAGAACTTGTAAACTAAACAGAACTAGCCCCTATGCGTATAATAATGTAGTGCATATCGTGATTATACATATGCATGTTTGCCTGTCTCTCCTAGAATAGAGTTTTAAAAATCAACCAAAGTGATAGTTAGTATGTATGTTACAATCCTTTTCGATCAACACACAAAACATAAGGGGTAACTTCAATAAACTCAAACTTCCCCTACATAAATATTGAACAGTCCGAATTTCATGGAAAAATATCCGACATGGCTCGATACTCTGCTAAATCAAAAGTCCAACGAAGGCTGGCAGAACCGGTGAGGCAAGAGCGTGGAAGAGGGCACCGCAGGCCACTATGCGAATGGGGACGGCTGCCCTGACCTCCAGTAGCGGAATCAGGGTGGGCTGAGCACTGCCATCGATCCCGGCAACCCCGCCTCTCCCCCCACCCCCACCGGCTGTGGACAGAACGATGCTGACAATCAGTCCACGCTGTTGTCCAGTACAGAGCCATAGACAGCAAGACACACGTTTTCTATTTTCAGTACATTGCTCTCTCTATTTTTTGTTAGTTCGTACTATTTGCCTTCTTTTGTTTATTTATTCTTTGATATCGAGGATAATGGAATAAGCACTCATATGCTTTTTTACATCCAGTCCCCGTGTGTATGCGGTTTTGTAAATTATGTCATCTGTTCCCACCGGCACACAATGGCCTACTCTTACGAAAAGCGGAACAGGATTTAACGTGTGCGCAAGATGTTCCTGCGTGTTTTTTCGCACATGGGGCCCCTCGGTTTAATAGTCTCACGAAGGACTATGGGAGAGGGATCTGCCACTGATGTTAACTCCAGGAAAATATCCCCCTTGATAAGGAATCGAACCCAGGTCGTGTGACCTGCCGAGAGCAATGTTCTGACCACTAGGCTATCTTTTGTTTAGCTTAGACTTTTTGCCACAATTCATCAGCTGTAAAAAAAACCCACAAAAAACCTCAAATAAGCTGTGATAGATCAACAGGTTCAGATAACCAAAAAAATAAGAAAGAAAGAAAGGGTCAATGAAAGCTTGGTAAATATTTCACAGGAGTTTTTTCGTTTACTTTTCTCTATTGCTAGAAAAAAGTGGGGTTTTTCCCTCATGGCTTGATAAATGTTTCACAGGAGTACATTCCTTTATATTTCCATACTGTTGCAAAAAGATTTGTTTTCTCTCCCTTGCCCCATACACCAACTCTCCGCCCCCCCCCCCCCCCCCCCCCCCAAAAAAAAACCAACAAAACAACCAAATGTAGGCGTGTATACACACATAGCAAAACACCACATTTAACCTCTCAAGACCAGCAACGACATAAAAAAGTCAAGGTTCCGTACCTCCCCTCTAACACCGCCCGTGCTTTGTGACCGCTGCACGCTGTGTGCGCCCGTAGCCACCTGGACCACCTGGGTGTCGAGAGAGGGGAGGGGGAGGCTGTCGGCAAGGACTAGCCCCCCACCCCATCCAACACAGAGCTCAAAGGCCCATAGGTTTTCCCAGAGAGTCCATCTGAAATGAAAAATATACTGAGCAATGTAATGGACCTCACACTGGGGCAGGACAGCCTAGTGGTCAGACATTCAGTTGTGGGATCTGGGCAAGGGTTTTTGAGCCACCAGCAAGAAGCCGTTTGGGGTGATTTTTCCTCACAGAATTTACATCAGGGCTGACTTGACTCTCTCCCCAACAGTCGCATCAGATGAGACCAAGGTCCCGAATATGATCACATGCGTAGCACCTTGTGCACAGTGAAAACCATTCCATCTTTTTTAGGAAAGGAAGCCACTTGTGCCTGTAGAACACATGACAAATTTAAAAATGTATCACGCTAAGAGTCATTTAGAACATCATCCCCGATGTACAGAAATGTGGCAACCTTAAGGGTAGGCAAATGGTCCGTAAAACACAAAACCCCACCATTGGTGAACCTCGGGAGCGCTATCTGAGACTGAAGTGGGGGAAAAAACTGTACTCACCTAGCCTTACATTGAAGATACATTCACAACGCAGAGTGCTGCAAACGTAAAGAAAGCACCGGTGAAGAAAAAAGAAAATCAGGGTGGAGATTAATGGACAGAGTGTTTCTGATTATTGTGTATGTGTATTCTTATATAGGTATACTTGCATAGCCATGTTTGCATTTATTCTCCAAGAATATAAAAGACAACAAGCCTGTTCCTCATAAGTAGATTTTCTATCCAAGCTCAACAGAATGAGCATATTTCAAAAGTTTAAACATTTCCGACCAAGATTTTTCTTTTTAATTAAGATTATACAAACTGTTTTTTACTTGTTGGGGTTTTTTTGTGGTTTTTTTGTGTTTTTTGGTGTGTGTGTTGTTGTTTTTTTTGGGGGGGTTGCTTACTTATTCTTACCATGCTTCCATAATAAGGTACAACTCCTCAAAGTAATATTCTTTGAGCAATAAAAACTGAAAATCTAATCTCAAGAAAAAAAATTCTTTTGAGCACTTACTAAAACAAAACAAAAACTCAGAAACTATAATACTTATCAAAATACAAGTCTGCCAAGTCCCTAAACTACGACCAAAATGTTCACGGATCCTCTACAGTGTGTACAATTCACTCTTCTGAGGATGGAAGACACACTTTTGAGAGCCATTTCATAAGAAAATAAAGTCATCACTGTTTTTTCATGTCATGCGCATTTCTCTGTACTGATTTAGGTCAACACCATATCCACGAGCGAGCCGAGGCCTCGAGTGGAAGCCACTGCGACTTCCCTCCGCATGCTGGACAGAGGCCGGTTATCCTGCACACAGCACAGAAAAAACACTTGCCATAGCTCTTTTGTCCCCTTTCTTGAATACAACCTTTAGTCCATGGAGATTTTCCTGAGTCATATGATGCTGCTCTCCACAGAGAGTGTTTGTTTTGCAATGAAGCAGCACCAACCTTTGTCTTTACAAAATTTCTGCTGTCCTGAGTTTTATACTGTTTCCCAACAGAGTGGGGGGGGGGGGGGGGGGTCACAGCTCTCTTGTGGCCCGCATCTTTATGTACACTGACTGTGTTGCAAATGGACTCAAGTCAGTTTATCATCTCATGCTTAAACTAGAATCTAGACATCCACGTATCTGAGACTTTCAGACATTGGAGTCAGTTACTTATGTTTAAACTTCAGGAAAAATGCCCTCAAATGGTGCCTTAGTGGGGGCTTGAACATGGGCCTCAGATCACAAAAGGTGGCAAAAAAAAAACACACTAATTACCACTAGTCGATCCCTTCCCACCACCCATAACAAATTACCCAATGATTGCAATTCACTGTTACACGCTGCTTTCATGCCAACATAGTTTGTATTTTTTTAAATCGTTAGTTTTTCGATCACAGACCTGACACATGCCACTCTTCCTGTGTCAGTGTGCAGGTTCATGAGGGCATTGACGACGATGGGACAGGCCATGATCTGGTTGATGTGCGGTCGTCTGGCAGGATCCAGATGAAGCATGCTCAGGATATGGGAACGCAGTTCTTCACATGTGACTGGTCTGAGATGGGGGAGAAGGTCCCTCGCATGATCTTCCAGGATCAGAGCGGCAGGTTCTGAACACGAGCAAATAAATGATTGCAAGGTTTGTTGAATTTTGAATTGATGCTCTGCAGGAGCCTTTAACAGCTGAATCTTCTTTTATTTTAGACATTTGACACACCATACTTGAAATGTTTTTAAGTTATAACTTTGATAAAACTGAAACTTTTTGTTTACAATACAGAAAAATTATTTTTTTTTTTTTTTGTTTTTTTTTTTGTAAAAGGGAGAAATGAAAACAACTTTGAATTACAACTATTTTCCACTGGTATGCAAAAAACAAAAAAAGAAGAAAGAACACCCCCCCCCCCCCCCCCCCCACCCTGTCTACTATAATAATACATTTAGCAAAACTGACCAATCTGTCAAAATACTGTGCCAAAGCATAGAGCCAACCCCTTGCTATCCTTTTTCCATATCATGTTTTGATTTTTTATGATGACAAAGAAAAGGTGGATGTCAACACACACTACCGCAGCTTCAACCGCCTCGTTCAGCTGCTAGTTCGTACAGTACACACCCCAGTCCCATATGTCACTTTTCGATTATATCTGACTGCTTTAAAATCGTAATGTCCATTTCTCAGTAACAAAACAAACAAGCATACATAGAAGCCACTCTCAATATAAACTGGTTTAAAACTATACTGAAATAAAAAAAGATTTTAACTTCATAAAAATATATACATATCCTTATAAATGTTTGCATCATTGTAATTTAGAATAAACATACTTATTACTACCTAAATTCTGTTAAACTACTTTGTTGTTTTTTTTTGCTTTGTTTTAATTTGTGTTGTAATTATGCCACACAGTCTGTTGCAATCTTCATCCATTTGTAAAAACATAATTTCTTTTTTTATTTTAAAATAAGGATACGGTTTTTCCTTCACATAACTCTGGTGAGCATGTAGCATGTGTTCCAACAACCTGTTTTACACAAAAGAAAACAAATGGTTTTCATCAGCAGCACTCATTTTAGGTACTAATAAATGAGAAAATATACAGGTAATTTCAATAATTGCAAAAAGTCAAATAATCATGAAATAGATCAAATGAATACCAAAGTAGACAAATGTTTGCAAAGCTACTACATTTAACACAACCACAACTCATACATGTACCTTCAGGAAATAAAAATTTGACTTCATGTGACTAACAACAACACAAGAATAATTCAGCAAAACATAACAACAGAATCTGCTATTATTTCATTTAATATGGCTAAATGAATAAGATTCCCTCCAACAATCTCTAATATTGTTTTTTTCTTAAAAACCGCATAGTTTAACCTGCTAAGTTCAATTTCACATGGGGGAAAATGTAATACCCCTTTAATTAATGTACATGAAAGACAAAAAAGGTAAGAACAATGAAAAAAGATGGCTTTCGAGCCAGAAAGGCCCATAGAGCCGAGCTTATCCCGGTTTCTGTAGCGTTAATGATCTGATGGTTTTCACCAACCCCTGTGACTGGACGCTAATCTGTCGCCAGAATACCTTCCCAGCAGTGCTGGACCCACATTGTACAAACTGGTGGAGTAGGAAAATAAAGTAAAGTTCTTTCCCAAGGACACAACACAGAGCCGAGCGGGTGATCGAACCCGCGACCTCCGGACCACAGATTGACCGACTAACTCTTGACCACTGGTGCCATCCTTAAGAAACAATGAAGCGCCATGTTACTACAAATATGTAGTTGTATTTTGGCACAAACAGAAGGAATGTACATCACAAATCGTTTATATTATTTAACATATGATATTGTTATAACACGGTGTATCGGGGACTTACAGTGTAAGCTTGCCGTCTGCCTGAGGACTTTTGGAGAGCCGAAGTCTCCAATCTTGACGATCCCTTCTTCTTGTCCAGAGCAGAAATCTGTGTCTTGAGGTCGCGGTGGCAATCTGCTTGATGTCACATGTTGCAGAGATATGAACCATCTTGGCAAAGTACTTCGGATTTCCTAGCAACACACACTAAATGCACCTGTATGTGAGTGTACATTCATGCATACCACACACACATGCATGCTCACTAGATGCGACGCTGAAACGCATTCACACACACACACACACACACACACACGCATTTAGATAATACCACAAAGTGTTAAACATGTCATGATCCCCACAGCATCGACATACATCAATGATTTGTCATCAATCATCAGGCCATGATCTCAAAAACTAAAAACACCAAAACTGGCACTTTTGGAGAATACCCTTTTTTTTCTAACCTGAGATGAATTTAAATGTGGTAAATATGTTGCTGGCTTTATATGAAAAAGTATCTTTAAAAAAATAAACTACAGGAATGGATGATAGCCAAAAAATGGCAAAGACCAAGTTAGGTTGAAATGGATACGGTTAAGACATCATACAACAGAGCTATTATTATGGAGAAGCAGACTGGAAAAAGTACTCACATCTTCTTCCAATAAATTTCCATTTCCGCTCTGAAGATATTCTAAAACAGTTTCCCCCTGTAAAACAACAAGACAATAGTGTCCACATTTTTCAACAAAAAAATTCTCAATATCTATTTAACTCAAATGTTAAACTTTTTACAACAAATCATAAAATGTTAGCAAAATCTCGCATCATTTCAGAAAATTTAGTGGTTTCTTGACATCGGTAAAAATAAAATATAAATAAATAAATAAAAAACCCAGACCAGATAGTGTTATCTAGACATCATTAATTCAACATGGATTTTTTCACATCCCTAGATTGATTCATTAAAGTGGATCATCTGAAATAGTGATCAATACATTGACTCACTGGCAGGTAGAAATACAATTATAACAGAAATTCACAGATATATTAATTTCAACAGTACTGTCTCTGGTTTCATACAGTCATACAAACAATGAACAGAGCACCAAATATATTATGACCTTTTTGCTTTGTGTTTTTAAATTATAATATGAAGGTTGGGTACACAACTAAAAGGTTAACAGTATAAGAACAAAAAAACTCAAGGAAAAAAAATGAACACCTAAACACTTCAATAGGAACCGACTTTTAGAAACTAAACCAAAATGTATTGTTCAAAAAAAAAAAAAAAATAACGAAAAAAATCAACAATAAGAACACAAAAATCCACCAAATAAAAATACAAGATTCAAAAAGCAAAAAAAACAAACATCAAAAAAGAAAAACACAAAACACAAAAAAACACATCCAAATAACAAAAACAATCTCACATAGTTATTTGATCTATAGGTAAGATCATGACAACAAACAACAACACCAGGATCATACAGTGGATATTGATATTCATATTAATCGTTTGACTTCTTTTGATTTAAAAAGTATGTAGTTTAATCAAACGGGAAAAAAAAAAGAAAGAAAACATTTGATTGTCCTGTGTGCTGACACAAACTCCACAACACAGGAACTTCATAACAATCAAACTGTCAGAATCATCCACTGCCACAACTACCACTACCTCCATCTCATTTAGGAGAAAACCAGTAAGTTTAGGATAGCTAACCTTGTGCAAATTCCATGACAATCATAAGGGCTTTGTCCTCCAAGAAGTTTTCATAGTATTCAATGATGTTGATGTGATGCAGCATGGACAGAACCTTGACTTCATTCAGTGCTGCCTGTCTCTCCTCCTTCGTCATCTGTTCCACTGGAATTTGTTTGATGATGACCAGCTTCTTGTCACTCAGACGACAGCAAAGGTGCACTGTCCTGTATAGTGGGAATAAAAAGAGAAAATGATAGGGTTGTTTTTTGTTTTGTTTTGTCTTTTCATTAAAAAAAAATCTTTGATGAAGATTTTTCTTCACAAAGCCTGAACTCAAACTGAAAATATGGATCCACTTCAAGTTTAAGCAATGATGCATGTTATTAAAATGAAATAAAAAGTAATTCTGTAGATTTGCTGTTCTCTTTTCCTGCCCTATTCTTTGCATTTTTTCAGGGAGAGGGGAGGAAGTTATTTGTTGCATCGTTTGTTTTGTTCGGTTTTTATTTGCATGTTTTGTGTGTGTGGTGTGTGTGTGGTGTGGTGTGTGTGGTGTGTGTGTGGTGTGTGTAGGAGGGGGGGATGTGAAAGAAGGATTTGCATGAAGGAGAGATGGCAAAACCAGGCCATCAATCTGCAATCTCATTTTGTCTGTAACAACTGTGGCAGAGACTGCCATGCACAGATTGGACATTTAAGCCACTCCAGACACTGTTCCCAACAAGACTGCAGGGTCTAAAGAAGACACAGCCATTGTCTCCTGAGACAGAAGAAGCCTAGTAGTGCTTTGATTTTGTGCTTTACAAGATTAAGCGCTATATAAATTCCATACATTAGTAGTAGTAGTAGTAGTATACCTTCAACTTTTTTTTATATTTGCATTGAAATTATTTGGGGATTTTGTTTTGTTTGGTTACTTGTTGATTGATTCAATACTTGCTTTGTGGTTTGGGGTTTTTGTCTACTATATTTGGTTTTTTGTTGTGTGGGTTTTCTTTGTTTTTTTTCTTATGAGGGGGGGGGGGGGATGCTTGTTCATTTGTTGCTGAGTTGTGATTTTGGTTGGTGGAGGGGTTTTTTTGGTTGGGGTTGGGGGGGAGAGGGGGGTGACTTGCCTTGTATGTGTGTGCATGCGTGCACATGTGTAAACATGGAAATTGACAAATTGTGTTTGAGGCTGTTGTTTGGCTGTGTAGACCTAGAAGTAGCGCCCTTCCTTTCATGATATTTCCTCACCTTGGTATCAAACATTGCCTGAGAAAAAGTCTATTTAAACTTTAGTCTGGTGATTTGAGTTATATACTTATAGTCACATTTTTACCAACTACTAAAGTGCATGATCCTTGGTTATGTTATGACTTAGCCTTTACTACATTAACCTGTGGAATCTGAAAAATTCTAAATGCCACACACACAGTCATGTACACTCTGTGTGTGTGTGTGTGTCATGTATGTGTGTGTAGGTGTGTGTGTGTGTGTGTGGGTGTGTGTGTGTGTGTTGTGTTGTGTGTGAGTGTGGGGTGTGTGTGTTGAGGGGGTGGTTATTTTTGAATGTTTTTTGTTGTTGCTGCTGTTTCTATTTATTTGATTGGAAATACTTTGAATTCCTCTTTCAAATATGTTACCTTTATGGATGGCTTAATATAAAAATAAGTTGTAAAAAGCAATTTATGCATTCACAATTTAGTGTTTCCTCTCTACATGAGACAAGAAGGCATCATATTGACTTTACACACACACACACACACACGTACACACACAAACACGCACGCACGCAGCACACACACACACACACACCACGACGTGTACATACATGTAGTGATGTACACAAACACACACACTCACAACACACACACACCACACACTGGAGTAAGAAAGTGAGAGAGAGAGTTACAACAAAGACAGTCACACACAATGAAACACATGAGTATATCACTATTGCAAAACCTATCAGAAAGAAGAAGTGCATTACCCGTCGCAACCTCAAGGCCATAGATATTCAAACTTTTCTTTCCCAAGCTACTCAACGTCTATCACAAATCCCTGACCATACTGACCCTTCTAAACACTACAATACCGTCCTCAGCCAACTCCTTGATGAGCATGCACCTCCTACTGACCATCTCCTGCCGATAGGCCCTGTGCACATGTATAAACCCATACATCCTAGTCGTAAAACGCAAACGCCGGCAACTAGAACGGCAATGGCGGATAACAAAAACTGAAATAAAAACATACAGCTTCTTCGTAAACAAATCAACAAAGTCAAACCTTAATCCTTTCAGCATAAACAAATATTACCCTTCTCAAGTTCTTGATGCCACATCTATAAATTCTCCTTTTTCCCTCACATCCACGTCCTGCTTGGATCTGCCAAGGCTAGTCCCTCTGCCTTCTATCTACAACCACTCTGAACTCCCTTCATATTTTGCTTTCTTTTCTGACAAAATCCGCTACATTCGTCTAGCTTGATCAGACCCTTTCAGCCTGCAATTTGGTATCCTCAATTTTCTGGCACTCCGCTCCTGTCCTTTCAATCCAGCAAGCGAGAAAGAATTCGTGACAATCTGAAAGGATTGACTATAAAACATCAATCTCGGACCCCATAATTCATATAGGAAAAGGAAGAGTAAAACTAAAAAAAGAAAGAAAAAAAATTTAACATAAAAGATAAATACTATAAGATACATAAAATACATGAAAAAAATTAAATTAAATAAAAACATAAAAGAAAATAAGAAAGAGAATAAAAGAGAAAGACACAAAAATAGAAAAGCGAACTTAATAACATCAAAAGAATACTAGAACAACACCCCCATATGAAGCAAAAAATACCGAAAGCTCCACTGCAGGCCATACCACCAATCCCGGCCCACTAGACCCTCACCCCTCTCGCGGCCCCGTACAAACCACCCACCAAACTCCTCCCTCCCTCACTCTGCCACCAGCGCTCCCCCGCCCCAAGCCCTCACGTCCTCCACTTACTAACACCCACCCCTCAGCCCCCACCCGCCCCACCACCTTCGCTTGCACCCCGCGCCCGCCAACCCGGGCATCAACGCCTACCCACCACCCTCCTGTAACTACCTCAGCGCCTACACCACACTCCTCCATCCCCCAGATCCACCCCCACCCGTCCTCCCTGTCCACCCCAGGGAGGGTGGGGGGCCTCTGCCCTCCCCCAACCCAACCCCACCCTCCACCCGATCACACCTCCACCACACCCCTCACTCCTCTCCTCAACAAAAGATCACCCTCCAACCTCCTCCCTCCCCCCCCCCCCCTCATCGCCCGACTCCCAGGCATGCACCCCCCTCTCCCCTGCCCCTTACCACAATTCTTTCTGACAAAATCCGCACATTCGCTCTAGCTTTTGGATCAGAACTCTTCCAGCCTGCAATTTGTTGATCCTCAATTTTCTGCACTCCTCTCCGG
This sequence comes from Rapana venosa, assembly GCA_028751875.1. Classification (NCBI taxonomy): domain Eukaryota; kingdom Metazoa; phylum Mollusca; class Gastropoda; order Neogastropoda; family Muricidae; genus Rapana; species Rapana venosa. Next base: position 32,329,928 of record CM054140.1, read on the forward strand.
TCTTTCATCCAGCAAGCTAGAATAAATCGAACTATTCTGAAAGGAATGACTTTAAAATCATGCAATCTCTATAAGTGGGGGTGGTGGGGTGGTTGAAATGTGGGGTAAAGGGGACACCCCTAAATTGAAAAAATAAAAAAAGAGTAGAAAAAAAATAAAAAAAACACCCGGCCCTACACCCTACTACTCTACACGACCACCCCTCCACCCCCCCCGTGACCACATTCTCTTTTCGCACAGAGCCTGCCACAGTCATAACCCGCTATCACAAAGATAGAAAACTCAACTCCTTGTTTCTGGAAATGTTCCTCAGCTCTCAAACTGCTTTAGTCACAAACCATTTACTCCAAAAAGCATGACTTGACCCAACATTCTGAAGAATTACAGACCTGTTATCCAAACCTCACCTTTTATCTCTAAAGTCCTTGAAAAGAGTAGTTCTGAAAACAGCTCAACATCCACCCTTCTCTCCAACAGTCTTTCTTCCTGGTTTCAGTCTGCCTATCGTAGCCAAGCCACAGCACGAAACACCCTAGTTCACACCTTAAACATGCTTCTACTTGCTTCTGCACTCTGGAAAATCTCCCTCCTCACTCTTCTCGACATTATCTGCAGCCTTCGAACACTATTGACCACTCTATCCTGCTCTCGCCGTCTTCATGAAACGTTTGGTGTTACGTACAGCTCACTGGTTTAGCTCATAACCTGACTGAACCGATTCCAGACTGTCACAGTAAACAAGATTCAGTCATAACCTGCCAGAGCTAGAATGTGGAGTCCCTGCAGGATCAGTCTGGCCCTGTTCTTATTCACTCTCTACACTCTAAAAACACCGCTCCCTGTCACATATAATTAACCGTCATCAATCAACCATACACTTTATCAGATGGAGCTCTCAGATTCTAGTGCAGTGACACAAACTTGAAAGTCTGCCTTCCTCTTGATGAATATGACCTACTTGCGTTCAAGATATCCAAAACTGGATGATAGTGAACAAGTTACAACTAAACGCTGACAAAACTGAAGCCATGCTTGAAGGGACCAAAACCAACTCTCTTCCATTACAACATCTTCAATTGAATTGCAATGCATCAGTCCCTCTATCCACTGCTGTAAAAGTATCTAGGGGTCATTATTGACAGAACACACCTCGATGGCATAAATTCATCACCCAGACCTGCCAGTCCTTCTTCTATCAATTACGGCGTATTAGTGCAATTCGAAGTACCTGTCCACCAGAGGCAACCTCAAAACTCGTGGCATCTCTCATTCTTTCACTCTGGACTATTGCAATTCTCTTTTGCTGGTCTGCCAACATCATCTATCCACTCCCTCAACGTATTGGAAAACTGTGCAGCTTCAACTAGTCCTCAGAGGAAAAAATTCTAGCACATTACCCCTCTCTTGCGATCTGTCCACTGGCTGCCTGTGCCACAAAGAATAAACTATAGATCATACTCCTCTGTACAAATGTCTCCACAAAACAGCACCTTTCCTACCTCTTGAAATGGCCCACCTGATACATATACCCCTTCTCGTTCCCTTCATTCTGCTCAGATGTCCTTGTGCTACAACACCTAGATTTAACCAGGCCACTGTTGGCCGTTCTCCTTTCTCTGTTCTGGTCCCACCGATTTTGGAATGGCCTCACCTTCTCTTCCCAAAGGCCTTCCTTGGACTCTTTTAAATCTGGCCTCAAGACATATTTGTTTCAACCTAAGAATTTCTCTCCTGTTTCATTTCAACTATCCCTGCTTTTCAACAGCCAATAATTCCATCACCCTGCCAAAGTGTATAACGGTTTGTGTGGGGGGTTGGGGTGTGTGTGTGTGTGTGTGTGTGTGTGTGTGTGTGTGTGTGCCACTTGGACTTGTTAGAACTATTACTTGCAATTGGTTGCATGACTGGGTAAGAATGATTGAGTGCAAGCGCTTTGATTTTGTCTGTGCAAGAGACAGCGCTATATAAATTCCATTTATTATTATTATTATTACTATATCCGGTATTATATGCATAAATATGCTTGATGCATGTGTAATTGTATAAAGTAATGTAAGGTACTACAATGGATCTCCCCCCCCACCTCCCACACACGCACACACACAACCAGCGCGCGCGCGCGCGCGCGCAAGCCGCCGCAACAGACACACCACACACACACACTCATACAAGCGCGCGCGATCGCACGATCGTCTAATATATCACTATGAGCAAACAGACGGAAAATCTAGGACAACACACACACACACACGATCGCCCCACACTGACAAATTCCACAAACCCGTAAGCGCCACGCCCAACGACACGAATTTTTTCGTATTTTTCCATGTCAGAGGCAACGCTGATCACCAGCTTTGTCCACAGGGAATCAGATAAAGACAGTAAAAATATTTCTGCACGGCATGTATCGTACAGTGTCCACCATTTTGACGCAGGAGGGGTAACTTCCGTAAACAATAGAGCTCACTGACTATATGATGGAAGCAAGAAGTATTTAGCAGGCCTATCATGTATGACAAATGGAAAATTCTATTCTGTGATATAAATTCAGGACATGAAGAATGAGAATTATGAAGAGCATAGAAATATCCAACATTCATTCTAAGTTTAAAGTATACATGCATTTAATGATATTTTAAAAAAACATTATCAGCAGTTTCCTTGCCAACAGAAATTCGAAATTCTGAATCATAAACTGAATTAAAAATGCACTTATACTAATTATTCAACAAAATGTAACATGTTTTCTATTCCCTTTTTGCAATCACCATTTATTGTTTGAATTGCCCCCAATTCTTTTGATATGTATAAAACAAGAGTTTAGAATTCAAAAAAAGAGCCACTAGTCAAGAGTTTTTAGACGGGTTTACTGACTATCTTCAAAAACCGTACCCAAGCAGTAGTTAATAAAAGGTAATACATCAATTTTAATAGATAAGTGCCAGGTGTTCTCCAGGGATCAGTCTTAGGTCCACTATTATTTTCTAATTTATATAAATGATATTGTGAACAATATAGACTCTGATATAATACTTTCGCTGACGATATTAGCATGTCTTTAGCAGTAAACGATCCAAACATTCGCCCGAAACACTTAATTCCGAGTTAGAAAAAATAAAATTCTTGGCCAAGTGCTGGAAAGTTAGTTTTAATGCAGACAAAACTGAACTCTTAAATTTTTCTCGCACAATTACATGATCCTAACCACTCTCATTGATTCAAATTGCCTTCAATTAAAAGTATGCACAAACACTTAGTATCATTCTTCAGGACTATTGCAAATGGATGAGCATATAAAAAATGCATAATATAACAGTAACTATGTGTCTCCTGCCTCAAAAAGCTATAAATATAAACTTAGTAGAAAAACACTTAAACCAATGTACCAGTCAGTTAACACTCCCTCATTTCGACTATGCTACATTTGTGGAGTGGGACAATTGTACCGACACACAGTCCAATCATTAGAAACTGTTGCAGCTTGACGCAATCAGAACTATAGTAGAGCCTGTTCGTGGCACAAATCAAAAACGAAAAAATTGTACAAGTCGGGAATTCGTACTCTGAAAGACGAAGAACCAGACACTAAACTTCTAGCAATATCACAAAATGGTAAATGGGTTTTTGTCCCCTCATACTAGTTAATCTTGTTCCTGCACTAGTAACACAGATAAATCCCTATCATAGAAAAAGCCTTTGAACGCACTTGCACGGTGCAGCACAGAAAGTTTAATAAAAAATCTTTCATTCCTTCGACTACTTTATGTGGAACTCCTTTACCAAGTGTATTAAAATAGTCATTCTTTAAGTCAGTTCAAACGATTTTTATCATGCAAACGAAGCCCGTTGTACCCTTTGTATTTTTATCATGGTGACAATGGAAAGAGCAGATATGCATTGTCGACTTCGACTCGGAATAAGTGATTTATAATATGATAATTTCATCCCACATAGCAAAACAATCCATCATGTGCCTGTGGTAACGCCAGAACAGCCGAACACTATTTGCTGTTCTGCCCTAACTTGATCTATACTTCCTACCAATTGCCTCCCTATCCTCCCAGTATGTTCATTTTCAATTTCTTTTTATCAGCAGCCCTGAATGTAGTATGAAAACAACATTTCTATTGTTGAAATTGTTCCATCATTTATATCCGTTCAAAAAGATTTTGTAGTGTTTCTGTTGATGTAGCACTTTTTAGGTTGTCTTCATCAGTGCTGGAGTACTCTAATTAACTCTTCTTGCTCTCCCCTGATGTATGAGTGGTTGTTGACAAGAAAAGCAGAAGAAAACATTTTGTAATAGTGAATAGAAGTTTTTTTGCAATGATTACTGACATAAGTACAAACCATTTGTTTAATAATTGGTCCTGCTTATGTCAATTATATCATTAGTAATTATATAACCTATAGCATTTTTGCTTGTTGATGATATTTTCCTAAAAGTGGCTCTCTCTCTCTCTCTCTCCTCTCTCTCTCTCTCTCTCTCTCTCTGAGGTTTTCCTATTTCCAACTAATTTTTGTTGTTTTTATGTGTTTATTCACAAATGATAGCTTCGTTGTGTGTTTTCCTTTTTCTTACATAGCAAAGATTGTAATTGATGAAAATGTTTGTTGGTTGTTGGTTTACATTTTTTCCAAGCTCAGCCACTGTTATGTTCATGGTTAATCTTCATTGTTATATTGAGCACACCATAAGCTATAAGCTTGATGTTGCTATGTAGTCCAAAATCTGTTGTTTTCAATTTTATACTCATTCCTGAATAAAAACTATTTAAACCAAAAGTTTTTAGGACCTCAGCAATTCATTATGTCAGTCCTGAAGTCATATAATTCCGTTTTTTTCACCTGAAAGACCATTACTGTAATTAGTTGTATGATAATATATATATAAATATATTTCTTCCCTTACACACACACATGATATATAAAATTATATATATTTATATATATATATATATATAATATAATGTGTGTGTGTACGGGAATGAAGAGAGAGAGAGAAGAAGAGGAGAGAGAGAGAGAGAGAGAGATGGGGTCTGTTTGTAATAATGCAGGGGGGTCTAAAATCATCATGTGTGAATGACATTAAACAAAACAACAAAAACCAACAAACAACAAAACCCCAGAGTGTCTAACATCGCTCATTTACTATCATTGTAAGGTGACAGACATTAAATGAGGAACTAACCTTCACAGAGTGGTAAGCTTGGGATGGCTCAACAAACTCTATGCCAATTTTTTTTTGTTTTCATGCTAACCATTTCAATTACCCATTGAATTTCCCTTATTCACTTTACCTACAATAAAATAAACAAAACACTAGTCACATACAAACAATGATCTTCAGCAATCAAAAGGTCTTAATGCATAACTGAATTTTACTCAAGTAAAAGGTAAGCCCATGGTGTCACATATGTTACAGGAAAATGTTTGTACGATACCACCTTTCAGTCACAGTAAAGATTTCTCCGCACCATATTGGCCTGCTCTCCTCCACAAGAGCACAAACCCACAGTGCCACTTATCATCTTTTTTTTTAAGGGGGTGTGTGTGGTGTATGGTGTTTTGGTTGGGGGGGGAGAAGGGCTTACCTGTTGACGTCATTTAAGTGCCATGTCCCAGACAGCTGTGGCATCCACGCCATATGTCATCAGATGCCCGATCTGAAATCATACATCAACCTTATATTCCAAATAATGCATTCTTTTCAAAGGGAAGAGTTTTTTCCACACAAGAAAACAACGTTTACCAAGCGAAGCCCACTTTTGTGTTCAAGCAGTTGTGAAAATATTGTGTGTTGTGTGTGGACACACATGCAAGACAGAATATGATGTTGTGCATACACTCATTATATGCCTAAGTTAAACATAGCAGAACTTGTAAACTAAACAGAACTAGCCCCTATGCGTATAATAATGTAGTGCATATCGTGATTATACATATGCATGTTTGCCTGTCTCTCCTAGAATAGAGTTTTAAAAATCAACCAAAGTGATAGTTAGTATGTATGTTACAATCCTTTTCGATCAACACACAAAACATAAGGGGTAACTTCAATAAACTCAAACTTCCCCTACATAAATATTGAACAGTCCGAATTTCATGGAAAAATATCCGACATGGCTCGATACTCTGCTAAATCAAAAGTCCAACGAAGGCTGGCAGAACCGGTGAGGCAAGAGCGTGGAAGAGGGCACCGCAGGCCACTATGCGAATGGGGACGGCTGCCCTGACCTCCAGTAGCGGAATCAGGGTGGGCTGAGCACTGCCATCGATCCCAGGCAACCCCGCCTCTCCCCCCACCCCCACCGGCTGTGGACAGAACGATGCTGACAATCAGTCCACGCTGTTGTCCAGTACAGAGCCATAGACAGCAAGACACACGTTTTCTATTTTCAGTACATTGCTCTCTCTATTTTTTGTTAGTTCGTACTATTTGCCTTCTTTTGTTTATTTATTCTTTGATATCGAGGATAATGGAATAAGCACTCATAATGCTTTTTTACATCCATCCCCGTGTGTATGTCGGGTTTGTAAATTATGTCATCTTTTCCCACCGGCACACAAATGGCCTACTCTTACGAAAAACGGAACAGGATTAACGTGTGCGCAAGATGTTCCTGCGTGTTTTTTCGCACATGGGGCCCCTCGGTTTAATAGTCTCACGAAGGACTATGGGAGAGGGATCTGCCACTGATGTTAACTCCAGGAAAATATCCCCCTTGATAAGGAATCGAACCCAGGTCGTGTGACCTGCCGAGAGCAATGTTCTGACCACTAGGCTATCTTTGTTTAGCTAGGACTTTTTGCCACAATGCATCAGCTGTAAAAAATACCACAAAATAAAAAAAAAAAAACCTCAATAAGCTGTGATAGATCAACAGGTTCAGAAACCAAAAAAATAAGAAATAAAGAAAGGGTCAATGAAAGCTTGGTAAATATTCACAGGAGTTTTTTCGTTTACTTTTCTCTATTGCTAGAAAAAAGTGGGGTTTTTCCCTCATGGCTTGATAAATGTTTCACAGGAGTACATTCCTTTAATATTTCCATACTGTTGCAAAAAGATTTGTTTTCTCTCCCTGCCCCATACACCAACTCTCCGCCCCCCCCCCCCCCCCCCCCCCCAAAAAAAAACCAACAAAACAACCAAATGTAGGCGTGTATACACACATAGCAAAACACCACATTTAACCTCTCAAGACCAGCAACGACATAAAAAAGTCAAGGTTCCGTACCTCCCCTCTAACACCGCCCGTGCTTTGTGACCGCTGCACGCTGTGTGCGCCCGTAGCCACCTGGACCACCTGGGTGTCGAGAGAGGGGAGGGGGAGGCTGTCGGCAAGGACTAGCCCCCCACCCCATCCAACACAGAGCTCAAAGGCCCATAGGTTTTCCCAGAGAGTCCATCTGAAATGAAAAATATACTGAGCAATGTAATGGACCTCACACTGGGGCAGGACAGCCTAGTGGTCAGACATTCAGTTGTGGGATCTGGGCAAGGGTTTTTGAGCCACCAGCAAGAAGCCGTTTGGGGTGATTTTTCCTCACAGAATTTACATCAGGGCTGACTTGACTCTCTCCCCAACAGTCGCATCAGATGAGACCAAGGTCCCGAATATGATCACATGCGTAGCACCTTGTGCACAGTGAAAACCATTCCATCTTTTTTAGGAAAGGAAGCCACTTGTGCCTGTAGAACACATGACAAATTTAAAAATGTATCACGCTAAGAGTCATTTAGAACATCATCCCCGATGTACAGAAATGTGGCAACCTTAAGGGTAGGCAAATGGTCCGTAAAACACAAAACCCCACCATTGGTGAACCTCGGGAGCGCTATCTGAGACTGAAGTGGGGGAAAAAACTGTACTCACCTAGCCTTACATTGAAGATACATTCACACGCAGAGTGCTGCAAACGTAAAGAAAGGCACCGGTGAAGAAAAAAGAAAATCAGGGTGGAGATTAATGGACAGAGTGTTTCTGATTATTGTGTATGTGTATTCTTATATAGGTATACTTGCATAGCCATGTTTGCATTTATTCTCCAAGAATATAAAAGACAACAAGCCTGTTCCTCATAAGTAGATTTTCTATCCAAGCTCAACAGAATGAGCATATTTCAAAAGTTTTAAAATACATTTCCGACCATGATATTCTTTTTAATTAAGATTATACAATCTGTTTTTGTACTTGTGGGGTTTTTTTTGTGGTTTTTTGTGTTTTTGTGTGTGTGTTGTTGTTTTTTTGGGGTTGCGTTCTGATTCTTACCATCTTCCATAATAAGGTACAAACCTCCTCAATAATATTCTTGAGCAATAAAAACTGAAAATCTAATCTCAAGAAAAAAAATCTCTTTTGAGCAATTACTAAAACAAAACAAAAACTCAGAAACTATAATACTTATCAAAATACAAGTCTGCCAAGTCCCTAAACTACGACCAAAATGTTCACGGATCCTCTACAGTGTGTACAATTCACTCTTCTGAGGATGGAAGACACACTTTTGAGAGCCATTTCATAAGAAAATAAAGTCATCACTGTTTTTTCATGTCATGCGCATTTCTCTGTACTGATTTAGGTCAACACCATATCCACGAGCGAGCCGAGGCCTCGAGTGGAAGCCACTGCGACTTCCCTCCGCATGCTGGACAGAGGCCGGTTATCCTGCACACAGCACAGAAAAAACACTTGCCATAGCTCTTTTGTCCCCTTTCTTGAATACAACCTTTAGTCCATGGAGATTTTCCTGAGTCATATGATGCTGCTCTCCACAGAGAGTGTTTGTTTTGCAATGAAGCAGCACCAACCTTTGTCTTTACAAAATTTCTGCTGTCCTGAGTTTTATACTGTTTCCCAACAGAGTGGGGGGGGGGGGGGGGGGTCACAGCTCTCTTGTGGCCCGCATCTTTATGTACACTGACTGTGTTGCAAATGGACTCAAGTCAGTTTATCATCTCATGCTTAAACTAGAATCTAGACATCCACGTATCTGAGACTTTCAGACATTGGAGTCAGTTACTTATGTTTAAACTTCAGGAAAAATGCCCTCAAATGGTGCCTTAGTGGGGGCTTGAACATGGGCCTCAGATCACAAAAGGTGGCAAAAAAAAAACACACTAATTACCACTAGGCTATCCCTTCCACCACCCATAACAAATTACCCAATGATTGCAATTCACTGTTACACGCTGGCTTCATGCCAACATAGTTTGTATTTTTTTAAATCGTTAGTTTTTCGATCACAGACCTGACACATGCCACTCTTCCTGTGTCAGTGTGCAGGTTCATGAGGGCATTGACGACGATGGGACAGGCCATGATCTGGTTGATGTGCGGTCGTCTGGCAGGATCCAGATGAAGCATGCTCAGGATAAGGGAACGCAGTTCTTCACTGTACTGGTCTGAGATGGGGGAGAAGGTCCCTCGCATGATCTTCAGGATCAGAGCGGGCAGGTTCTGAACACAGCAAAAAATGATTGTCAGGTTTGTTGAATTTTGAATTGATGCTCTGCAGGAGCCTTACATCTGAATCTTCTTTTATTTTAGACAGTTTGACACACATACTTGAATGTTTTTAAGTTATAACTTTGATAAAACTGAAACTTTTGTTTACAACAGAAAAATTATTTTTTTTTTTTTTTGTTTTTTTTTTTGTAAAAGGGAGAAATGAAAACAACTTTGAATTACAACTATTTTCCACTGGTATGCAAAAAACAAAAAAAGAAGAAAGAACACCCCCCCCCCCCCCCCCCCCACCCTGTCTACTATAATAATACATTTAGCAAAACTGACCAATCTGTCAAAATACTGTGCCAAAGCATAGAGCCAACCCCTTGCTATCCTTTTTCCATATCATGTTTTGATTTTTTATGATGACAAAGAAAAGGTGGATGTCAACACACACTACCGCAGCTTCAACCGCCTCGTTCAGCTGCTAGTTCGTACAGTACACACCCCAGTCCCATATGTCACTTTTCGATTATATCTGACTGCTTTAAAATCGTAATGTCCATTTCTCAGTAACAAAACAAACAAGCATACATAGAAGCCACTCTCAATATAAACTGGTTTAAAACTATACTGAAATAAAAAAAGATTTTAACTTCATAAAAATATATACATATCCTTATAAATGTTTGCATCATTGTAATTTAGAATAAACATACTTATTACTACCTAAATTCTGTTAAACTACTTTGTTGTTTTTTTTTGCTTTGTTTTAATTTGTGTTGTAATTATGCCACACAGTCTGTTGCAATCTTCATCCATTTGTAAAAACATAATTTCTTTTTTTATTTTAAAATAAGGATACGGTTTTTCCTTCACATAACTCTGGTGAGCATGTAGCATGTGTTCCAACAACCTGTTTTACACAAAAGAAAACAAATGGTTTTCATCAGCAGCACTCATTTTAGGTACTAATAAATGAGAAAATATACAGGTAATTTCAATAATTGCAAAAAGTCAAATAATCATGAAATAGATCAAATGAATACCAAAGTAGACAAATGTTTGCAAAGCTACTACATTTAACACAACCACAACTCATACATGTACCTTCAGGAAATAAAAATTTGACTTCATGTGACTAACAACAACACAAGAATAATTCAGCAAAACATAACAACAGAATCTGCTATTATTTCATTTAATATGGCTAAATGAATAAGATTCCCTCCAACAATCTCTAATATTGTTTTTTTCTTAAAAACCGCATAGTTTAACCTGCTAAGTTCAATTTCACATGGGGGAAAATGTAATACCCCTTTAATTAATGTACATGAAAGACAAAAAAGGTAAGAACAATGAAAAAAGATGGCTTTCGAGCCAGAAAGGCCCATAGAGCCGAGCTTATCCCGGTTTCTGTAGCGTTAATGATCTGATGGTTTTCACCAACCCCTGTGACTGGACGCTAATCTGTCGCCAGAATACCTTCCCAGCAGTGCTGGACCCACATTGTACAAACTGGTGGAGTAGGAAAATAAAGTAAAGTTCTTTCCCAAGGACACAACACAGAGCCGAGCGGGTGATCGAACCCGCGACCTCCGGACCACAGATTGACCGACTAACTCTTGACCACTGGTGCCATCCTTAAGAAACAATGAAGCGCCATGTTACTACAAATATGTAGTTGTATTTTGGCACAAACAGAAGGAATGTACATCACAAATCGTTTATATTATTTAACATATGATATTGTTATAACACGGTGTATCGGGGACTTACAGTGTAAGCTTGCCGTCTGCCTGAGGACTTTTGGAGAGCCGAAGTCTCCAATCTTTATCCCCTTTTGGGAAACAAGTGATAACCCCTTCTTTTTGTGTTGCAGACAGTTCACCATGCCTGTATGCTTCATTTAAAGATCTTACAACAAAGGGTCCTAAGCGTGTCCCAAAAATTTTAAAGAATTCGACAGTAAACCCATCAGTGCCTGGACTCTACCATTTTTCATGTTTTTCAATGCCTGACTTGCTTCATCAAGAGTGATATTTCTTTCCATTAAATTATTTTGCTCATGGGATAATCTAAGAAGTTTTTTGACAAGTTCACTAATTTCACAGTCTTCTACATTTCTTTTCTTATACAATGTTTCATAGAATGCTTTCACTTCACTTGCTATGTCTGTGGGGTCTTCTGTTACCTCCCCGTCACTAATTATCAACTTTGTCATTTGCTTGCTAACATAGTTCCGTTTTTCTAAATTGCAAAAGTACTTTGAAATTTTTTCCCCTTCAGCAATCCATCTTGCCTTGGATCTTAACAAACCTCCTTCCATTCTTTTGTCTCTGATTGCTCTTAATTCCTTGTTCTTTCCCTGAATCTGCAGAATGTTTTCGTCTGTTTTCTTTTCAATTTTTTCTAACGTCTCTATATCTCTGATAAGTTTATGTTCGGCTGCTAAAGTCTTTTTCTTCTTCATTGAGGCATATGCAATAGTTTTACCCTGTATTTTCATGAGCAAAAAATCCAAAAACACCCTGTCTGAAATCTTTAATTCAATATCAGCCTTTTCTATTTCATCTATATTTTCCTTATCATAACAATTCTAATAACACATTGGTGGATCTTCTTCTTCTTTGTCAAACACTTAAACAGCAACTACTGCTGTCTATCATATGAGCGAAAATGCATTGCACTGAGTGGATCTTATTCCTCTGCAGTATGGTTATTTTACACATGTTTTCACTATCTGCTAAACATTTGTGATTGCTTAGTGCAAATGGTTGTTATCAGTGGGAAAAATTGCTTTAGTATCAGAGATGGTTCAGATTGATACCAGGATTGAGTGTTCAACACTCAAAGCAGTCAGGATTATTCTTCAATACTGAAGCTTTGAAGATAGCAGATATCAAAGAAAAGGCAAAGGTTCAGCATGCTCAGACATCAAGTAAATGACGTGTAGCTAATGGAAAAGAAGGGCAAGCTGAGTTCTCTTAGGCTCCTTTACTAAAACAGTAGGGGGTGGCTCCTGCATGGTCCTGCAAAGAAAAAGAAAATGGCAGAACATTTGGTGGGGGGGTGGGGGGGGTGTAATTCCTCGGCTAGAGCTCCAAGTTCATGGATGGTGAGATTTTGCATATGCGACCATTTGCGCACCTTTCAGAAGCCATATTCCGATTTCAGGAATGATGTTTAAACATGACACTGGTGTGCATGTGGGTTGTTGTTTTTTAAAATTGTCCTCCATTCCTATCAGCATGCAATGGCCTAACTGGTTCTGAAAGTGAACAGATTTTAATGTGTGTGCAAGATGCTGTCTGTATGTTTGTACATGGGACTTCAGTTTATAGTCTCATCTGAAGGACTTTCAGAGGAGTGAAGTTGGTAATAATGTTAACTAACCCCAGGGGGAAAATCCCCTCTAATGGATGTTTGGTTGTGGCTCAAACCTACTCCATCAGATTGGGAGCTCAACACTTAACCGCTAGGCTGTTCCACCCTCCTGTCTGTCTTTGTCTAAAGGCTTGTACTTTCTCCTGTGTGTTCACAGATCAACTTGAACGACATTCCAGGATCAGGGAAAGATGGGCGAGTGTTGAAAGAAGACATCCTCAACTTCTTAGAGGGTGGAAGCCTGAAAACGACAGGTGAAAAAGACAGTACATGCATCTCTCCTTCTGTCAGTGTTGGTTCTGTTGCAGGGATGAATTTGTCTAGACTGATATGAAAAAGTATTTGGTTCCAAGGATTATTTTGGATTTTTGTTTTGGTTCCTCAGCTAGAGCTGCAAGGTTCACCAATAGTGAGATTTTTACATATGCAACTGTGTCCCCCCCACCCCCACCCCCTCCCCCCCCCATTAAGGTAGCCATATTCTGACTTTGGGGATACAGCTGGGAATTGAACCTTCCAGTTTTGCCAGGACATTTGGTAGGTAGGTACCTCCCAGCTCTTTCCCATTTTCAACTGTGGTGAGTTCTTTTGACGTGCACAAGTTCATAAGCACATGGGTCCAACTGGTTTAAAGTCTCCTGTGAAAGATATCTAGTTGATTTTCCCCAGTCAAACTGGGAAGAAAGGGCAAGGATGGAAACCAAACCCAGCATCTCATGGTTTACTTGTTAGGCAGGTGAATGTCTGAACCATCCTGCCACCTTCCTTCTTGGTTCTACTGATTTAAACTGTGATTTTATTATTTTAAAAGTTTAAATACCTTAGGAAAATAGTTTGTTGTCATATGTAAATGACAAATAACTTTCTACATGATGTTTTGCTATGTCTGTCTTCATCTTTTAAAACTATCTCTCACTCTTTTCAGTCATGGATTCAAGGAATGAAAATAGTCAGCAAAAATAATGCGTTATATTTCATTCAGTGCAACTACAAGCACATGAGCCAATAAGATTTCTTCAAAGCATGTACATTTATGGTGATGTGTACACAACTAGTGGAAGTGTAGTGTGCTGTTACACCAGGGTAATGGGGTCATTGTTTCTGCTGAGAAATTATCAGCAGTTGTAACATTCAAAGGAAACTGGGAAACATTTTACAACTTTTTATGGATGCTACTTTTGTTGTTGTTGGGTTGGTTTTTTTGTTGTTGTTTTTTTGGGGGGAGGGAGGGGGGGTGTTTTGGTTTTTTTTTCCTTGGCTGGAACTCTTAAGATACACCCGTGGTGAGATTTTGTGTATGCACCCGTTGTTACCCACCCTTAAGGGGCAGCATTCTGACCTCAGGGATGATGTCTAAACACAACACCTGTGTACATGTGTTTAATAAAACTGTTAGCCATTCCTACCAGCATAAAATGGCTTACTCTTACGAACGGCAGAATGGATTTTAAATGTGTGTGCAAGATGTTCTGTGTGCGTTCACACATAGGGCCCCGATTTATAGTCTCATACAAAGTCAGTACTGATGTTAACCTCAGGATAAAATACCCTAAAACAGGCATCTCCATGGTGGCCCAAGAACAGGCGTTTTTTAAAATTTTTATTCTGTTATTTCGAGGTAAAGCCTTCAGATCATGAGCAATGCTCTAACTACTAGGCTGTCCCACCCCCCTGTTTTTGTTTTGATGTTATTGTTTTTGATGATTGTTCCTGTTGTTTTAAAGCTGTGTGAAATAGTGAGCGGATAAAGTGACAGGCTTTAATCCTTACGTTCCAGAAGTCTTGAGTCACACATTCAAACCATGGTGGCCGGAATATAGTTTATCTTTTGCGCCACATTACCAGTTAGTTACAACTTTATATCCACTTTACACAGAAGTTGTGCCACCGTTACCAGCTAGTTACAACTTTGTATCCACTTTACACAGAAGTTGTACCACCATTACCAGCTAGTTACAACTTTGTATCCAATTTACACAGAAGTTGTGCCACCGTTACCAGCTAGTTACAACTTTGTATCCACTTTACACAGAAGTTGTGCCACCGTTACCAGCTAGTTACAACTTTGTATCCACTTTACACAGAAGTTGTACCACCATTACCAGCTAGTTACAACTTTGTATCCACTTTACACAGAAGTTGTACCACCATTACCAGCTAGTTACAACTTTGTATCCACTTTACACAGAAGTTGTGCCACCATTACCAACTAGTTACAACTTTGTATCCACTTTACACAGAAGTTGTGCCACCATTACCAACTAGTTACAACTTTGTATCCAATTTACGCAGAAGTTGTGCCACCGTTACCAACTAGTTACAACTTTATATCCACTTTACACAGAAGTTGTACCACCATTACCAGCTAGTTACAACGTTGTATCCACTTTACACAGAAGTTGTACCACCATTACCAGCTAGTTACAACTTTGTATCCACTTTACACAGAAGTTGTGCCACCATTACCAACTAGTTACAACTTTGTATCCACTTTACACAGAAGTTGTGCCACCATTACCAACTAGTAAGTTATAACGTTGTATCCACTTTACACAGAAGTTGTACCACCGTTACCAGCTAGTTACAACTTTGTATCCACTTTACACAGAAGTTGTGCCACCATTACCAACTAGTAAGTTACAACTTTGTATCCACTTTACACAGAAGTTGCGCCACCGTTACCAGCTAGTTACAACTTTGTATCCACTTTACGCAGAAGTTGCGCCACCGTTACCAGCTAGTTACAACTTTGTATCCACTTTACACAGAAGTTGCGCCACCATTACCAACTAGTTACAACGTTGTATCCACTTTACACAGAAGTTGTACCACCGTTACCAGCTAGTTACAACGTTGTATCCACTTTACACAGAAGTTGCGCCACCGTTACCAACTGCCAGTCGCCCACCTCCCCGGACTCAGGAAATTCGTCCTCCACCCCCTACTACAACCCGGCCATCAGCACCACCCCAACCACCCGTGATATCCAGGGTGTCCGTCCCGGTGGGGAAGGACCAGACAGTGCCCATCAAAGGCATCCAGAAAGTCATGGTGAAGACCATGACGCGCCCTGCAGATACCTGCGTTTGGATACTACGATGAGGTTGACCTCACCCAGCTGGTCAGCATTCGAGACAAGTTGAAGAACATCGCAGAGCAGCGGGGAATTCGCTTCTCTTACATGCCTGTCTTTCTCAAGGTGAGAGGATTGATTGGAGGTATCTTTGGGACAGGGGGCTGAATGTATGGCTGAGAGACGTGTGTATACCTGTTTGTGGAGGAAAACTAGAATTTAATTCCATGTTTTTCTGATTGGATGTTGAAAATTATGCCGTGCATTTTTGTGTGTGTGACTTGGACATTTGAGATTTTTGCATATTCATGATCGTGTTTGTGTTCTTTCATGATTTATATATATATATATTATATACTAATTTTAATTTGGTTAGTGTCAGACCTGAAGGCAGTTTTGATTATGTATGCTTTTTACTTTATAATCATGTGTATATATTTTTATAAAAGCGCTTCGATTTGTTTGTTTTTACAAGATTCAGCGCTATATAAATTCCATATATTATTATTATTATTATTTATGAGATATACAGTTATTAATTTGGTGTGTGTGTGTGTGCAGGCTGCATCTCTTGCCCTCCATCAGTACCCCGTGCTGAACTCCTCTGTGGATGACAGATGTGAGAATGTCACGTACAAGGTTGGTGAGAGCTTTCTCTGATCAAATACATTGTACATTGACACTATTGTATATTCTCTGGCTGTGTCTTCCAATGTGTGTGTCTGTCTGTTAGCCTAACAGCTTCTCTCTCTCTCGCTCTCTCTCTCTCTCTCTCTCTCTCTCATCTCTCTCTCTTCTCTCCTCTCTCTCTCTTCTTTCTCTCTCCCTCTCTCTCTCTCTCCCTCTCTCTCTCTTTCCACTGTGTTATATGGCGCAGAAATTTGGGGACTGGATGCAGCTGTAACACATTGTAAATCAGTACACCTCTTTGCTTTAAAGCAGTTTTTAGGCTTAGATAGACGTACACCTAATGATCTTGTTTATAGTGAAACCAATAGATATCCTCTCTCTGTTAATGCTGCGGTAAGATGCATTAGATATTGGATTAAGATTCTGCATATGGATGAGTGCAGGTTACGTTTTAAGTCTTACAAGATGCTTTATGATTTAGATGTTAAGGGGAAAAGCACCTGGGCTTCACAAATACGTACCTGTTTATGTGAACTTGGCTTTGGGTTTGTTTGGCTCAATCAAGGTGTCGGAAATTGTAGAGAGTTTATCAAGGTTTTCAGGCAAAGACTGATTGACTGCTGTTGGCAGCAGTGGAGTGGTCATATACAAAACAGTGAAAGATTTCAAATGTACAGACAATTTATAGGTTCACATGATGTCAAACCTTATCTAAAGCTTGATATGGACAAACATTTGAAAAGAATTATGTCTAAGTTTAGACTTGGTGTATCAGACATAAATGTTCATAAATTTAGATATATAGAACATGATGATGATGACCTCAGGTTGGTATGCCCATTATGTAAGCAAACAGTGGAAGATGAAGTTCATTTTGTGCTGTGCTGTCCAGTATTAGAAGATGTAAGACAGAATTACATTCCGCTAAAGTATAGTAGACAGCCTAATTTATTTAGATTCTGTCTACTCATGGCATCTAGTCACCCTGAGATTGTGCACAGCCTTGCTTTATATTTGTGTAAAGCCTTTAGAATAAGAGATATCTTGGTTTTTTAAGTCATATTTTTTGGTAACTGCTTTTTATTGTGGTGGTTGTGGGTATACAAAAACATTTTGTTTTTTTGTGTTACTTATTTTTCTCACTAAAATACTAAGCAGTTTGGCAACCACCATTCATGTATGGGCCAATGGCCTTTTTGTGAATAAATCTTTCGAGTTTGAGTTTGAGTTCTCTCTCTCTTTCACCATATCTCTCTCTCTATCTCTCTCTTCTCTCTCTCCCTTCCTCCCTCCTTTTCCTCTCTCTCTTCTTCTCTCTCTCTCTCTCTCTTTTCTCTCTCTCTCTCTCTCTCTCTCTCTCTCTCTCTCTCTCTCTCTTCCTCTCTGTCTCTCATATACTCTTTTCCTTCAGAATGAAAGTCTCAAGTAATACTTGTTATCATCAAGAAAATGCAACAGCATACGGATTATCCCCCAAATCATTAAAAATCAAGTGGTGTGTAGCCTAAGATATCATAATCTTCAGAAACCACATCCATATTTTCTGTATCACCTTTCTCTGATTACATGGACTGAAGAATATTGTGTGGTCGGCAAAACCTGGGGACATATTACATTTCTGTGTTTTCATCTTCTCTTGATCACTTTACACTGTCAGATATATCTGGGAAAATTAATGTCCTTTTCAGCTCCCTTCGTAGGCCACACAGCTTGGTTTGCAGGGTTGTCTCCATGTTTCTGTTATATTGATCACCACAGCCCATAAAAAGGCAGCCTTGCATTCTATCATTTCCCCCGTGGGGATGCTGGGGGCCTGTCAGTGTAAATAGCATCCCCACCTTCTGGAAATTGTGTGCTAGATATTCCCTCTTTTCTACCCCTCTGTTTGTTTATGCCTTGTTTCTTTTCTTCCTCTCACCTCCTTTCTTGTCTGTTTTCTGCCTTTTTGATCCATTCTCCTGCCATTTTTCCAGAAAGACTTAAAAGATAACAATTCTCGTCCACGCCAATGTCGGATGCACTGAGCCTGACTTTTCAGCTGCTTAATGGCAGCACAATACATTTTCGCTTATGACAGACAACAATAGTTAGTGTCTGATCGTTTGACATGAAGGATTCCATCATTCAAGTTGTCAGAGATAGGAGAGGAAACTACTAGTTGCATTGTTGTCAGCGCTAATGAATTTAACAAAGAGCTTCTTCTTCCTTTTCCTTTTTTGTCATGTTTCTCCCACGGGAGGTTTGACATTGATGAGCCTTCTCCATCTCTCTCTGTTTTGAGCTTCCTCCTTATTTATGCCCCTTTCTCTAAGATCAACTGCAATACAGGCAGCCCAGATCTTGCTAGGTCTTCCCTTTGGTCTCTTTCCATCCACTACAAAGTTCATTGCTCTTTTTATGATGTGGTGGTCTGCTTTGAACGTGCCCAAACCAGCGCAGTCTATTGCTACTAGCTACAGACTTCAGATCATCAACTTTGCACATTCAATGAATTTAACAAAGAGCTGCAGTTTTTAAAGGATGATGAAAAGTACCTTGAAGAAATACATGCTGTAGTGTCTTTCAGAAAGTGAATAGCATCATGGATCATCATGTGCTGTGCAGCAAACATTCTCAAGATTTTCAGAACAAGCACTGAAATGGTGAATGAATCTTGGATCTAAAAAAAGAAAAGGAAAAAAAATGGGGCTACAAAGCAGTGAATTTTTGTGCACTGTTAAAGAAAGAAATGAGTAAAGTAAATTCAAAATTGCTTTGTTAAAAAGAGAAATGAGTTTAAATGCAATCACTGAAAGTTCCCAAGTTTTTGAAGAATAACCCAGGTGAAAAGCCTGGAAAATCATATTGACCCTTCTGAGCTCATAGGCTGGGCTTGGAAAACTTTGCTGCAGATAGGATTGAGTCAGTTTCTTTTCAAATTTTGGGATTTGGCAAGTCCAACACTATCCAATACTTTGTCAGAAATCTTCAAAGAAAAACAAATGTTGTGAATGTGTCTTTTGTCTATTCATCATTCTGAAGGGAAAAAATGGTGAATGTGTCTTTTGTCTATTCATCATTCTGAAGGGGAAAAAATGGTGAATGTGTCTTTTGTCTATTCATCATTCTGAAGGGGGGGGAAATGGTGAATGTGTCTTTTGTCTATTCATCATTCTGAGGGGAAAAGGTCGGTGAATGTGTTCTATTCATCATTCTGAGAAGAAAAAATGGTGAATGTGTCTTTTGTCTATTCACCATTCTGAGGGGACAAAATCTGTCAATATGTCCTTTGTCTATTCATCATTCTGAGAGAGAAAAATGGTGAATGTGTCTTTTGTCTATTCACCATTCTGAGGGGACAAAATCTGTCAATATGTCCTTTGTCTATTCATCATTCTGAGAGAAAAAAATTGGTGAATGTGTCTTTTGTCTATTCACCATTCTGAGGGGGGGAAATATGTCATTGTGTCCTTTGTCTATTCATCTATCTGAGATTTTTAAAAATTGGTGAATGTGTCTTTTGTCTATTCATCATTCTATCTGCACTTTCTTTAACAGCAATGTTCATTCTTTTCTCTTTTTTTTTTAGCAGTATTCTCCTTATCTGTTTGCAGGCCTCGCACAACATTGGAGTGGCCATGGACACCCCTGATGGCCTGCTAGTGCCCAATGTGAAGAACGTCCAGTCGCTGAGCGTCTTTGAGATCGCCTCGGAGCTGACACGGTTGCAAGCTCTCGGCTCAGCGGCAAGCTGGGCACTGCTGACCTGACCGGGGGAACCTTCTCTCTCTCCAACATTGGATCTGTGAGTTGCAGAGTGAATGGACAGGATAGCCTATGGTTAGAACATTGCGCTCGCAATCTTGACGACCTGGGTTCGAATCCTGTTCAAGGGGATTATTTTCTCCTGGAGTTATCATCAGTGCAGACTCCACTCTCCCCAAAAGTCCTTCGGATGAGACTATAAACCGAGGCCCTGTGTGCGAACGCACGCAGAACATCTTGCGCACACGTTAAATCCTGTTCCGCTTTTCGTAAGAGTAGGCCATTGTGTGCCGGTGGGAACAGATGACAAATTTACAAAACTGCATGCACACGGGGACTGGATGTAAAAAAGCACATAAGTGCTTATTCCATATGTCCTCGATATAAAAGAATAAATTTTTAAAAAAGAAAGAATAAATTAAATGGAGGGGACAGTCTGACAATTATACATTCAAGCCGAAGTGTTGGGGGGGGGGGGGGGGGGGACGACGGTCGTATACACATAAATCTCTCCATTGGTGAACTTCAGCTCTAGCTGAGGAACAGAAGGAAAAAAAACCCACTCGATCAAGAAAGAAGGTGGCAGGATGGTTACGGTGTTCGCCTGCCTAACAAGCAAACCGTGAGGTTCTGGGTTTGATTCCTGGCCTCGCCCTTTCTTCCCAGTTTGACAAGAAAATCAAAACTGATTGTCAGTCTTTTGAATGAGGCTATAAACCAAGGCCCCCATGTGCAAACGCATGCAAAACATCTTGAGCATGCATTAAAAACATGTTCCGCCTTTCAGAAGAGTAGGCCATTATGTGCCAGCTATAACAGATGACAGAATCTTAAAAAACAAACCAACCCAAAACGCATGCACACAGGTGTCATGTTTAAACACCATCCCCGAAGTCAGAATGCGGCTACCTAAAAGGGGGGTGGTTGCAGACGCAAAAATTTCACCGGTGGTGAACCTCCTCAGAGCTGTAGTCGAGAAAGCAGAAAATGGAGTCCAGCTACGGACGTGAAGAAAAAAGGGTAGGTGAGTGGGAACAGGGTGAAGGAGGAAAAGTGATAAACATATTACTGAACTTTAACGACTGACTTCTACATACTAGCGTATCCAGGAATACCAGAATATTTATAGGATTGACCCAACATTGTGAAATTGCGTGAATTGTTCAACAGAGAATAGGAAAAAAGTCCAGGAATGGAAAGTAAAGCAGCGCATGTGATGTTACCTTGTTACAGATTGGCGGCACATACGCCAGGCCTGTCATCATGCCACCAGAGGTGTTCATTGGAGCCCTGGGAAAAATCCAGGTACGTGAATCCTTGAGTGTCTGATTTGAAATTAGCTGATAGATTTTGCAACTTTTTTCCTTACTTTTCATACCCAAGACATAACATTATGCAAAGTTTAGTCCCAAAACTTGGCAACCAGCTGTTAACAAGACTATATAGTAAGTATAGCAGTGTCAACCAGCCGCCATGGCGAAGTGGTTAGTGCCTTGGGTTACGGACTGGAAGGTTGCGGGTTCGATTCCCATAGGAGTCATAGGGATTTTTGGGGACCCCGGCCAGCTCCTACCCAGAGTGAGTGTGCTGTGGGCTCAGTGGGAAGATTGGGACCACACAGTCGAGTTTCATCAACGGATGCGACTTTGAGAGTGTTGCTCAAATTACCTGACCAACACTGCAGGTGTCTGTATCTCTCGGGCCCAGTTGACGCCAGGATATATTATGATAGTAAGCGTAGAGTACAACCCTGTCAAGTAGTCTCAAAGCATATGCACTTCCACAGCAGCAGCATTACATCATCGTCATTGTCATTGATCATCATGCAATAAAAAAAATTGTTTAAATGCCTCTGATTCGGTGGTCCCAGTTGCTCTGGTCTCATGGTGACATCAGATTCGGTTTGCCCATACACTTTTGTGCCTTTGGTGAGTTTGTGTCAGGGCCTTTGGGGTTGGAGGTTCGCAGGGGACGGTCATTGGAGGGACCTTGTGGTGGTTGCCACCTCGGGTGGGCAACTCACTCAGTCTGGCTCCGTGACTGAGCTAATACTGTTGTTAGTAGGGGGCTTAGTAGGTGGTGTCCTGCGTATGTTAGCTCAGAACAGGCACCACTGAACACCACCAAAGTGACCCAGCAACAGTGCAGGGCCCCTCTGGCTGGTGGTCCCACAGTGGCCTGATAGTGATGGGCTCCCTGTGGACCCTGAGGATGAGACATAACAAATCTGGGTATGGTTGTGGCGGGAGATGGGAATGAGCGGCGTGGGAACAGCAGGACTGGGACGTAACAGAAGATGAGGCAGCAAAACAAAAACAAAAGTATAGCAGTGTCTCTGCCAGTTTAGTATTGTCTGTTTTGAATTTTTTCTTCATGCTCACAGTATTTTGTTTTTGTGTATTTCGGAGAGGGGAGGGGGGGGGGTGTCATTATGCTTTTTTAGATGGGTGAGGGGAAGATGGTTTTGGTTTTGTTATGGATCATCTATGATGAGCAGTCAGAAAGTGCAGATCAAAATGAATGTTAACATTTAATCTTTTTTTTTTCTAATAACATAAAATTGTATTTTACATGTCTAGTGCTAACTGCCAAGGTTTGAGAAAACCTGTACCATTTTTTTCAAAGGTAAAAGTGTTTTCGTTTGTGCCTGTGTGTATGTGTGCATTTATTTCCAATCTTGACAACTCCAGTATGGTGTCTGCTTTATGCACATCATCGGTGATGAATATAATTGTCCTTATCTGGAAATACCAACAAAGCAAAACAGATATTTTTCTATGTGCGTGTGTGTATGCCATGCAGATATTATTGCATGATACTGTATGCCATACAGGTACATGTGATGCTCCACCATGAAATGAGTTGCATTGCACCTGACCCACTTTTCCGCTAGGAGCCATTTTAGGCAGGTTGGAGCCTGGTTCTCAGTTTTGATTGATTATACAACTGTAGCCATTCTTCTACCTTGCAATGAAGTATGGAGGAGTGATTTTGTTTCCTTTTGCTTTAAATCGCATTTAAAACACCCAAACCCTCATTCTGACCACCTATTACGATGCAAAACTTGTCAGTTTCTCATTTTGTCACTTCCTGCAATTTGTCCTTTCAATATATAATAACTTTTCGTAGAATTGTCCAATTTTTAGTCTGTTCATTTGTGTGTTTTCTTTGTTTGTTTTTGTTATTGGATAGCCTTCTTATTGTAAATTAATAATATATTAACAACTATAAATTGATCTCCAGTGCATTGCAACTCATTATGTGGTGGAATGTCACATATTTCTTTTTGTTTGAGTGTGTATGCCGTGCACATATTATTTGTGTGTGTATGCCATGCAGATATTATTTGAGTGTGTATGCCATGCACATATTATTTGTGTGTGTATGCCATGCAGATATTACGGCATGATATTGTATGCCATGCACATATTATTTGTGTGTGTATGCCATGCACATATTATTTGTGTGTGTATGCCATGCAGATATTATTTGTGTGTGTATGCCATGCAGATATTACGGCATGATATTGTAGGCCATGCAGATATTATTTGTGTGAGTATGCCATGCAGATATTATTTGTGTGTGTATGCCATGCAGATATTATTTGTGTGTGTATGCCATGCAGATATTATTTGTGTGTGTATGCCATGCAGATATTATTTGTGTGTGTATGCCATGCAGATATTACTTGTGTGTATGCCATGCAGATATTATTCGTGTGTATGCCATGCAGATATTATTTGTGTGTGTATGCCATGCAGATATTACTGATTGTAGCATGCAGATATTATTGTGTGATGCCATGCAGATATTATTTGTGTGTATGCCATGCAGATATTATTTGTGTGTGTATGCCATGCAGATATTATTTGTGTGTGTATGCCATGCAGATATTTTGTGTGTATGCCATGCAGATATTATTTGTGTGTGTATGCCATGCAGATATTATTTGTGTGTGTATGCCATGCAGATATTATGTGTGTATGCCATGCAGATATTATTTGTGTGTGTATGCCATGCAGATATTTGTGTGTATGCCATGCAGATATTATTTGTGTGTGTATGCCATGCAGATATTACGGCATGATATTGTATGCCATGCAGATATTTGTGTGTGTATGCCATGCAGATATTACAGCATGATATTGTATGCCATGCAGGTTCTTCCACGCTTTGACGCTGAAGGGGAGGTTACCAAGGCACACATCATGAACGTCAGCTGGACAGCTGATCATCGGGTCATCGACGGTGCCACTGTCGCACGCTTCTCCAACCTCTGGAAGTCATTCCTCGAGGATCCTGCCGCTTTGATATTAGATTTGAAATGAGTAGATGGCGTTTGGATGTAAACCTGATCAGGTGGGTGAATTTTGTAAAGCAACGACTGGTAACTAACTTTGCTCATGCTATTTTTTTTTTGGTTTTTTTTGTGGTGAATTGGGATCATGTTATTTTGCATAGAGTTGTGAATGGTTGTGGTCTACATTCTGAGTGCAGGTGTGCCATATACAAGAATTTCCTTATCTGGTTTTGCGTTGAAATGCTGTGGGGCTGGTTTGTGTAAAATAGTTTTAGACAGATGTTTCTGATCAAGTTTTTCTACGCCAAATTTAAGCTAGAAGAAATCTTTGCACGCTCTTGTCATCTCGCAAAAATGGGTTAGGAATGCTGAACTTGATAACTGAAAAGTTAAAACATAGTCCTGACTGACTTTTTTTTTTTGATTGGATAGAACAGTTTAGTCTGCATAATCGGGTGTGCCATTCTGTTGATTTGCTGTGTCTAAATTGAGCTTAGTAAAAGATATACATAGACATCTACACCTGTACAAACTTGCATTTAGATAGATATACCCACACTTAGCATACATGCTTTTGTACATGTTTGTGACTAGGAAAGTACACATTTGCTGCACTGAAAAATACGTGTTCACTACAGTTATACACTAAAGAACATGTTTGCTGCACTGAAAAATACATGTTCACTACAGTTATACTCTAAAGAACATGATTGTTGCACTGAAAAATATGTGTTCACTACAGTTATTCACCAAAGAAAAGGAGTTATTATCAAAAGACAGTGTGTTGGATAAACATGTACAAAATGTAGTTATACATTTTTTTTTCAAAACAGTTATAATGAAAGGTTTGATGAGCTGTGCACCTTCAAAGGCTATTCAGAAACCTTAGAAAGGAGCCACTATTAGAAGTGCTCAATCTCACATGCATGAAATTTTTTTGGTCTGTTTGTTGTTTGGCTAGAGCTCTGAGGTTCAGTGGTGAGATTTCTGCGTATGTGATCATTTTCGCCCACCATTTAGGTCGCCACATTCTGACTTAGGGCATGATGTCAGAACATGACATCAGTGTGCATACATTTGTTTTTAAAACAAAAAAATCCAATAATGAGCTCAAGCTCTAACTGCTAGCCTATACCACCTCCCAGTCATGAGATTGAAAACTCTTCAAAGAGAGATTTGCCATGTACATTTTGAATAATTTTAAATGAAAGCGTCTGTGAAGGAGGGGGGGGGACTACAGGCAGGTCCTGTGTCTGTTTCAGCCAGCTCCTGAGTAACCAAAGAATCCGCAAGCCATTTTGATCCATTTGACAAACTGCTTGCGCTTATCGAAAATGTAACTGTAATTTTAGATAGACATGAAAATGTTTTCTGTGTACTCGTGTAGCAATTAGTCCCAAAAGTAACAGAACTGACTGTGCTGTGAAAGTGTCTCCACTTGAACATGCAGACTATGCTTTGAGATCAGGTGTGGTCTTTCAGTGATTTAGTAAGGTCACTGCTCACTGTCAAAATGTCTTTCGGTTTTGAGCAGCTAATCTCTCTAGATGTATCCATCAAATTTGCATTTTCTTATAAAGAGTACAAAATGGATGAGGGAGACTCTGTAGCTAAATCTGTGTATGGGTGTTCTTAGAGTTACAGTATTTAAATTTCAATTCTCAAAGGCAATGTCTGCTACATCTATGGTGGGTTTTAAAAGTAGCCATAAATCCAAAACTCTATGTCCAAAGGGTCACTTAACAAAATAGAGCTGAATGCTTAGTGATTTGACCGTTACTTTTAGCAGTTTTACTTTTTTGTCTCTTGCTTTTTAGTGTTATTGTTCAAGGCACCAAGATGAGTTCCTGTCACAGGATAGAGAAAATTTATAGAGTGAACTGATCCTTCATCCTTGAGGAATTACATCCCATCTCGGCTTTCTCCTTGCCTTGCAAGCAGCACAGGACTCCAAGAGCATTTGTAGATCCCATTGATGGCAGCAAAATATCCCCAGACCCACACACCTCAGGATTAAATCAGCAGCAGGGATCTCTTGAAGTGGATATCATGACCACCCACCAGAAATCATGGAACATTTCTGACAGAGTCACGTCCAAAAGGTACGTTAGACTCTAAAAATAGTGAGAAATGCTTTGTATGTGTCAGTTGCATTAACGTTGATATGGGCTTGTCATGACCAATTCAGTTTGCTTGTGTATGTAATGACGATTGTTACTGAATCAGTTCACTCAGTCTCTTAGTTCACTCAGTCTCTTGTATCGGATGCGTGTTAATCAGTCACATTGTGTTCATGTAGGTTAAATGGGATTTGCATAAAGTTGATAGTATTCTTACAGTTGTTTCAACTTGCTTTCTCTTTTTTGTTCTTACTGTGCAGTAGTGATAAATTTGTAAACATAAAGTTTCATAAATGTCTTTTTTTTTTTTTTTTTTAGCTAGAGCTCCAAGATTTACCAGTGGTGAGATTTTTTTGCACATGCAACCGTTTTTACCTACCATTAAGGTAGCAGCATTCCAACTTAACCAGTGTGCATGCATTTTTTATATATATTCTTTTGTCATCCATTCTTACCAGCACAAATGGCATACTCTTCTGAAAGGTAGGACAGGTTTTAACATATGCGCAAGATGTTCTATGAGCATTCGCACATGTGGCTTGTAGTCTCATCTGAAGAACTTTTGGGGCAGTGGAGCTTGCAGTGAAGTTAACTGCAGGGCAAAAGCCTCCATGAACGGGCGCCTCAGTGGTGGCTCAAACCTGGGCTGTCATGGCCACCACAATGCTCTAACCACTGGGCTACCTATCACAACCCCCACCCCCAATCTGGAAATTTATTTCAAGTCTGTCAGAGGGCTAAGCCCATTAGTTGGCTCTTGAAAAACTAAGGTTATACATGCAAGCATTAACAATTTATTGTTTTGGATGAATGATGTTTGCGTAAAGCATCCAGCTGTTAAATTATGAAATATCAAAGATCTGATTGTAGTTGTTATAGAGTGTACATGCATGAAAGCAGAGAGTTTGTGCTGTGAAGAGTCAGGTCTGTTTATTGTTGCATAACAAAGGATATTATTGTGATTGGTTGAAAGCGTGTGTATATTGCAGCACAATGGATTGTTGTTTCAGCCAAGCAAAAGCATGGAGTTTTTGCAGAGAAGATTATCACCAGTTCTTTCCATGTATTGAGTTTTTGAAGACAGGCTTTTATCTTCACTTCTTTCCATCTTAACCATACTCTTTTTTCTCTTCTTTTAATGGCATTTTATTTTTGTTCAGTTTAATTTTTCATTTAATCAGGATCAGTTATATCTTGCGTCTCACACGTCTACACCTGTTATGGAAGTTTCTGAATCTGTTAAGGGACAAGATTTGAAGAATCTAGCACAAGTGCTTGACGAGCACAAGTATGTCATTCAAAACGTTCTTGTGTCAGAAAATATGTAGCCACAGAGTTGCTTGACCTGAGCATCAAAGTATGGTCATTCAAAACCGGTTTCTTTTGGTCAGAAAATATTGTGATGTGCTTGACTTGAGCATCAAACAATAAGTATGGTCATTCAAAAGCTGTTTCTTTTGGTCAGAAAATATTGTGATGTGCTTAACTTGAGCATCAAACAATAAGTATGGTCATTCAAAAGCTGTTTCTTTTGGTCAGAAAATATTGTGATGTGCTTAACTTGAGCATCAAACAATAAGTATGGTCATTCAAAAGCTGTTTCTTTTGGTCAGAAAATATTGTGATGTGTAAGCAGAAGCAGCAGTCATGCTGTGCAGAAACTGCAGTAAACAGTTTTTGTCTTCAATGGTCATGGACCACGGCCAAATTGAAGCCTGCGTAGGCACTTATATCAAGTGATCGACAGTTAGTCGAGCTCTTTATGCACCACCACATTCTGTCGTTTTACCATAGACTGTGATTGCAGACATACCGGTGAAAGTAGGAGAAAGAGTTACGTGGTTATACCTACATATATATACACTGTTCAGTGTGTAAACACATTTCTAGGATGTGAAATGATAGTTTTCTTCTTCTTCTAATGCTCAAACAGCAACCCTTGTTGTCTAACATGTGAGTGAAAATGTGTTGTGCTTCTGCAGGAAATACTAGTCGACTTGTTCTAAGACACCCTGTAAAAAACAAATACTCACAATAAGTAAAAGGAAGATATTAGTCTTATGATTTTTTTAAAGATGTCTTATTATATGATTGAAACATAACTTGTATAACTAAAGAGTTAATATTCTGAATCAGTATTTAAGCATGTATCACGGTTCTTTTGGATGCTGCTCTATTTCATTTTCTTTTCTCAATTAACAATTTTAAATTTTAGGTACAAAATAGGAAGCAGTTTCAGCTCAGGGGTTAGTTCAAGATTGTATTTACTTCACAAAAGAGGGGATGGGTTGTTTTCTTTGTTTCAGACAGAAAGTTTAAAAAGTAATTTAAAAAGTATGCATGCTTTATGTAAAATGATATACCGTATTATACTGTTTTTTGGAAAAGGATTACTTAAGTTTTACACTATTAGTGTGCAGCATGAAAAAAAAAACCATCACCTATTACAAAATACTTTAAAAAATGAACAGTGGAATTGGGGGGGGGGGAGAAACCAAGAAATTTCTAGTCTGCAGTTTTTTACTTTTTGGTTTTTAAGAATTTTTCTGCTCTGATGGAATTTCTGTAATGGCCTGGACTGATGCAACAAGACTGACTAGGATTGTTATTGCGGTGGTTTTTCTAAACATTCAGGCTGATGTCTGTTTCAGTCCTCTTTCTCTGCTCTGTAGTTTCAATTTTCACTAGTTTGTTTTTTGTTTCTTTTATGTAGTTTCTAATATTTTTCTCTTGTTGATCCCTATGAACATGAGCCAACTTTCTTCTCTTTGTATTAATTAAAGGATGATTGTAATTAATTAAAGGAAGGGTGTTTTGTTGTGTGGGGTTTTCTTTCATATGGGTTTTGTTTTCTTGTAGTTACTTTTATTCAAGATAAAGATCTATTGCATTTTGAAAGGCTGCTTGATGAAATAAATGAATTATGCAGAAAATTAATATTTGAAAATCTGTATTGTAGACGTATCTGAGCCTATCTATAGTACTCTTTATCCCTTGTCACAGACAGATTTCATCTTTTTGTTAGTCTGCCCTCCCCCCTCCCAAGTATCTAGGCTAGAGCTCCAAGGTTCACCAACGATGAGATTTTGCATGTGTGACTGTTTGCCCACCACTAAGGCAGCCCCATTCGGACTTTGAGGACGACGTCTAGACGTTACACCAGTGTGCATGCATTTTTTAAACATTATCATCCGTTCCTACCAGCACACAACAGCCTAATCTTATGAAAGATAGACTTACCAAGGGCAAGATGTTCTGCTTGTGTTCATACATGGGACCTTGGTTTATAGTCTCATTGGAAGGACTTTCGGGAGAATGGAGTCCAGGGGGAAATATGCCCCTGAAATGGGTGTCTTGGTGGAGGCTCGCTCAAGCCCAGGCCATCAGCTCAACGCTCCAACTACCAGGCCACCCATGAGGTGGGGATGTCTGTCGACCTGTTCAAAATTCTCTTACACAACATACAATGGTAATAGTGTCACTGCCAACAAGTAGTTTCACCTCTTTTATTTCCATGAGAAACTTATCGCAACATTTGCATTGTCTGCATCATAAACGGTACCAGTAAGTACCAGTTATTTCTTGTGTAACTTATCCACATAGACCAAGGCACAAGCTATCTCATTTCCTGTGTAACCTATATCTCAATAAATCCAGACACAAACCATTAACAGTGCCACTAAGTAATAGTAATTTCCTGTATAACAACTTATCCACATTCTTGTGTAACTATCCACATTCTTGTGTAACTTATCTAATAAATCAAGGCACAAACAATCAAACGTAAAGTTCCTTTGGTCTCAAATTGTGCATCTTCTCAGATTTTTTTTAAAAAAGGAGAGGGGGGGGGGGACTGTAGTGCCAGTATACATTATCTTTTCTTACTGTGAACATCTGTATATAAATAAGTACATGGTGACAGGATAGCTTAGTGGTCAGACACTCACTTTCCAGCTAAGGTTAAGCAGCATTGAGCATGGTTACCAAGTGGATGGGCGACCATTTGTATGCCTTGGCTTCAGTAGTCCCCCAGCTCACCCAGCTTTAAAAATGGGTACCTGCCCTCTTCAGGGACAGGGAAGGTAAAGTGGTGAGGGCCCCTGGAGAAGCTGAGGTCTTTTGACACCAAACAACAAATAGGTTATGAGAACACCTTTACCTCTATAAGTACACACATTTTCTTGCACACACACACACACGTGCACACCACACAAACACGCAAACATTACAGAGTCACTGACCTGTTGATGTCATGATCCGTGCAGATCCACCAAGAGATTCTGGCCAATGGAAACGCTACGAATAGTAACTGCCATTATGGCAAAATGATGCATTACAAAGCTCTTGTGTTGCATACTCATAGAGAAATAGCCCCACAAGAAGACCAATGATTTGAACAACAGATATCTAAAGCACAAAAGCAAAAGCTGTTATCCTCACAGCAAGACCAATGATTTAAACGACAGGTATCCAAACAAAAGCCGCTATCCTCACAAGACCAGTGATATGAACGACAGATATCCAAACAAAAGCCGTTATCCTCACAACAAGACCAGTGATATGAACAACAGATATCCTGACAGAGCACAAAAGCTGTTGCACTCACAAGAGGGCCAAGGATTTGAATGACAAACTTCCAGACAGAACTGTCACAGTACACCAAACTGATTTATCCATGGGAAACTGAAATGTTAGTTTCCATGTAAACCAACGACATAATGCAGAAGGAAAAAAAAACCACTGACTTGGATATCTGGATGACTGTACTAAGATGTTTATTCTACAACGAATAAACACATCCGTGGACGAGATATAAATATCAGACCAGAATATAAATATCAGACCAGAACATCTATTTATTTATACTGATTTTATTTATTCATTTATTTCTTTATACCACTTTAATAAGTCACGGCAGATTTCTCTGCGTGAAATTTGGGCTGCTCTTCCCGGGGAGAGCGTGTCACCACAAAAGCAGCACCACCCAATATTTTTTTTTCTTTTTCATGTCTGCAATTGCATTTGTTTCCCTATCAGAGTGGCTTTTTCTACAGAATTTTGCCAGGGCAACTCACTTGTTGCCGTTGGGTTTTTCTTACGTGCGCTAGAAAATTATGTGTAACACACGGAACCTCGGTTTATTGTCTCATCCGAAAGACTAGCACCCAGACCACCACTCATGGTCTAATGGATGGGAGAAAAGTTTCGGGCCCAAACAAGATTTGAACCACTGTACACTTCCGACCCAGACTTTTCGCTTTCTAGGCAGGCACGTTACCTCTAGACCACCGATCCTAGTAAACAAAACCAAAACAAACAAAAAAATCTCCTAGTAAACAAACCACACACAACCAGTCAAATAAGGAAGGTGGCAGGTTGGTTAAGATGTTCGCCTGCCAACAAGTCAACCGTGAGGTTCTGGGTTCGATTCCCAGCCTTGCCCTTTCTTCCCAGTTTGACCAAAAAAATCAAACTGAGTGTCCTTCAGATGAGACTATAAACCGAGGCCCCGTTTTCGAATGCATGCAGAACATCTTGCTCACATGTAAAATCCTGTTCTGCTTTTTGGAAGAGTAGGCCATTGTGTGCCGGTGGAAACAGATGACAAAATTGACAAAACTGCACACATGGGGACTGGATGTAAAAAAGCACACGAGTGCTTATTCCATTATCCTCGATATAAAAGAATAAATGAAAATGAAATATTGTTTGCTCAAGGTTTCCCATATATTTCCAAGTATGGCATGCGCTGAAAGTATCTTGGTTAGATTAGAATATTTAACTAAAACAAACAATGGGAAGATGATGGGACAAGTATGAAAATTCACATACTTATGTATGCCAACATTAAGAACAACAACACTACACTGAAATGATGATGATGTTAACTATTTAGAATGATGGTGACAATTTAGAATGCATATCATTGACAAAGATGGAATGAAAATATTAAGTATTATGTTGGTTTAAAAAAAGAAAACCAACAAAAGAACATATTGCAGTTAAAAAGCATATAAACCAGCTATCAAACCCCTCGCGAATACTAAATCAGTGGCACCGAGAGAAGAAAGAAATACTGTCATGTAAATCATCTGTACACACCTGAAAAAATCAGATCTGAAAGTAGTTCTTGTGCAATCCAAAAGCAAAACACTTTACCCCAGTACCCATCCCTTGTCCGCGGATGAAGCTCCACCTTGGCTTTCACCCCCTGTAGCAGACAAGTCTCCAGCTTTTCAACAACAGAACAGAGTTACCTCAAAGTGGCGGCACACACAAACAGGTGTCAGTTGGTCAGTCGGTCAATTGGTCAGTCTGTTCAGAGCACATCCACAGACTCGCGGTGCTCAGGCCCCCACAGGACGCGGGAGTAGGTCTCGCGCAGCTTCTTTTCCAGCTGCTTGCTGTGCTCCATGTCCCGCGTCTCCACCACACACTTGACCTGTTGCAGCACGTATGTATTATTCATACACAACAAGCTATAACTGAAATATATTTTGAGAACTGGGTTTCTGTTCAGGTAGGCAGGTATGTACATTTCTTGTAGTGTAGGGAAAAAACAACCCAATAATAACAACATAAACACAATGTAACTATCAAAACTTGCTGCAGACAAAAATACCTGATCAATGCAGTTGTAAAGGAACGTTAACATAAGCTTTACTTGAAGTAGCTTGGGGAGCAAGAGTTACAATCACTGACAGTACATTAAACTTAAGATATAATTTTTTTTTAAAACAGAAAACAGTTAAGCCAAAAAAAACAACTGCAAGTAATTTAGTAACAGCAATATCAACATGCACATAAAAAGATATTCAACACATACACACTCACATGGAGAGGACACACATGAAAACATATATGTCTTGCGCATCCACACATAGACTTTAAGATAAGAGGAAACTTGCACTTAAAAGTGTTATTTTTAAAATCTTTTATGGGCAGTTTTGAGAAAAAGATAAGGAAAAAATTGAATCACAAGACATATCTCATACCTGAACTGAAAAGACGTCCGACTTCAGCCAAGCTCTCTCATGCAGTATATCCTTGATGCTGGCAGAGAAATAAAAAAAAACATAAAATTTCATAGTCAGAAATTGCCAACACTGTTTATAAATGAATGAAGAACACATTTTCCATTATTAACACTCCTTAGGACAGAGATGAAAATCATTGAAATGTTTTACTTCAACAAGTAATATCGCCATCCAAAAACATACTTTGACTGCTTGTCAGAGTTTTTTTCCTTTTTGAGTATTTTTGATATTTTGGTTTACCACATCTGTGATACAAACATTCAAAAAGCATTCTAATAAGGCGTTACAAATTGGTTTCTCCAATTATGATTTTTCTTTTTCAATCATCTTGGGACCCTAATTACTTGACCCATGTTTGGAGTATTGTCAATGGGCCCTGAAATATAACACACCAAAAAATGAACCAGTATTTTTAAGTGTTCAATTAGGGGTGTATACCCCATTTACAGCTCATAAAAAAAGAACATTTGGACAAGGCATGAACTTAAAAAGGTAAAGATATGCAGTCTTGAGGGCGCCAGGTGTCTGATTCCTCAGCTGAACTTTCAGCCCCCTTAGCCTACACAGACCCTGTACTAACTAACCACAGCACAAAGGTGGCTACTTCATAGCCTACACGACCCTGTACTCACTAACCACAGCACAAAGGTGGCTACTTCATAGCCTACACAGACCTGCACTAACTAACCACAGCACAAAGGTGGCTACTTCATAGCCTACACAGACCCTGTACTAACTAACCACAGCACAAAGGTGGCTACTTCATAGCCCACACAGACCCTGTACTAACTAACCACAGCACAAAGGTGGCTACTTCATAGCCTACACAGACCTGTACTAACCACAGCACAAAGGTGGCTACTTCATAGCCTACACTCACCCTGTACTAACCACAGCACAAAGGTGGCTACTTCATAGCCTACACTCACCCTGTACTAACCACAGCACAAAGGTGGCTACTTCATAGCCTACACAGACCTGTACTAACTAACCACAGCACAAAGGTGGCTGGCTACTTCATAGCCTACACTCACCCTGTACTAACCACAGCACAAAGGTGGCTACTTCATAGCCTACACGACCCTGTACTAACCACAGCACAAAGGTGGCTACTTCATAGCCTACACGACCCTGTACTAACTAACCACAGCACAAAGGTGGCTACTTCATAGCCTACACAGACCCTGTACTAACTAACCACAGCACAAAGGTGGCTACTTCATAGCCTACACAGACCTGTACTAACTAACCACAGCACAAAGGTGGCTACTTCATAATAACACTTTTAGTTCCAGCTCTTTTCTCTTCCCCTCCTTAATTAAATTCAGGTCCTGTGTGGTGACCATGTGCATCAACAATATTGCTCACTCAGTAAACCTATTCCACCTTTCAAAGAAATGCTGATAGGAAAGGATGACCACAAAACAATCATACGCACACAGGCGTCATGTTATGGAATAATAATAATGTATGGAATTTATATAGCGCTGAATCTTGTAAAGCAACAAATCAAAGCGCTCAGATGACTTTAAAAAAAAATAATTTAACAAAAAATTTATGTGTGTATACGGTTTTTTAAGTTTTGTCATCTGTTCCCACAGGCACACAATGGCCTACTCTTTCGAACAGCAGAACAGGATTTAACATGTGCGTAAGATGTTCTGCATGCGTTCGCACACGGGGCCTCGGTTTATAGTCTCATCCGAAGGACTTTGACATTCAGTTCGATTTTTTTGGTCAAACTGGGAAGAAAGGGCAAGGCTGGGAATCGAGCCCAGAACCTCACGGTTTACTTGTTGGCAGGCGAACGTCTTAACCATCCTGCCACCTTCCTTCCTGAAGATGGAATGTGGCAATCTTAACTATGAGAAAACGGCCACAAATGCAGAAACCTCACCAATCGTGATCCTAGAATTCTGGCCAAGGAATGAAGAAGGAAACTTTTGAGCCATTTTCAGAAATGTCCAGTTCAGTACTAATATGCTCGAGAACAAATCTGGAATAAAATCTGTCTAAAGATGTGGACCTCTGACAGAAATTGCAAGGACCAACTGCAACAATGAGGAGGACGGTAAGTATTCATCCTCAGGATTATCCTCTGAAGTCAAGAAATTGGCTGCCTACATGGCTAGGCACTACAAAACAACCATACAGGCAAACCTCATCCACTGTGTACTTACGGTCTCACAGTATTTCCCAGGTAGGATGAGTATGCCCCCCAGGGAAATAAACCAAGGAACTCACATCATCATCTTCAGGACTGGACTGACAGTATAAAACCATCCCAAAACACCACCGATGCAAACAACAACCACCACCTCCATCGTCACCCTGTTGATTCTCACCTCACTCCCAGGTCAGCAATCAAACGGGTCAGCTCGGCGATGCCTCCGGGTCGGTCAGACACCGTCACGATGAAACGGACCAGTCGACCCTCCACAGCCAAACCCCTCTCCAGCACACGCCCCAGAGCTGTGGTGTCGATGTTGCCTCCACATAACACCACCACCACCCTGTACACACATTTCATCCTAGTCACAGGAGAGGGGGGAGGGGGTTGTTCCTTGGTGAGGGCTTCAAGGTTCACCAATGGTGAGACTGACTATATTTGCCCGATTAAGGTAGCTGGATTCTGACTGCGGGGATGATGCCTGAACATTACATGTATGCATTTTTACAAATAATTTTGCCATCCATTCCTACCAACATAAAATGGCCTACTCTTTCAAAAGGCAGAACAGGTTTTAATGTGTGCTCAAGATGTTGCGTTTGCACACGTCTAATCTTTATGTATAGTCTAATCTGAACCACTTTCAGGGGAGTGGGGTTGGTGCTGATGTTAAGTCCAGGGGGAAAAAATCTGGAACAGATAGTGCCTCAGTGCAGGCTCGTACCTGAGAGGTCAGGTCAGGTGCGCATCACTCTAACCGTTAGGTTATCCCACCCCTGTGTTTGATATATACCACTACAAATATCTGGCTATCAATGTTAAACAATGAAAACCTTTAAAATCCTGAAGCATATTAGTACTATTATGACATGTGGTCAAGCAGTAGCACACCCATCTGGAGGCAAAAATTTACAGGCTCAATTTCTAGACAGAGCCAGGCTTTAACCCCCATCCATCAGACCGCTAATAGTGGACTGCGTGCTGGTATGTCTGATGATATTCGAGGCTAAAAGTCTCTTGTGCAACATAGATTCAGCGAATGTGAAAGAACTTACGGAAAATACAGACTTGTCCCTGGTAAACCTGTGTGGGAAAAGCCATTCTCCCAGGGAAGCAAATACAATCCACACCACGCAAACCCAACGCCACTCAGTCAAGAGTGCTAAAAGTAGTGTGCTTCCTCCTTCTACCAAGTCTAATGCAGTCAGTTCCTGCTGTAATAACTAGCACCAGCTGGCCCCAGCTGGGCAGGGATGGGGTGGAATGGATAGCAGCTGAAAGTGGGGGAAACTGACTGACAGCTGTGAATCTCATACAAAACACAATGTTTCTTTTTTTTAAAATGAACTGCACTATGCTAGCGGTGACACACTCTGCCTGGGGTGAGCACCTAGAAAATCGCTCAAAACAACACTGCAGAGACTGAAAGTGGAAGCCAATACAAAGCAATACATACAATACAAAACAAATGCATACAGACCACTGACGATGTCTTAACTCATTTCCTTCACAGACAAAACGTTTTTATATGATTTTGTTACACTAATTCTGATTCCAGAATATTTTT